>OX439483.1:66797229-67397229 GCA_949320155.1 Melangyna quadrimaculata | reverse complement strand
ATGAAAAGCACTGTATATTGAGTCGATGGAGATAAAACCATTTACGTAATATATCTAAATCAAAATTTACTTCGTTAAATAATTGGAAACAATCTTTGGAAGAATATCACAGAGCAGTATCATCAGCAAATGATGTGATGTTTTCTCAAAATGGTTGAATAAAAAGTGAATACACAAAAATGAAAAACGGGGTATGACCCAAAACAGATCCTTGAGAAGCACTATTAGTTTTAAAAAAGTTTTGGGTAGACAATATCGTACACAATATCACTTCTACATAAACCTGCAGCACAGTTATAATTACAAAAAGCATTAAACGAAAGGCCGGGTATTTTATAATGAGGGACCTCCTAATTAATCCAAATTTCAGAAAGAAATATGAGATCAGGTAAAAGATTTAAAGATGCGAGATGAGATGAGATGAGTCAAGAAATCATCAAAGAAAATTCTAACACTGCGAATATTTTGGTGAGCTACAGAGAACCCACTCCTACAGTTTGCTGTCGGCTCTTAAACTAGTTGTCAATTGCAAGAAAATAAGATTTGAAGCAATGATAAATTTACATTTGTAATAATGGTAATTAAATCAACTATTTTTTTTTCATAGGTGTCGAATGTCGATCATTTGAATTTCATCATTCAAATTCAAATCGTCGGTGAGTTAATTTATTCAAATCCGTGGACTCCGTTATGGATGATAACGAAGCCACCAACTATCCCACGGAATTTTTGAATGGATGTTCCGGGCTTTTCAACACACAATTTAAAATTAAAAGTCGGCTCAGTTATAATTTTGCTGCGCAACCTCAATGCACCAAAACTTTGTAACGGAACGCGTTTGATTGTGAAGTGCATCAAATCAAATCTGATATCCAAGCCACGATTATGAGGGGAAAATTCAAATGCGAAGATGTTCTCATTCCACGGATTCCGCTTATTCCGAACGATTTGCCATTCGTATTTAAGCGTCTTCAATTTTCAGTGCGTCTCACTTTTGCTATGTCAATTGCCAATCAATAAGTCGTAAGAACAATCGCTGGATGTTTGTGGCATCAATTTTGAATTTCCATGTTGCTTACATGGTCAGTTGTACGTGGCGTGCTCACGTATCGACAAACCTACCGCTTTGTATGTGTACCTGAATATAAAACGAAAAATGTTTTTTACCATTAAAGCTCTTCAGTAAAGGAGCGGAAGGTCGGCCGACACTCAAATGATTTTGGTTTCATTGAAACACATCGACATTATTAATTAAGTTATTTTATTGTATGTAACAAAACGTCAGAATAATGTATTTCAATTGACCGAATTACATGAAACATCATTGAATATATGTATATCATGCTCGGAACTATTATTTTCTTTACATAAATGAATTAAGGCGGAACGAATTTCGCCGGGTCAGCTAGTTTTAGTATAAAATTAGTTTTCCCTATTAAAAAAATTGTCACACGAACATAGCCTGGCATTTTAAATTTATGTTTGAAGATATTAACCTTGAACTTCCCACCATGTAGAAGTGAAGTTATAAGTTTTTACCCATCAAGGTAATGATAATTTAATCACAGCTAAACAACGAAATAAAAGTGGTGAGCTTTGAGATCGATCCCAAATTTATCAAGTCAGAGGTCATGCGAGCAAACTAATTTTTTTGCATTCAGTCCAATTCTAAATATTCCCCGGGAAAATAACTCCCCGGGAGTTTTTTTTCCCTAAAATTAAAATGCTCGTCACATCAAACATATTAACATTCTCCATTTTGTGGACATTAAGAATGCCAGCTTTTTTCTCATAGTATTATTTCTCATATTCCCGGGAATTTATAGTTTAGAATAGTAGAAAAAAAAAATAAATCGGGTGGCACAACGGCTCATGAAGAACCAGGGCCTAGTGACTAACAACTCGCAACCATTCCTGTGTGCGCCTTTCGACAGGAATGGAAGGGACCTACAATTTTATGCCGAGTCCGAACGGCTAGACGAGAAGCACTTATTCGTGACAAGTGATACTCTTGGAGGATTTGTCAATTCCTCGCAAGAGGCAGTAGCCCTGAAAAAAAACTTTAGTTTTTAGGTGGACGAGGCTGGGAAGCGATCCCAGACCTCCAGCGTGACAGTCGAACGCACTAACCATTACGCTACGGGCTACTACTTTAGAATAGTTTAGAATAGTAGGGAAATTTAATTTAGAATTGGGCTGATTATGAAACTGAGTCCGTGTTCTGCTCTGCTCAATCGATCCCACATGAATTTGCGGTCAAGCCCGTAAGCTTTGACTCTGAGATCGATCTCAAATTGAGCCAACGGCTTTAATAGTTTTCGCTTGATTGAGGTTTGGTAAGTATATTTTTCGGACTTTTCCCTGAGTTCCATCATTTCTGACTTGTTAAAATTCTAGAAAAATTGGAGACCCAAAAAACTCTAGACACAGTTAAAAACAAACAAAAATCCAATACAGTAAAACAAAATTATCGAATTATCTATCTTAACCACACGCCATCAAAATTGTTATTGCATGCAAAACGTCAGAAGTGTCGTTGATTGAAGAAGATTGGTTGTTAATATTTGATATATAATCAAGGAGATACAGAATTACCTTCAAGGCATGCTGGGGCAAGATCGTAGAGCCTCTGCCTCTGTTCTACCAACTTAATGAATAACAAATAACTCTTACCCTTTAGTTAATATTTTCTTAAAAGCAGAAAGCAAACATTTTTCTATTCCTTCTTACTTATGCCGTGCAATGCATTTAAAAGACCTAAGGTCTTACAGGCATATAGTTTAAATTATTAATAATTATTAAGTTAGTACAAAATTTAGTACAACCCTACTGTACGCACTTAAAACCAAATTTTTGCTTAGCTCAATTTTCAATCCAAAAATTAATCACCACTAAATATAATTATTAGATACCATATCTTAAACAAACTTAGTTCATCCTAAGCTTTTGACTTGATTGAAGTTTCTTTTTTTCATTAAGGCCTAAAAGCAATGCAAATTTAAACATTTGCGCGATTGAAAAAGAAAACATTTCAAAAGAATCTGCTGTGCATTGAATTGAAATCAATAATAAGAATATTAAAAAACCCTCATATATTTTTTTCTTAACGAAACCGTGTCATCAGAAAAAAAAACAAACAATCTTTTTGCCTGAAGAACGAAAAAAAAATAGAAAAAAAGGCAATAGGTAAAGAGGATTACTTTGCTTCAAAAAATCAAAAACTAGAACAGGGTCGAAGAGAAGACAATATCGCACAAAGTAAGGAGGCCATCAAAAAAAAAAAAAAAAAAACACCTTACCTATAATATATATCTATATTCTTTCAACAATTCTATGACTTATAACACCCACCCCACCTTGTACAATATTTGTCTACAATTTTCCATCCCCTATAGTTAGGTCTCTACTTAAAATTTTAATACCGCTCGTTAATGTTATTAACCTTTAAATTTCTCAAGTGCAATCAAGCGAATAACACACAAAAATAAAGAAATATAGCAGAGTGCAGGCTTATGACAGCAGTATGCATCACCCAAAAGCCAAGAATCAGCTTATACAAAGTTCAATAATACAAAAATCAATAACCACTCATGCGTTCTGTCATTGAATTGGATTACTTTGACATTACAATGAACTGTCACATTGTGCTTGCAGCATAAGAAGTCATTTTCAAAATATGCGAAACATAAAGCTAACCTAACCTAACCTAACCTATAATGTGTGTGTTTCTGTATAGGATATTATAGTGTATCTGTCTATATACAACTTTGAAGGACTTACATATTGGCTTGGGGGGAAAAGCTATCATTTTAATTCTTCGTTTATGTAATTTCTATACCGTACTCGTATGCGTATTATGTTCACTAGACAGTAACATTGAGTTGTTCGGTTCGGATTGATTGAATAAAAGGAGTGACATCTTTGTAATCTATAATATTGAAATGCAATGCCGGAAAGTCGATGAATGTAAATCTGATAATGGGTGAACGGATGTCATAGGATTGTCAGACAATTTACTAAGCTGGTTATCATATATACATATGCACTTGGTGACAGAGAGTACTTTTGAAGAGATTATAAGCATTTGTAAGTAGTTACGTAGGTGCAGCAGCAGCATCAGCAGCATAACACCAGATGTGATGGGATTATGAATCAAATTGAAAACCCATTATATATGTCACTTAATAGAATAAATGTCAAAAATAAGTACTCCTTTGATATCGATATTTTAAATTATGCTGAAATAAACTCTAACTCCTCAATCCTAACAATAATCTTGGGCGCATTAAAGGGATAATATCTGACTTTAAATAGTTTAAAGTTGAATAATTTTAACGACCATTTACAATTCCACATCAAAAAACATAAATGGTGTAATTCACAGTTTTTTTTAGATTTTGAGTGATGGAAATCTTTATTTAGACCTCTATTGCGCTGCATTGCTTGTCTGTTTCTATACTGTAACTGTCTAGTTCACAAATGTCAAATATGGTTGACGTAAGACGTCATTTGCAAAAATTATAACATCTTCCGATAGGATGATTAGTTTTGGGACACCTTGTATGAGATCATCATAGTTTCAATATTGAAATCGAATTAACCTGCCGAATTTGGTGACTTATCTCAAGTTTAACTTTATTTTCGTCATTAAAAAACTGAGCCCTAAAACTATAAATTAAATAGGTAGCTATAAATGCGTTAGACTCTAACATGTGGTCAATAAAACACGCGACACGCCCATCACTTAATCTCGGAAACTGGTGCGGTTGCAGTGCATCATGCAGTCACATCCTCACATTTAGTTTTTTTTTTGTCTGCACATCGGGTTTATTTTTAATCAAGCCTGAATAAAATACCATGCATTACATGCCGCCTCCACAGGCCATGAACGATGGCTGGACTATGGAACATGTCTAAAATGAAATCCAATGGAGTCGCAAAAATCCAGTCCAAGCAGTGACATGTCCATACAAATCAGATTGTCGATTGGATTGTAGATTGGATTATGGACATCGTTCATGGCCTGTGGAGTCGGGATGTTATGGGAGAGGAACGACTAATTTCCAGCCTTAAATTTCTAGAACTTATAGGTAATCATTTTCAAAATGGTTCAATTACCACAAATAAAATACCCATAGGAAAAATGCATAAAATGCAACAAATTATATTAGCCCAGGAAAAAAAGGCAAAATCCAAGTTAAGGTTTTTAAACACAATTATTCATATTTTGATATAAGAAATACTGTCGTGAAAGTTTATCATTATCGTGTGTGCGTCAAGTTATTATTTTTCGCATATAACTCCGAAACGGTTCATATTTTCGGAGACATTTAAACCCAAACAGCCATATTAATAAAAAAAAAAAAGCTTAGCCCACATTTAACTTTCGAGCTCTCGTGTAACCATGATGGATTAAGAGATAACTCGTGAATTAAAATTTATATTTACTTTTCTTATTTAACCCTATTCTAAACCACCTTCTTTCTTGAGGGAGGGAGCCCTTAAGTGCCAGAAACCCAACTCCTAATACACGAGTTAAAGATAGCTCGTCGCTAGCTACGTTTATTAATATGGGGGAAAGTGTGTATAATATGTGACCCTAACAGGAAAAAAATTTTAGTTTTTTTCTTAAAAACAACCGGAGATATAATTATTTTAAAATTTTGACAAAAAATATAAATTTTTGTTTTTTGATTGTGTTTTATTCTTAAATGACAAAGTTGTCGAAAAAGAAATTACTCTGCATTTGTAGACCATAATTTTCTCTACAAAAATATGTTGACGATCTTTTCCATACAAGTCATAAGTACAAGATATTGCTACTTCAATTACGTCAAATGTCGACAATGACGTTTTTATTATACATCTTTTAAACGGCAAGTTTTATCAAACAATAATTATATTCACAAAATTTAAACATTCTGTAACGTTCACATTATCAATTTTTTTCTATCAGCCATAATTTGTTTAAAAAAATCACTAAAAGCTGAAAATACCGGTTTTTGCCGGAAAATATTTTGAGCTTATTTTTGAGATTTTAATATTCTCTAGAAAAAAAATATTATGACACGTTTAAAAATCTTCACTTGTTTTGTTTTTTGTCAGAAAAAGTACAATTAGCCTGGGTTACTGGAAAAAGCGCCAAAAAAATCGCGTGCACGAGGTCCAAAACTTAGGTTATTTAGGTTATTTATAAGGCGAACAACCTGTACAACGCAAACGGTCTCTTAACTTCTTCGTCGCCAGTAAAGCCGGATCGCATAATTCTCTTAACTCCATATGCCTCTAAGCCAACGGTTCTAAGCAATACAGATGTATTAATGCGATCGTCTTCACATGAAGATCCTACAAAATGAGAATCCAAGACTTTTCGCCAACTTCGCCAGTTATCAAATCCAGGTCTATATTCTCTTACTCCAGAAGCCATAGAAATAGTTGTGCTTATAGCTTGATCCTGAGGATTACTTTTTGTTCATTACTTTTGGTGGCATTATGTATGTATATATTATACTAGCCACCTGCAGAAATAGTCGCTTCGCAGACTAACACACATTAGCTAAATAGTACATATAGTATAAAATAGCCACCCGTGGTTAACAGTCGTTTCGAAGACTTAAACTCTGTATCTGAATAGTACATATTCATATAAGTATAGTATAGTATTTCTGTCGAGTGCGGTCTTACTTGTTGTTGTTTGTTGGTTTTTTACGTAAAAGTTCAGCTTATTGTGATCTTTGTTTAACTAAATAATAATAATGTGATTTGTACCTATGTATATTGTATATGTATATGTATTTATGTAAACATTAAATTTGTTTGCAAGGTTTTGAGGGTAGGAAGGTATTTAAGTTGACTTGAAATTCACAAATTTGGGGTTTAAGACTAAGTGAGTGCTGCCTTTCCATCGATGTATCGCATGCTATTATCTTTTATCTTTAAACGCGATTTGCGACTAAACTAAACGTCCTAGAGGCTTCAAAGTTGACACTTTTTCTAACTTCAAACTCGATTTTCGGCAAAACTACTTGTCCTAGTGACTTAAAAGTGGCATATTCGTGATCTAAGGAGTACCACCTTTCAATCATTATATCGCACGACACGAAAAAACTATTTTTCAAAATCGACCATGTGTCTACTGTGGTACTTTGGTATTTGTTTCTAAACTAATCGTCTTAGCGACCAGTCACAAGATATTTTTGTATTTAATAAAATAATTTTCTATGTTGTATAGCCTTACATCTGATACCTCATTTATGAATATCTATCAAAAAATAATTGCCCAGCTATTTACGTGTATATTTTTCCAAAAAGAAACAATTTGATCGACCTATAGACGGGTTTTTGATAAATTTTCCTGTCAATTGTTTTTACTCAAATATTTGTAGAAGAAATGTACACCTATAATCGTGCATAATTATAAGTTTTTTTTTAAATTTATAAATTTTTTTGTGATTTATTTATTAAATTGGCCCTACTTTTGTTCCCGTTAGATTTACAAATATAAAAATATCCACATATTTGTAGAAGAATATTATAACTATAATTGTGCATCATTAGTTTTTTGAAATTAAAAAAAAAATCATCAAGTTTTGAATTTAATATATGTAATATAAATTTGAAGGGTCATTTACACACCCTTTGAGCATGAAATTTTTCACCCCCTTAATAATTTTTATACACAAATTTTGCCAAATCGCATAGCTAAATTTGGAGATCTTAACTTTAAATATCGGCCGAGTAGAAATCAAGTAATGATTTTTCATATTAAAAACAATCGAATAAAAAAAATTTGAGATAACGGGTCTGTTGACGATTTTTGACAATGACCAAAGCGGAGCATTTCTATGGATTTTATTAGATTTTGTATTAACTTTAAAAAATCAATTGTGAGGCTTATATAGGAGGTAGATTAAAAAATGAACTACCAAATTAATGTTTATTCCATTGAGATTAAACATAAGAAAAAACTAAATCAATCCATGCACACACTCACATGTTATTAAGTAATATGTATAAACAATATTATATTGTTAATTTCTCAGCTCAACGGTACAATAGGAATACAATTTTTACTTATACAAATTCCTAGGACATATAGCCATATTTTATTAGTACATTGCAAACCTGTACGACAGTTAATTAAAAAGATATTAATAAAAAACCAAAAAAAAAAACAAATTTCAAAAGTTTTACTCCTTCTAAAATAAATCTGTGAAATAATAAGTTAGAAAGATAAAATTTATAATTGCTATCAAATATATCTATAACATAGTAAAATTTTAGATTTTTTCAACAACCCATTAAAAAGATAAAAATCAAATACTTTGAAAAATTGTTCAAAAAAACTTAGCATTTTTCAAAAATCATTTTGGGTATGAAAAAAAAAATTCTATCAAAAATTCCTTAAACATGGATAATTTATTTTTTTTTATTATATTTAAAAATATGTAAAAAAATGTACCCTTATACGACTTTTAAGCACTTTTGATAACGACTATTTGTGTCTATTTCAGTCTTAAAACGGATATATCTGGGTGATTAAGATTTTTGCAAAAAAAACAAGATGTACGTGTTTTTTTCCAAATTCTTAAAGATCTTTAAAATAAAGAAAAAACGAAGTTCCTACGACGTCGCGTTTAGAAGTTAGTTATCCGACTTTGCCCTACTCTTACCCCTATTTACCCTATCAAAAAATCCGTTCTTGTCGCTCACCTACATAAAATTTGCAAAAGTATAAATTTTAGTTTATACTTTTAGGACTTGTAGTTTAGGCTGTAGCGTGATTTGTAAAAATGGTATTATTTAGTACGATTTAAATTCTTTCTTTTATAGGTATAATAATAATAATAATAATATATATTTATTTAATAATAATAATTTTTCTAATTTCTCCTCGTCGCCAATATGATACAAACATTTGACAATATTAAAAACTTATACTTTACTTAAACTATGTTAAACAAATTAATCATATAAACAAACAAGTGATAAGGCTATACCACACATACAAACGACAGGGTTACTGTACTTATTTTTTATAAATTTTAGTTTGAAAATTTATATTTCAGAAACGCTACACATTGTTTTAATAAAATTCATTTAAAATTGATTTTTTTAGGCAATTTTTCTCGAAATTATAACCTCATGTCGAAGCGGAGGCAAAGACGTAACCGTGAAACCGATTAACTGTGTAACCGTGTAACCCTATAACCGTGTACCCTTTTGACCGTCTAACCGTGTAACCGAGTAACCGAGTAACCGTGTTACTGAGTAACAGTGTACCCGTGTAACCGAGTACATTTGAGTAAAATTGGCGTATGTAGGGCGAAGAACAACCGAAATAGGTTCAAGTTCAAGAGCTGCAGTTATATCCACAGCCGGTCCAATCATCAGTCCGTATATTTCTTCAAAAATTAGGCTGGCACCAACGTTACTATAAATGGAGCTCGGTATCGCACCATGATAAAAGACTATTTTGTGCCTGAAATTGAAGCCCAAGATCTCGACAATATTTTGTTCCACCAAGACGGCCGGCACAGAGCGCGCGGCGCTACTTGCCACACAGCCCGTGAAACAATGGATATGAACAATAAACAAAAATTAATTTCACGATTCGGAGCAGTGAATTGGCCAGCAAAAACGTGCAACATCACACCGTTAGACTTTTTCTTTTGTGCCTACGTAAAATTTAAGGTATTTGTAAAATATCCAGCTACGATTGAAGCATTGGAGGCCAATATTATCTTTAAAAAGTGAATGTCAAGAATGGCTCCTTAGATTAATAATAAAGATTTTATGATATATTTGAATTTTGTGTGTTATTTCGCATTAAAAAAAAATATGTCTTCTATCATGAAGCGCCAAACGGTTGGCGGCATCTAAATTAACTGACCGACCGACGCTACATTCTACACTTAGAAGATTTGGAGATGGAGAAGAGAAGATATGTCGCGTCGTCGGTCGCCCCTTACAGGTCGCTACTAAATTTTTGGATAAATGATAGCAATAGCCTTAATATACAAAGCTTAAATAAATGAACCTTCTAGGGCGCGTTTTTTCCAAGTTGGTGGTACAACACCACCACCGGCTGCGGCGGATTTGTTTGGAATTTGCGCATATAATTCAGGGTAGAACTATTCTGAACATTTCCACTAAATTGTACCCTGTTAATAATTATTTCCGAGTCAAAACCTAATTTGACTGGGCTTAAACACAAATCTACCTTATACAAACATTTATGACTGTGGTACACGAGTCTTCAATGCACTTTACAGCTCGAGCTAAAGGTTAATGAATTCCAATATTAGTACGATACTGGAGTAAAAGTTACTTAAAATGTTTAATATTTTTAAAATAAACAAAAACATCGCATTCACATTAATCCAAGTTAATACAGATACGTCATACTTTAAATAAAAAAATTATAGAGACAACAGACGATTATTTTCATTTTACCTTTATTTGTGTTTTCCTAAATTCTTTTTTTATATGCCTCCTTTGCTCAACTGTCAATCCATCAAAATTTTCTTTTCTTTTTATTCTCAAATCTTTTATATTATTAACAATTCAGTCATGTGTGACATCATCAACAAACCAACATTAACAATAAATAATATCTATAAAATCCAAATCTCTCTAAATACAACCTTTTAAATATCAAAGCTCAACCCCTAAAGCACATTTTAAAAATAATGCCAATAGGTCAAGTTTATACACATAAAAACTCCCTAAAATATAATCTAATAAATTATTCTTTATAAAAGTTCTAAACTTAATTTATTTTACTTCGTAAAAAAAAAAATATTAAAGCAACGAAATTAATTCGAAAGAACCAAGAGATGTCAACGTGCGCTGCGCTGGCGGGCTGGATGTGTGTACATATATACTGTACTGACCAGTAAAGCAGAAAATTATATTTTCGGCACCAAAAAATATCTCGGTGACATCATTGTTTTTATTTGTTCTATTCGTTCACTTGGGGCAGAACGAAATTTAGAAGATGACAATAATAATATACTAAGAAGAAAAGAAATAAAAATAATAATAAATTATGTATTATTTGTTTTAGTTACTAAATAGCAAAAACGTGAATCGTACCGCTGCGGTAATGATTGTAGTTGTCTCTATCAATTGTTAATCATCACTTTTTTGCATTAGTAAATACAATCGTGTAAGCTTCCACCACATGAGTGGCACGGCGCGGGGCGGCCGGCGCGGCGCATCTGTAAGTTCTAATCAATGGGATTTCCCTACACGTTAATTCACAAAAAAAAACATGTACTTTTGTTGGAAATATATATACAATTTAGCACCTTGATCACTTTCAAAATTAATCAAGTGCGATAGACTAAGAGCCCACAGCAATTTTTGGGTGTGAACGATAGCAAAAATTCCTTTTGTTTTAAGATAGGTCCATACTATTCATATGCAAATATGAAAGTCTGGCATGTCGGGGTTGGGTTCTTTGTATGCAATACTGCATTTAAAATGCAGTGGATTGAAAATGTAGTGTAGGAACTTCAAAATCATATTTAATGAAAGAGCTGAAAGCCATAGACATGGCTATGGAGTCCAAAATATTTTCCGAAGTGCCAAATGGCTGCAAGAAGCACTTAAAGTTTAAATCTTTGAGTGCGTCTTGCAGACATTTGGACTCACAGAAAAGGTCTTGAAGCCCATATTCATATCTAGGGCGCTAAGCTCTTTAATTAAATACAATTTTGAAGTTCCTACCATTGGTACCTGGGCTTTAAGAAAAAAATGCATTTTCAATACAGCATTACGTACAAAGGCCCAAACCCCGACATGCCAGACTTCCATATTTGCTTATGAATAAAACGAAAGGAATTTTTGCTATCGTTCACACCTAAAATTTGCTGTGGGCTCTCGGTCTACGATAGATTGAATATAAAATTCGTAACTTATCCCAGGAAAAATGAAAAAATAGCTAAATTTGACAAAAAAAAATCCAAGTGAAGATTTTTAAACGCAGTTATATTCATTTTTTGGTATTAGCAATACTGCAGCGAAAGTCCATTACCACATCGTGTGTGTTATTCAAGGTTGAATGTCAAAAATATCAGCTTTTCGCATAGAACTCTGAAACGGTAAATGCTATCGAAAATTATTTTAGGCAAAACATATAGATTTTGACATTCGCGCAGGAAAAAAAGCTGTGACTATTTTTTTTACTACGACCGACATGCCGAAGATATGGACATGATGGGTATTGCAAAAAAAAGATGTATGTCAAAAAATTCGGTTTACTTATCGAATTATTCCAAAAATATTGAAAAGTTACTAGGGTCACCATTTTCTCAGAAATGCATGAGTGAATTTGCAGGAATTTCATTCGATATAAAGTTATATCAAAAAACAAATATTTAGTTGTCGTCGTCAGCTTTCCAAAGACCCAATATAGCATATTGATGAAGTGGTGAATTTGATAACGGTTTTTACTTTGGAAACGAGGAAAAATGTGAACAAAAATAAAATGACATAACTTCGAAAATGTTGCCCGATCAGATAAAATGGATTAGGCATTTATTTCGTAAAACTTTAGTCACAACGATTTTCCCAACAATATTTGAACGTCGCGTCGTCACTGGGATTGCCAAGCTGTTGAAATATGAGAACTAAGCAAGAGCATTGAGAATGCACATGAGCTTTGACAATGAGCATTGAGTTTTAGCATCGCGCATGAGCATTGAGCATTAAGCATTGCACATGTTGGGTTGGGGTCAAAATTCTGCTTTCAAATTTGTGCTTTACAAAATTCTGCTTTCAAAATTCGGTTTTTCAAAATTCTGCTTTTCAAAATTCTGTTTTACAAAATTCTGCGAATAATAAAAAAGTTTGTTTAGTACTATAAAACAGAATTTCAGAGAGTAGTACCTAGCGCCCGATAAATTTTTTACACTTTTGGGGCTCCTAACCTTTAGCACCTCATATATGCGATATTCGCAAAAAAAGTATGCCATCTAGAAGGTCAGTTATTGGTCAGAAAAGGTCAACTAGTTTCAGAAATTGGTCAGCCATCGGAAATTTGTAATCAATGGTTAATGTTTTTCAAGGTCACCAACTATTTTTGGCACCTCATTTTTATGGGATTTTCGCAAAAAAAAGTGTTCCATTCGAAAGGCCACCGACTAGTGATAAAATGTCAGCTATTTTCAGTAATTGGTCAGCCATAGGTTTTATTAATGAGTTATTAAAGTTTGCTTCAAGGTCAGAGTATAAGACTTTTAGCACCTCATTTATAGAATTAAAAAAAAAAAAATGATTATGCTATCTAAAAGGTCATTAATTGGTCTAAAAAGGTCAGCTTCTTTCAGTAATTGGTTAGGCATATATTTTTTTTTATATTTTTTTTTTAATTTTCAAGGTCAAAACTATTTTTAGCACCTAATTTATGGGATATTCGAAAGAAATATACACTATCTGAAAGGTTAACAAGACCTCATAAAAAGTCAACTAAAGCCATAGTTTTTGTTTAATTGAATTTTAAAAATTTATTTTCTCAAGGTCGTATAAGACTTTAAGCACCTCATTTGTGGGATATTCGCAAAAGAAGTATACCGTTGGAAAGGTCAACGACTCGTGATAAGGTCAGCTAGTTTCAGTAATTGGTCAGCCATAGGATATTTTATATGAACTTTTGAAGTTTTTTGGTTTTCAAGGCCGTATAAGACTTTTAGTAGGGTTCGTCACGAGACGAGAAAAGTCTCGGTCTCGACAAGACGAGACGAGTGTGCCTTTTAAGCAACTGAGACAAGACCGAGACGAAAGTGTATATTTGGATCAAAATTTACAGAGTCTAATAAATTAAAAAAATCCAATTTCAGTTAAATATTTATTTTCTTCTGCACATATTCAAACCATAATCGAAAATATTTCGTTCCAATAATCAAAGTTTGTCCGAAAATCGTATTTTTCGGACACCACGAGACCGAGACCGACACGAGACCGAGACGAGACTGAAAATGTTCGACTTTAACGAGACCGAGAAGACTTACAAAAGTCTCGAAGAGTCTCGTCTCGTAAACAGCCCTAACTTCTAGCACCTTATTCACAGAATTTTCTAAAAAAAAGAAACCATTTGAAAGGTTATTAAATCCTCATAATAGGGCAACATGTTTCAGAAATTGGTCAGCCATAGGTTTTTTTTAATGAATTTTTAAAGATTGTTTCAAGCTTACAGTATAAGAGTCTTCATTAAAAAAAAAACTATGGCTGACCAATTACTGAAACTAGCTGACCTTTTATCACAAGTCGGTGGCCTTTCGAATGGTACACTGTTTTTGCGAATATTCCATAAATGAGGTACCAAAAATAGTTGGTGACCTTGAAAAATTTTAACCATTGATTACAAATTTCCTATGTCTGACCAATTTCTGAAACTATTTGACCTTTTCTGACCAATTACTGACCTTTTAGATGGCAGTTTTTTTTTTTGCGAATATCCCATAAATGAAGTGCTAAATGTTAGGAGCCCACTTTTGGACTGTTTATGACAACTCTCCCGAACATGGCGATTGACTTATCAGGATCTCTAATGACGAATTACTATAGACTAAAGTATAGAAGAGTATAGACAAAAGGATTGTCAAATTAGTTGTAACAACTCCGAAGCAGCGTTGTAGTTGTGACACGATAGTGCTTTTTTGACACGGGATTTTCTTCGTGGCACAGTGGTACGAACAAATTCAATTTGTCACGATTTTAGAATCTCCATTATTTTACATGTACTTTTTTAATAATATATGTACATTTGAACGAAATAAGTGCGCATTTAGAGGAAACAAAATGAAAATTTATCCAAATGACGTACAAATCAGTAGAAGCTTATATGTTTTTTGATAATAGACGAAAAGATTAACTTATATTTTGTATTGCACCTTTAATAACACCAATTTATAATATTGATTTTTTTTTTTTTTTTGGTAGAACTTCAATTTTTCATGTAGCACGAAAATGACACTTTTTTTTTATTGTGGCACCAAAATATTTTACCGAGTGGCAACGCTGGTCTAGAGTTGGTTTCAATTTCATTTAGAAATATTAAATCAATAGCCACGAGCAAGGAGTCAGTATATCAGTGGTGTGTATCCAGCTTAAGAGCTCAGTTTTGCTCTGATAGACATGTCAAAATGTAAATTAATGTATGTGATATACATATTTCAAGAAAATCAACAAAAATTAAAAATGTCTCGCGGGAGTTGTTGCCCTCAAGTATTTATAAATTCGTTTAAATGCTTTTTTGTCCGGCTTTTATTTATTTTGTTTTGGTCACGTAAAGTAAGAAATTAAATATTCATTAAAATTAATGGAGAAGTTCACACGTGTTTTTTTGTTTTATTTTCGTTTTGTTTTGTTTTGAATTTAATCATTAAATATTCTCCCGAAGTAGGAGAAATGACAGCTGTCAAGTTTCTTTTAATTACATTTATTTCCATATACATATGTTCATACATATCATCTTTATCTACATACTTAATTATATTGCCTACTACGTTTATACATTATTGCATGACCTAATTTATAAAATAAGCTTCAACATTGGAGGTTACTTGGTATTAACCTTTTTTTTTGCCGGTAGCTATAATAATAAAATTATGGTCGTGTGTATTTCTGTGTCACGTCACATTGGCTTTTACTATCTCGGTGGTATACCAAACCAATCGATATTGCACGAAAGTATAACCACAAATAATGCGATTAAATGTTTGCTTCTGCGGTAGTAAGAGTGGTTTCCGTCTGACCTTCTATGATTCGCTTGCAAAAAAAAATTTAATTTTCCTATGATTTTATTTGCTTTGCTGTTTTATTTTTGTTCTTGTGACAATCTAGTGGAAAACATTATTACAAAAAGGCTTAATACGTATATAAAGTGGAACAAGACCAACGCATCAGGATGGGTAACGGAACCAAAAGAAAATTACGTAGTTATAGGTGGAAATGTATTATAGGCTGTCAAGGTTGTTAGCAAAACTTATATTTTTAATGAATTCAAAAGTTGGATGTTAGTAAAACGTTTCTTGTATTCAAAAAAGACATAAAACATTTCGTCCGTCCGAAGGAAAACTCACAAAGTAAAAAACTAATTTTTGAAAAAAGGGAGATTGAATATAAAACGTCGCATATCGCAGAATATTGATCCAGATGTTAATAGATTTGATTTGATTAGCCATAATGCTAAACTAACACCAATGACAGATTAGTAGTATTTCTGTCAGTATCTGTCAATTAATTCTTGTACCAGTATAGTGTCAGAAACACTGCAAATTTTCTAGTCTTGTAAATGCAGCATAATTATTTTTAATGTATGGAGGTCGCAAAGTAAATATAATTAAAAATCTAGTACAATTTATACTCATGCTCTCATGTGTTAATATAGCCACATACACATTTGTGCGTTGCATTGAAAATGGCTGCTAAAATACTCATATGAGTTAAACCCAGATAAACCTGAGAAACCAGACAGTTTTATCTTCGCAGAAATGAACTGTCAAAATTTGTATGTGAAAAATATTCTGCAGAACAGATAATTTTTTCTCACGAATTTGATGCGAAAAGCGCAGAAATAATGATGCTTATGCACTGGGATATAAGTCATTTTTAACGTTTAATTTGATCCCGGCTGACAAAAATCCCAAGTTTGTATCTAGTTTGGGCAAGGCCGTAGTAAGTTTTTAGTAGGGAAAATCTAGACGAGAAAACTTGTCAGTTACTTGCTAGCCCTTTCTGGATTTCAGTACCAATCATTTAGACGAGGGAAACTTTTCAAACACTCACTAGGCCCTCCCTAGTAAAAACTTGTTGAACATGTTACGGTCCTTTGTCCTATCAAAACGATCACATAGCTGATGTTGCCAAAAATGCTGCTAGGTTTTTAGGTTTTCTTCGGCGATGCAATACATTGTTCACCTTTTCTGATCTGGTTATTTCTATCACCTATCATTTTCATAGCTCTTCTTGGAATTCAATCCAATAGACTCGAGTGGGTTATTGGAGCACGTGCGCAAACATGAGAATTGTACTCAAATTTTTGGACGAATAAAGGCTTAATAGATCCTTTATTCGTCCAAAAATCGAGTACAATTCCCATGTTTGGGCAGGTGCTCCAATAACCCACTCGAGTCTATTGGATTGAATTCAAAGAAGAGCTATGAAAATGATAGGTGATAGAAATATAACGCAAGCATTGGCATCTCTCGAACACTCCCGCAATGTTTCTTGTCTTTCGTTATTTTACCGTTATTTTCACAAACAGTGCTCTAGTGAAATAGCCAGTTGCATTCCTCCCCTTAAACAATTCAATCGTGCTATTAGGAATGCACATCAGTTTGCCCTTGAGCCCAACTTCGGACGTACTGTTAAGTATAGAGATTCTTTCTTCGGTCGCACTACAAGAATGTAGAATTTTTCCCTGCCATTTCGATATTCAGAGGTTCAAAACCAATGTGCATCGGTATCTCCTCTCAAATCCTTCTCTATATTTTCCCAACGCTCGCACTGTGTTTAAACATTTTAAGGGCAGCCAAAATCCTTTTAGTCCGCTCTTAACTAAAAAAAAAAAAAAGAAAGTCAGATTACAACAGAAAACCTTTTTTCTAAGTTGTTCTACCTAAAAAGCAAGTACATACAATCCTGTTCTATTCTGTATGTATGTATAATGCATTATACTTTCGACATTAAATTTTTGTATAGCGAGTTACACCAGCAGTAGGTAGAGCATTGGACTGACAAGCATGAAGATCGCGGAATCAAGTCACACATAAGCCAACTTGTTTTTTTTGCCTGACAAGGCAAAAGGGTTCATAATCACCAAGGCCCTTGTTATAGCCTTTTCTTACCCTTGCTAGCCCCTTGCCAGAATCTGTCTAGTGCCTTCTTAAAAACTAAATTGTTTTTCTGCGCGGTGAAAACTTCTTAAATTCCTTGGATACAAATTTATAAGTATGGATACCCATTTTGGCATATAATATAACTACCTATATATCCATTAAGTTTTCAAATGCCGTACGTTATTATTTTGCGGTATAAAAAGAGCTTAATAAAGAAGAAACTCTTTTGATGCTCATAAATATATTTATTCACAAATCAAATTTTCCTCCAAGTAGATGCTATGGGTTCTGACGAACACAAAGGCCTTATACATACATACGTACACCTACCTATTTCCTTTGAAAATATTATCCCCTTTTGTATTTAGAACTGCTCATTTAGTATTTAAATCAAAAATTCTTTCATGAAGCATTTCTCTTTTATTAAGAATCAAGAGAGGTATTTTCCAAATAAAATAAAATAAAAAAAATAAAAAACAGAAAACGTTTTCTCTGATAATAATAATATTCGAGGTGAACTAACTCTATTTTCAACAGCTCTGTGTGTTTGTACAAGAGATACTAATTTAATGATAAGATAAGGTCGACCCACATTAAAGCCTTTTTGACTTTCATACATTAGGTAGGTACTCGTATTCGTTGAGAAGTTTATGAAGTTTTTCTTTTATTTTTCTATTTGACATTGCCATTGGTTATTTCTATATTATTTATATCGAACAAAGTTATGATTGTCATCCAGTGCATCGGCTAGTACGGTTATATCTGTAAATAAATTAAACTGCATTCCAGTAATTTAGATCGAAAATTTCTTCAATTGCATTACAACCTTTATCGGATGAAATAATTACATTATTTTCAATTAAGAAACGAATAATAAAAAAAATCAACAACTTCTGGGAAATGAAGTTAATTGCTTCGTGATGACCCCATTCAATTGAAGTTAAAATAAAAAATGTATTAAAAATCTCCTTTTAAGGTCAATGTTCAGACTTCGATGCCTGTGATGATGTGGGCGGGATAAGATGGTTTGTTTTTGTTGGTTTTCGTCTTTAATGCAATTCTTTAACCAAGAAAAACATATTATTGCAGTTTTGTGTGTGGGTTCAGGTTGTTTATTGTTGGTTGAATGAAGAAAGGAAAAAACTATAGTGTTTTTTTATTTAAACTAGATCATCGAATCGACTCACGTGGGGTGATGGTGGCTGCAGCTATGTAGTACATCCACAATCCACATGCTTTATTTGTGTGAAAACATCGAATTTTAGTTAAAATCTTGTTTACAAGTACCAAACAAAAAAACCAAACAAATTTAGAGAGAAGGTATTTTAAATACTTTTTTGAATTTTTCTACCTCAAGGGGGAAAGGTATGCAGAAGTAATTAATTTCTATGAATTAAATGTCAATGTTAGTTAACAATTTTTCTGTGGCAAACAGAAAAATTAACTATTTTTTTTAATAAGCTGTTGCTTGAATTATTTGCGTTAGTCCAGCATAGCCCAGGAAAAATGGCCAATCTGCCTAATAAATCAGAGTGAAGATTTTTAAAAGCAGTTATTTTTATTTTAGCATTTGCAATACTGTCAAAAAAGTCCATTGCAAAATTGTGTACGCGTCAAAATGTATTCAAGTTTCAATGTCCGGTAAAATCCATCGAAAAGTAGATTCCTACGACTCACAGTTAGAAGATTTTGTAATTAAAAAAAAAAAGTAAAATGTCGAAAATGCTTGAATAGTATACTTATAACTCTCAAAGGGTTCATATTTTCGAAAACACAAAGTTTGTACAGTGTGTTAAAAAAATCGGATTCCTCAATAGAATTTAAGTTTATGGTTTTACAGGTAAGAAACAGTATATATTTTGACGTAGATATAAATAATTTTTATTCAAACTAATTTCATTTTTATTTCAATTTCAAATGCTTGAAATAATAATTTTTGAAAAATCTTTTTTCAAATCAAAATTTGTATTATTAATTTTGTATCTTCAAAAATTTTAATTTGATTTAAAAAAAAAATAAAAAGTGTTCTTTTATCTCAGAAAGGAAAAACTTCAGGATAAAATTGTTAGTGTTGCCGTTGATATATTTTGTTATGTGTATACAAGAATTATATAAAAAAAAACATAGACATTCAATTTTAAACAGCCGAATATTAAAGTTTAAGTATGATAACTACTTCTTAGCATTTTCCTAATTTTAAAACAGATTACTAAAATAATTATGTTTGTCAAGTTAGCATTACCACTTCAAAATGTCAGGAATCTAATAATTGGATTAATTGTCGTGAATTTGTCGTGAAAGAAAAAATTTTGTCCGACCTTGGGTAATGCTAACTTGACAATCAAGTTAGCATTACCCACCCTCAAAAAAAATTCTAAAAAAAAAAGATGCCAATGATTGTCGTGAATTTGTCGTAAATTTGTCGTGAAACAAAAAATTTTATACCATTTTTATTTTCTGAGAAAAAATAACAAAAACCCCTTACCCTTTAAAATCGCATTTTTTTTTTTTTTCAATAAATCTAGCACTACCATACGAAAACTTTTTTCCTAGACGATTTTGTTTAGTTTTAAAGTTTAGTCATAAAAAGGTGATTTTTACTTATATAAAGACGTCCTTACCACAATTGTTTGGATAATTTTTTTTTTTTTAAATCTTCTAGGAAAAAAGTTTTGGTATGGTAGTGCTAGATTTATGGAAAAAAATGCGATTTTAGAGGGTTAGGGTTTTTTTTATTTTTTCTCAAAAAATAAATATGGTACAAATTTTTTTGTTTCACGACAAATTTACGACAAATTCACGACAATTAAAAGCATCTTTTTTTTTAGAACTTTGTTTGAGGGTGGGTAATGCTAACTTGACTGTCAAGTTAGCATTAGGTACCCAGGGTTATTTAAAAAAAAAAAAAGGTCGGACAAAATTTTTTCTTTCACGGCAATTGTTGGTATCTTCATTTTTTTTTTAGAATTTTTTTTTTGAGGGTGGGTAATGCTAACTTGACTGTCAAGTTAGCATTACCCATGGTTAATTTTTAAAAAATAGGCGCGACGAATTTTTTTCTTTCACGACAAATTTGCGACAAATTCACGACAATTAATCCAATTATTAGATTCCTGAAATTTTGAAGTGGTAATGCTAACTTGACAGACATAAAATAATTTTAATTTTAAATACTTGCAAAAGAAAATTTTAAAATCGGTGGAGCGAGCGGTCCACTTTTTAGTTTTTAATATTTTCCTTGAAATTAATATTGTCCTAGAACCATCCGGTTTTTAGTTTTTGATCAAGAATTGATAAGAGAAAAATTTTGAAATAATTTGTTTACTTTTCTAAGGCTCGTTTCACACACATTCACATTTCATTCGGTTCGGTCTGTATTCGGTTCGATTTCGGTTTCCTTCAAGACCTCTTCACACACAGACGGTTCATATTCGGTTTGTACTCACTAATAATTAAAATTAAATAAAATTTTTACCGAACCACACCGAATGAAACCGAATGTGTGTGAAACGAGCCTTAAGGAACACCAATGCGAATCGTTCGTTGACGAAGAAGAAATCAACAATACAAAAACGTTGTTTATGTAGTTTCGTCGTCCTCAACGAATGGTTCGCACTGGTTGGGGAGAACCTTTATAATTCTACCTTAATAGTTTATGAAAAGTAGCTATCCTAATCGTTGATTAAATGAAGACGTAATAATTATTTTTTCTTGCATAAACAACGTTTTAAGTCACTTTTATTGCGATTCGATATAGTTACACGGTCAGAGTTTTTTTTTAGTTCTCTGAGTGAGATATCATATTATGTAAATCATATTTCTGCACGCGCCTAATTCTAAAAGTCACAATGACGTTTGGATAAGTTTAACCAAATAAATTTGGTTAATTTTCCCCATCAAAATCCTTGGATAATTTTAACCAAATTGTGGAAACCATTTTCCATACAAAATTTTACAGTTCATTTACCAAATGATAAGTTTAACCAAATCGTAAACGTATCTAGTGTCTTACGACGTTGCATGAATACTCTTATTGTTGTACTTTTGTACAATAATTTGCATTGAATTATATTTAAAAAAAAAAAGTGAGTCTGGGATCGACCCACACTAGTCCCATTGGTGCACTTGAAAACCATATACAATATATATATTTACCTAAGTGGTGAGTGGTAGAGTATATATTATATATAATTTTATATTTTATAGTGTAATAACTTTGGGTTTTTGGATAATCACTATATAGGTAGGTATAAATATAGAGATACAGGGCATAATGTGACATTACCTACATTTTGTACTTAAGCTATTTATAATAGTAAAATTTTTACATTTTTTTTGTAAATAGCTTACAAAATTCTAAGAATCTTATTCATTAAACTTTTTTTCCTAACTCTTCTCAGTATGGAGGTATTTATTATTTAAGCTAATTATTTCAAAACAGACTATTGGCTAAAAAATGCAAAAAATCAGGGGAGTGAACTTAAAAAAAAAAAAACATGGTTTCAAAGAATATAAAAAGGTAAATTAAGTGTCATATGCAAAATTTCGATTTTGAAGCGATTTTGATAGTAAGAATTTTTTGAATTCAAACATTTTTGAAAAGTTTTTTCTTGCAACATTTTGATTTTTAGCTTTTTAAAGGGTGGTTTTAAAAATCTCAAAATTACATAACATAAAGGTGTTTGTTTTTCAAAATATTTGAGTTGAAAAACATTTGTTAAGAATTTTTAATAGTTTTTGTTCCAGTTTTTTTGCTCTAAAAAAAAGACTGTTTATTTAATTTTTAAAAAAAAAATTATCAGTTGTTGACAACGTCATTATATGTAAAAAAAAAAATAGGTTGGGTTCAGAGCCATTCTTTGTTCTTGAAATATTTGGAACGAAAATTATTTTTCAACTGTTTTTCTTAGTTTAAAAAAAGTGTATGTTGATTTTTTTTTAATATTTACCAATTTGGTATTGTGTAATTATGTGTAAATTAAAATTGGTCTGGAGTGAATATCTTATTCCGTTCTCGAGATATTCCAGATAAATGACATTTTAAAGCTCCTTTTTAAATTGCTGTAGTAAAAAAACGGTTTATTGAATTTGTTAGAAAACCTTTTCAGCACGTTATGACAATATTATCTATAAAATAATTTTAATTTATCCGAGGTGGATATCTTTATTCATTCTCGAGATATTGTGGACGAAAAAAGTACCCCGAACGTACACACATACAGACATCTTGCTAAAAACGACGAATTCTGACTCTAGAGACCTCAAAACGCGAAGATATGTCAAAATTTTCAATTCGACAAATCGCACCAATTACAATAACTTCCAATGGGAAGTTAAATATAGCACCTGCCATAAAGTGAATACATTTTCTACCGCAAGAAAGTTTTCAATTTGATTACATTAAGCCATGTTACAGTAACAAAAACAATCAACCTCAATCGCCCATCATCGCTTTAAAACAAACAAAAAAACATGAGAATATTTTTTTCTTTGACGACAGTTTCTTGTTGTGAAATGATATAAAACACACATTTTTATTTAGACCACTTGTTTTAAAAGTTTTTCTCCGTAGACAACAAAAAAAAATCTACCGAATGATTTATGGAGAAAAAGAAAAGAGGCAGAAGCCAAGAAAAAAAAAATAATTACAAAGTTATCTATTTTTATGAAAATGATTAGTCATATTAGATTTTTTTTCCATTTAATGTGAATCTAAATACAAATCTACCCACTAATGTAAAACTAATGCAAAAAATCAGGGGAGTGAACTTAAAAAAAACATGGTTTCAAAGAATATAAAAAGGTAAATTAAGTGTCATATGCAAAATTTCGATTTTGAAGCGATTTTGATAGTAAGAATTTTTTGAATTCAAACATTTTTGAAAAGTTTTTTCTTGCAACATTTTGATTTTTAGCTTTTTAAAGGGTGGTTTTAAAAATCTCAAAATTACATAACATAAAGGTGTTTGTTTTTCAAAATATTTGAGTTGAAAAACATTTGTTAAGAATTTTTAATAGTTTTTGTTCCAGTTTTTTTGCTCTAAAAAAAAGACTGTTTATTTAATTTTTAAAAAAAAAATTATCAGTTGTTGACAACGTCATTATATGTAAAAAAAAAAATAGGTTGGGTTCAGAGCCATTCTTTGTTCTTGAAATATTTGGAACGAAAATTATTTTTCAACTGTTTTTCTTAGTTTAAAAAAAAGTGTATGTTGATTTTTTTTTAATATTTACCAATTTGGTATTGTGTAATTATGTGTAAATTAAAATTGGTCTGGAGTGAATATCTTATTCCGTTCTCGAGATATTCCAGATAAATGACATTTTAAAGCTCCTTTTTAAATTGCTGTAGTAAAAAAACGGTTTATTGAATTTGTTAGAAAACCTTTTCAGCACGTTATGACAATATTATCTATAAAATAATTTTAATTTATCCGAGGTGGATATCTTTATTCATTCTCGAGATATTGTGGACGAAAAAAGTACCCCGAACGTACACACATACAGACATCTTGCTAAAAACGACGAATTCTGACTCTAGAGACCTCAAAACGCAAAGATATGTCAAAATTTTCAATTCGACAAATCGCACCAATTACAATAACTTCCAATGGGAAGTTAAATATAGCACCTGCCATAAAGTGAATACATTTTCTACCTAAAGAAAGTTTTCAATTTGATTACATTAAGCCATGTTACAGTAACAAAAACAATCAACCTCAATCGCCCATCATCGCTTTAAAACAAACAAAAAAACATGAGAATATTTTTTTCTTTGACGACAGTTTCTTGTTGTGAAATGATATAAAACACACATTTTTATTTAGACCACTTGTTTTAAAAGTTTTTCTCCGTAGACAACAAAAAAAAATCTACCGAATGATTTATGGAGAAAAAGAAAAGAGGCAGAAGCCAAGAAAAAAAAAATAATTACAAAGTTATCTATTTTTATGAAAATGATTAGTCATATTAGATTTTTTTTCCATTTAATGTGAATCTAAATACAAATCTACCCACTAATGTTGTTTTTGTTTAAATTTTCTTTTTTCTGTTCAATAATACAAACATACATATATATATTTTTGAACTAATTGTCATTCAAATTAAGTGGCAGATGAATATAAATTATTTCATTATGAATTTTCTCATGACTCATATCATGACAAATAGTTTCTTTTGATTATAAATTTAGAAGGGAATAACAAAATCATCATAATTTATTTAAATAACATTTATGTACATATTTATTTGTGCATTAACCTTTCCCCTGGCTTATGCCATTTTTCATTGGGCGTCCGGAAGTCTTCTGAAACCATTCCATTGGCACAAAAAATACGCTTCCGACGATTCTGAGAAGAGAAATTCGATTCTGGATTTCAAATCAGAATTCACTCAAGACGCACTAATACATTCAAACTCAAACGTCACAACAAACTGCTATGTACTTCATATTTTTGTAACTTTCCATTTTAATTTAATTTGCATCAAAAATCAAAGTTTTTGGTTAATTTTAATCAAAAAATTTAAAAAAAATCAAACAAACAATATTATTTGGAAATTCTGAGTTGATACACTCGTGATTTACATTGCACTTTTTGTGCGGTAGCAAATAATTTTTATTTGACGATTCACCTATACAGATACCAAACCCCAGAATTGAGTAGAAGCATCTTGGACTGTTTCATTGGATTTCAGAATGATTGAAACCTTGAGTGGAACCGATGGAAAACGGCATAAAACAGTTTAAACTGGTAGGATTTGTATCATTTTTATGGTGATGTTATGCCATTTTCCATTGGTTTCACTCATGGTTCCACTCATTCTGAAAGCCAATGGAACAGTTTGTAATGCTTCTGCTCAATTCTAAAGTTTTTTATTTGTATTGGTGAATCGTCAAAAGATGTGGTGTAAGGGATGAGCGATATTGAAAAATCATCGATGTTAACATCGATAAGACAACATCGAACAACCAATCTCGATGTCAAAAATTATCGAATCAGAATCACCCATTTTTTTTTTTTTTAACATCGATTTTTTTAATACATTTTTTTCAACATAAAAATGCAATACATTACAAATTCAATATACCTTCATTGTTTTAATAACTATAGCCATGTTCTTGAACGTTATTTTCTTCCATAACATCGATGAGTTCAAAATATTAAGATCCAGGCCAAATTTTCTATACAAAAATATATCGAACAAGTTGCCATTCTTTTTCGCTGATTTTAGTGTTTGAAAATCGTTCTTAAATTATCTAGCATGAATGAACATCTAACAACTCATTTATACAACAAATCATGTTTAATTGGTGCCTTAGCTTTCTGAACATCGATGATTTTAATACTTCGAAAGCATTAAAAGCTAAATTAAATTTTTCGTCCAACATCGATGTTTTTTCGTCTAACATCGATAAACATGTCAACAATTTTTGTTCATCTCTCACAATTTGCTGTCAAAACGCTTGAGTGAGTTTTTTTTTGGACATTTGATTTTAAATGTATTAGTGCTTCTTGATTGAATTCTGATTTTAAATCAAGAATAGAATTTCTCTCGTCAGAATCGTTAGAAGCGTACTTTGTATGCCAATTGAATGGTTTCAGAAGACTTCCGGATGCTTCCCTGTAGGGGCCCTGTTTGTTTGAAAATCCGTGAATTTCGTCGAAAAAGATCTTTGGTTTGCGAAAATAGCACTTCTAGCGACGCTTTGTAGTACCATGATAACTGGAAACCATTTATCACCAATTTTATCATTCACTAGCAGGATACTGCTCTTGCTCTCGAATCATTACGCCTTTTTCCCTGTTATGATGACAATTCAGCATTTGCTCCTCTTTCCTCAAAAAGATGGTTGTTACAATTTTTTCAACCATGAAGAGTAATTTCTGAACAGCCTTCTAACAGGGAAGGAGGGGTAATGAAGACGAGAGCAATATCCTATTATGATATGATAAACTTGGTTGTTGAAAGTACCAAGATGAATGGTTGTCAGTCATCGTGGTGCTACAAAGCGTCGCTAGAAGTTCTATTTCCGAAAACCAAAGATCTTTTTAGACGAATTTCACAGATTTTCATACATACAGCGCCCCTATTAATGCCTAACGAGCAGTGTAGGAAAGAGCTATCAAAAAAAATTTAAGACAATAATTGTAGACAATAATAGAATAATTTTAAACTCCTTTTTAAAAATGGCGGACGACACAGAGGGTTTTTTTATTGGAAAATTGTGGTTTTAAAATCCCCAAGGGGTACTCTTTAAAATAAAACAATAAAATTCTCCTCTCGAATTTTTGTAAATATTTTTCCTAATTTGATTGGAATGTACGACTATTAACCTCTTGCAGAGTTGCTCCATCTTAAATTAATGTACTGACGATTTGTTCGCTATATCAATCGATATTTTCACTCAGTTAATAGCAAGCAAATTTATAGATATATGTACATTAATTTTAGCGACTTTTGAAGTAAGTATTTGCGGATTAGACGAAATGGATTAAAAATCTTTTTTGCTTAAACATTTTATTGATCTAGTTAAAAATTGATTTTGTTTGGTTTTGCACAAAAGTAAAATTTTGTTATATTATTTTTCTATTTTAACTTTTATTTTTTTTTAAAACAATTTTTTTTCCTGAAACATTTCCATCTTCAAACTGTTTCTATAAAATTTTGTAACATTTTAATGGACTAAAAGAGAAACTTCAGAAGTCATCAAACTTTGGTTTAATACTGAAAATGCTGTTGGTTTTCCGTTTTATCTTTCTTGTCTTTTGCTTTCGATTTTTAGCCCGCGGACATATGTGGTGGCAGGGGTCGACAAAATTACAGAACTATCGGTCTTTTTTCTTAGTGATTTTCTGAGTTCAGGGGGGCTATTCCGGTTCTATGATAAACGTGATGAAAAGGATTTTCAGTGATAAATATCAGTTTTTGCG
Source organism: Melangyna quadrimaculata (assembly GCA_949320155.1). Lineage (NCBI taxonomy): Eukaryota > Metazoa > Arthropoda > Insecta > Diptera > Syrphidae > Melangyna > Melangyna quadrimaculata. The sequence continues at coordinate 67,369,451 of OX439483.1, read as the reverse complement.
ATTCCTGTTCTGTGGAAGCGTGAAAACTTGTGTCAAAAATGTATCATAGGAAAAGATATTTATCATCGCTGAAGTTTGGGTGAAACAGTCTAGTGATAATTTAAAGATAGTTTGAAAGGTACAAAGAAACAAAAAAAAAAATATTTTGCCGGAAATTAAATAATAAATTAAGAAAAAATGCGATATATTTAGATTAAGATAGGTGAAACCGTGAAACGAGAAAAGCTTTCTTGCTCAAGAACCTAAATAGTTCCCAGACGCTGTACAAAGAAGACTAAGGAATGCGGGTCGTTATTTATGTCTCACTTGAACAGAGTTAACCTTTTTAAAAATTACTCCCATGTCCCACGTAAAAGCAAATTTTTTAATAGGAAGAGAAATAGCAGACTAAGGGCCGGGCCCATCATAACGCGGTCTGGCTGTGCGGTCAACCCTTCACCGGCAAGGCAGCAACGGGAGGGTCCAATTTTTGTTTCCTAATTTTTACAGAGGGGCCAGTTATAGTGATCAGTAAACGTTGAAACAGATGAAAACTGATTTTTTTCTACGCACGGGCGTTTTTAGCACCCAGTTATGTTATTTTTTTAATGATGCAAAATGCTTAAGTAATTTTTGTACTGATGAGTGGAACAGCAAACAAAAATTGAATATTGAAAAATGCAACAAAATGTAAATTTTTTGTAATGGACAATCATTAGCAGGTCAGTAAATCAACTTCATCAGTAAAATAAATAAATGCTTTTTTACAAGAAATATTCTTTTCTGGGATTATTTTTTGTTAGAAAAAATATTTCAATAGTAGCGGGTGGCAACCCCATTTGTATCATTTTAATGTTTCAAATCTTTGTATAACCGAAACATTTTTGGCGAAACTGACACGAGTGTGTTACTCAGGATCGATACACTTTTCAGCCCTTTCTTTCGTCATTCGTCACGATATAGAGGGTAAAATACCACTCCTAAATGTTGTTCAGTTTTCTGCTCTGCCTGTTAAGTTCTCTCAATTTAGAAATATTACAATTTTGTCTATACTGTATTTTTTTAGAATTAAACAAAACAAACCAAACTGCATTACTATTCAAATTGAGTAAATTGAGTTGGTAAGTAAATAAAGGTATATTTCTGTTTCAAAAAATGTAATTAGGTCGGTACTGGCTAAGTAATTGACAATGCCTTCCCAACCTTTTTTTAGTTTCTTAAAAAAAAAAACTGTAGTTATTTGAAAGTTGTAACACAAAAACGATCCTTTTGTTAATTACCAAATGTCTTCCCTTAGACACATCATTATTAAACAACCCTTTTCCAGATTGCTCGTTGTTCGTTCTTTCCCCTTTCCATAAAACCACCATAGTCATTGCTAATTTTCAAGTCAAAACATTCAAAAACGTTCGTTTGTCATTCGTGAAATTGAAGAACAGAATGGATGATGATACAATCACAAAAAATTAAAAATACAAAACAAAAAACAGGTCCTTGCTCCCAAAGTAGTTTGCTCCTATTTCCCGTCCCGAGTGCTTAGTGAAAACAAAAACAATAATAGAACGAAATAAAAAAAAAAAAAAAAAACTAAGAAGCAATCGGAAGAAACACAACAAACCGAAACGAGACCAAAGCATGCATCTAACAGCTAGATTGCTAGATACTTGCAACAACTTCCACAACACAATCCACTGTAGGTATATATACCTTCCGACACACAAGACATATTTCTATTCGAATTCGACCCGTATTCTAGGACTCGTTCGAAATGCATTTCTATACCTCAAGTGGTGGTAGATCTATGTAATGACGGTGACGGGAGTTGGGTTTTTCTGATGGGTGTTGGAGAATATCCTTTTGAAGCACTACAAGACTAACAACACACCAACAACATATCCTGTTAGAGCTTCAGGTTCCGCGCTGTGTTTAGCGTTGTTTGTTTCAAAAGGGAAAAACAACAAAGAAATGAAATTAAAATTCTACTTGCATGACTTGTCTTTGGGTTTTTTTTTAGAAAATAGCCCGCAGGAAAAAAAGCAATGAAGTGAAAAGGCAAGACAAGCTACGAGCAAAATGGTGGATGATACAAAAAAGGACATAAAAGATGAGTTACTATACTGCGGATGTTGCCTTATTTTTGCTTCTCCTTTGCTTCTAGTGTTCACTACCGAATCTAGAAAAAAAAATAAGAAAAATGCACCTGTGCGTCGCATATTCTGACCCTAAATATTAGATTTGAATTTAAGCTATGTCCCCTGTCTCACAAGGAAACTGAGTTGCCCGCGATTTTTAGTTTGTTGGAGAGACGGGCGTAAGGGGAAGGAAAACAAATCTCCCCACACAACCTTCTCGCCTGCAAATTTGCTAGTTTCCAAGCAACTCAGTTTCTTTGTGTGAAAGCGGTCTAACAACAAAGACTGAGTTTTTCAAAAAAAAAGAAGCTGGTTTTGCTCGAATTATACTTAAATATTAGCACAGAAATTACTGAGAATTTTGATACAAATTTGAGCACAGCAAACGCGTCACGTTGACAGAGGAAATGTAATATATCTTGCCAAGTCGACAACTCTCGCGCATGGACCTGAACCAGAGTAACTACTTGTTAGGTGTAAACTCGGCCTTAAAACTGTCAGCAACTTTCATACGAAGAAACTGAGTTGCTTTTAGTTTCTAGGTGAGAAGGGCAAGAAGCAAGGGAAGTGATCAAAATCTCCCCGGTTATCGCTATGAAAAGATTTTTATCGCATTCCTTCTCACACTTTTTCTTCGCGTAAAAGGTACAAGAGATTTTTAAGAGATTAAAAGAAAACGTCATCTCCACCAACTTGTTTTTTCGTTTGAAAGGGTAAATACTGGATTTACACGACTGACAAGGCTGAAATGAAAATACAGCGGATGAGATCTTCGAATCTACGGTTGATGCACAAGGAACAAATTAAAGTAGACCGGAACCAAAAAAATTGGTGTGTCCAACTATTACAGGTAACAAGAGCTCTAGTTTAAGCCGCTCATTTAGTATTTTTTGAAACAATTGGTTAATATTTCTGAGGATTCTTTTTTTTGTTCGTTTCGTTGTTCGTCTTTTTGACAGCTACACAAAGGTTCATAATATTAAAGACAATATCACTACCGTTTTCATTTTTGTTCAATTGTGAACATCTTCTAAAATCGAAGGAAAATGGTGGATCTATTATACTTTCACATGTCAAATGTCAATATTTTTCAACTGGTTTCTGATGATTGTATAGGTATTTATGTTCTATGGTCAAATGTTTGTTTACTATGACCTCAATCGAACAGCATTATTTAATGCTTTTAATTTTGACAACCTGCTCTGCACATTATTTTTTACCATAAATGTGTGTACGATATGACAGGTACGTACTTTTGAACATTGAAAAATAAACACTAGTAATAATTAAAATTTCTTTTATTCACTTATTGTTCAAAAATTAATCATCTTTAATTATAAAAGTAGTTGTCAAATTCAAGTTCATCAAATGAAAGTCCAATTTGGCATTACTTTTCAATTTGAGTCTGATTGCACGAGTCGCTTTTTCGTTCGTTTCGTTTTTTGTGTTCTTGAAAAATTGGTCGAGGGTTTTAGAAATGTAGGGGGAAGGAAGTAACGAAAGAACGAATAAAAATTGCAAGACTTTTTCCTGTCGACTTTGACGTTTCTGACCGCAATGCTCCTTGATGTTAGCAAAACCCCATGTAATTATTGAGTTGTAAAATAGTTGTTTGTTATTGCATACATAAATACATAAATAAACAATTATACATATATACCTACAAATGCATATTCAATAATAAAAATATTTACGCTCATACATGACTCAGTGACTCACCGACTCACTGATTCACTAACTCACTAACTCGGTGACTCGAAACACTGCTATAATGCCAAAACATAACATGTTCGACGGGCGCCTTTGGCAAGGTGAGAGGGAAGAGGTGATTAAAAGACATTTTTTAATTATTTATCTACTTCATGTAGAATGTCAAAATACCGAACGAACGTATTTTCACGAACTGTGTAACCACGAACGAACGTGGCTGTCAAAAAGGCGATAGACAAAACGTATTTTGTAATCAAGCTTTTAAGCCGAGACACATCAGAGCGCAAAACCCCGTTTTTTTAGTCAGTACCAGCTTGAAGCACACTCTATGAGCTCAAAATAAATTGACCGAGATAAACACGCAAAAATTTGTGAAGGGAATTTGACATATTTAAAATCATGTGACAGTTCAAGTGGTTATTATTATTGAATTCGATAGCTCTTATCAAATCTTGTTAAAAGCGTACTCGACTTGTTTAGAATCTGCTCAGAGTAAAAAGAAACATTATCGGAAGAGCACAGCGATCTGCTAGCTGTCAGCATCGTATTCCCGAAAATGACGATGGGTTTAATTGGAAATTATGAATTATAAGCTCTATGCCCAGCTTTTAAGTGGTGAGTTAAACTAGAGCTAGCTAACTACAAAATTTGTCAGGAGATAACTCAACAAGTTGTTTTTCAGTAGAGGATTCATAAAGAAAAACTTTTCAAACCCCGAGAATGAAATATCAAAAGCTTATGATGAGTTTATCCAGAGTTAACTCACCAAATTTGGTGACTAAACTCTAAACCCGAGACTGTAATCCCGCATTGAAAACACTCTCATTAAGACAGTCGCATTAAGAGTGCTTAAAAATTACCACCCTTAATGGTTATTGGAAATATGATTGAAAACAAAGTTCTGTAATTAAGTGATGGATCAGTTTTTTTTTTAGACTTCATTATTACTACTGTTATGTCATATTTTATTAACAGGTTTTTTTTTTTTTTTTTTTTTTTTTTTTTAATCTGTCACTTACCCTTACTTACAACACATGCATCTACAATGCTACATATATAGATGCACAATATACAAAAAGTAAATGTCACAAGTTAAGTGTATCAAAAGTAGTGTGCCGACATTTTGCTTGTCACCGTTATAGCACAAAACACAATTACATACATTTACGTATTAAAAACAAAAGTAACAGCAACTCATTCAATGAAATTAGAAACGATTGAAATGCATTTTTCATCATTAGTGAAGAAAATAAAAAGATTTGCGTTTGCATGTTCAGCAAACTACATATTTATTATGTGGAATGTAATTGTTTGTAAACGTTGACGTATTTACCATTCTACATGTAGTGTAACAGGCGCATCAACGAAATTGTTTGTTTATTTGACTTGAGTCTATATCGCACTATGATATACTCGATTTGCACTGTCACAATCATCAAGAAATGTCACGAAAACAAAATAGTGTTTGTTTTTGTTAAGGAAGAATAATCGGTTGAAATGAAGGTTCGCATATTCACAGAGTTAGTGTTTGTTTTATTTTAAATCATGACATTTTATGTGTCAATCAATTATTATTATGTATGTAAATGTGTGACGTAAAATGATGGAATGTCAGGAATTTGTATACCTAGCTTAAATTCAAATGGCTGGAAGTACTTAGTCATTTCGATTAATAATAGTTAATTGTATCATTTAATATTTAAGAAGCAAATATATTTAAATTAATCGAACATTTAAAAAGTCGGTAATATTTTATCGTTTGTGTTATGCTAGGCTTCCCTTTGTCATTGAAAGACACAGTTTGATAAGGCAGAGTGAGTTATACTTGCTCTCTACTACTACTTTCTTTGCTTTTTGTATTGGTAAAAGCCAACCTGTCCTGTCAAAGTGTGTCAAATTGCGTCTTTCAACTTTAAAGTCTTAGACGGTGTTCACATTGGACTGACTCTTCCGACTTTCTTTGACTTCTCTGTGCGAACTTTATTTCAATCCCACTTCATGGTTAGAAAGAGAGGAAAAGCAGTCCTTTAAAATTAAATTGACGATTTTTTGTGACGTTAACTTTTGATACGTCAAACCATCTTAAGCTGGAATGCAGTTCGCGTTAGATTTTATCTTCCGTACAAATTTCCTTCAAAGAGAATTTTTAGCCGAGAAGTATGCAGTTCACGCGCTTAATTCAAACTGTCATCTAGTTCTTTATCAAAAAGTCTCCACTTAATTTAGCGCGCGAAATTATGTTCTAAACATTCTCTCGCTGCTAAATTTTGACACTTCAGTGTATTTTGTCGCCGAAAGTGACAAAGTGAAATTACTTTTCTAGTTTCGGAAAAGTGAGGTGTGAAAAGGTTTTGTAGTGTATCTGTGGAACGACTTGTCTTAGGAACATGATTGATACCTTTTTAGAATCTGCTCTTGATCCTTTAAAAAGGAGTATCTTTTACTCAGAAGCTGTATTGAAATAATTATCACTCTTAGGACACACATACTGATTCCACTCTCCACATGCGTATTTCAAGAATTATTTTTCAATACTGAATTTAAAGTATGTTGATGCTTCTTTTTAAAGCATCAATAGCTGATTTCAAAAAGGTGTCAACCATGTTCCTAGGGCAAGCCGTTCCAAAGATACAATCCCGAACCTTTTCAGAATTTACTTTTCGAGTTTCGGAAAAGTGAGGAGTGAAAAGGTGTTGGAGTGTACCTGTGCAACGACTTTTCCTAGGAACATGGTTGATACCTTTTTGGAATCTGCTATAATTGATATTGTAAGCAAAAGCATCACGCATCAGCACCTTTTAAATTTAATTATGTTTATAATAATAATTTTCTCAAATACAATGGTTGAATTTGAAAACATAAATCAACTGCTGTCACTCAGTTGACATTTCAAATTTGACATTTCATTTCTCCAACTTTAAAATTGATGACTGAAAGCCGATTGTAGAGATCAAAATTGTAGACAAAATTTAGTTAAGCGGTGTTGTCATTTTAATTAAGCCATTGTTATCATTCAAATAGGTATAAAATAATCAAAATCATTATAATTAGGAAAACATACAATTTCACATTTTCTCTCAAATAAATCACAGTTATTGTCGACCATATTTGGCCAAACTAACAACCTTAAAAAAAAAAAAAAAAAACAACCAAAACTGCAATTTATAAACACCGGCACCTAAATACATATTCAACATTAAAAAATAAAAATAAACTTGACGCACATGTCCATAATATCTCCGACTAAACACTCATTTCTCGGACCACTTTCGCTTATCAATATGCCGCGTTATGACTGTGGCAGCTATGCTATCGCTATTCTATTTCTATACCTCTAGCTACAGCTCTACAAGGCGTACAGAAAAAAAAATCATAAACAGCAAAATGTATGCTTAACGCCTGCGGGGATAAATGTTTACATTTCCATTTTAGAGGTAATAATTTTCAGAAATGAAATAAAAAAAACTATTCGACACGAAAAAAAAATGAAAACAGATATATGGCAAACATAAAAAAATTACTAGACAGTGCACTGCTCCCTCCAACCGCATTTCAACCTTGTTCCGGTTGGGACGCGTGCCTCCTCTATTTGTCGTCCATTCTATCATAATATACCTACAGTGATAAACGGGAGAACACCCTTCTTCATAGTCATAGTCGTCATCATCGTCGTCGTGTCGGTCGTCGCGGTCCTATGTCAAATTCAGGCAATAGCAAGCAGTCACACTTTTGCGCACTGCAGTTAGGCTTTACTTCTTTTTTTGTTTTTAATATTCCATATCCACCCGCATTGGGCATTTGTGGGATTGGGGATTTTTTTTCTGTTAAATACCTTCTTTTAGATATATCAGAAAGTAGGTATTACCAGCTTAGTATTTCCAAAGGTTTTATAAAACGCTTTATTAAAAAAAAAAAGTTAGAGCGAGATGTTGAAATAAAATAGCCTTTTCCCAAACCCAAAACGCGGTTTTAGGAAAAATATCGGTTTTAGAACCGAATGAATGAAATGTCGAAATTCGCGACCAATAAGCAGTTTGCAATTCTTGTCATGCAAGACCCTGTTTAGATTGTGACTGCTTAGTGCGTAGTCACGGCAGTTTGTCGGTGAAATCGGTGAGGAATAAACGAAGACGGCAGTCAAGAAGAAAACACAAAGATTGTAGTGAGCAGCCATGTTTCATTTCCAAAATATGGCATTTTGTTCCAATTAGTTCATAATTTTCATATATTCTATGAGATTTCAGAGATACACATGAGTGAAAATTACAAGAATGTAGACTGCAGTGACTGCTCACTGTGAGGAGTCACAATCTAAACAGGGTCCAAGTCACGTAAAGCCGAAACTACACATGTCTCGTGTGGTCTGTTGTGTCGCTACCGCTACAATGTAAATTATACCCGTACAACAACATTTGGCTTGTATGTCGTGTTGTTGTGTAGCGTACTTACAGCGACACACGACTCCGCAACACAACACACGAAACAGGTGTGGTTCCGGCTTAAGCCTGCCATACAAGCGAGTTCACAAGCTAGTTACAAATACACAGACAAATTAGCAACTTGCTCATCAGCTCGCTTGATTTTTGCGGCTAGTTCAAAACTTCCAACAAACTTCAACCAACAAGAGTTTGACAGCTCTACTTGAAGGAAAACAAACACTCTCAAATACGCTTATAGTGATGAATTGTAGTATATTGTATGTTTATATTTGTTTGTATTGGATTTCTCCAATCAATAAAAATCAATAGATTTTCATAAACTTTCTTTTTGGGTCTGTCAGAATTAGAAAGAGAAATGGCAAGATAGTTTCTGAAACTAATTTGAAACCAAAAAAACCGTTTTTTTATAATTCTTGGTGTTGGAAAACCTGGATCAACCCTAGGTTAAGTTCAACAACTAAATTTATCATTCGCTACCGAAAAAATATTTGATTTAAATATTGTTGTGGGCAAGAGGAAATGTCACCAGCAGCTAACGAGTTTTTTACTTAAAAAAAAGTTGAACTTTGTTTCTGGAGATTTTGAAAATAGTTCTCGTAACATTTTCTTTGTTTATTATTTTAATGAGATTTGATCCTTCTTGTGATTATAAATTTTGTTTTTTTTTTTTTTTAATTAACCGATTACTTTTAAATTAACTTAAATGCTGAAGTACCTACATAAAATAATATGAAAGGTCACGATGAGTTAACATCCCCGGCTGGAAAAATGCCCAGTTTCTGTCTAGTTTTGACATGGCACTAGTCAGTTTTCTTTAGGGAAAATCTAGACGAGGAAAACTTGTCAAATATACGTCAAGCCCTTGCAAGTTTTCAGTAAGTAAAATTTAGACGAGGAAAATGTTTCATACTCTCGTGAGATGCTCGCTTGTAAGAACTTGTTGGACGTTTTCGGCATCCTATTAGACTAAGCACTATCGTTATTGATACATATGCAAAATTTTAACTAAATAAATTGAACCAAAAAATACAAATTTTAACTTTTATTATAATTGATGAGTTTTGGTTTCAAAAAAAAAGTTAGAAATTTCACGCTCTTGCAAATCCTGTCAAGATAATCATATAGGATATTTACTTTCGAGAATCTCTATTTTCACTTTTTGAACTTTTAGGTAAAATTAATCAAAAATTATAATGAACTCTCTTAAACTACATATATTAACTTTATTCCAGATGGTTCATCTCAAGTGGTTCATATCGGTTGTTTTTGTGGTGGGATGTAGTTTAGATTAAGCGCATTTTTGTACACGATAATAAATCAAATAATATGATAATAAGAGAATTTTACAAAAATACCCAGTATTATACTAAAATTGTTTTAATATCGTTTTTATTTTTATTTTTTTTTTTTTTTTATTTTTGATCTGAGTTATTTTACTATCGGATCACAAGCGATACTAAAATACCCTTTTTTAATGTTTGTAGCAAAAATATGAACAAATCTAGTTTTTGCTGGTCCGGGGCCTAGAGTGGTTTTTCTGATGAGGCAAAAGGGTTCATAATCGACAAGGCCCTAGTTTTGGCCATTACTTAGCCATGCCAGGACCTTGCCAGAATCTATTTCTATTTAAAACTCTCTAGTGCCATGTCGAAAACTAGAATGTTTTTCTGCACGGGTCAGTTGCATTAAACTTGATATGAGCATCTGAATTACATAACGAATGCGCACAAAAACACAACAAAAGCATTCGGCTGTCATAGCAAATTTAGGAATTTGTAGAGACTACAGACTGCTCTGATTGTTATTAAATGAAAAGCCGAATGCAATCTGTGTGTTCAGATCAATATTTATTTAATAATTGCCCAGAATTGCTTAAAGGCAAGGTTAGGTATAAGAAGGGATGATGGATGATACGGTTAACGTCATCATCTCACCCGGATCTCAAGGGACCATTTTCGCTCCCCATGATATAAGTAAACAATTTAAAGGGAAGCAGAGGATGTTAGTAATGTTAAAATTATGTTTGGGGTAAGTAGAGTTTTGGATACATTTTACGGGCTCCAGGATGAGCCAGGATCTGGTCATCGCATTTGTGGAATTAATAAAAATAAGTTCATAAGCGGTCAACTAGTTTATATTGCTGACAAAACTGTCATTAAAATGGAAAAATAATGACAAAATTAATTAATAAATGTCATTCCTCAAATGCATTTACTCGAAGACAGAACAATGATTGTTTGCGTCTCTGTCATTATTATGGCACTTAGACGAGTGACAAGTTGGTACCACCCATTTTCTTCTTATAAATGGCCAAATCGCGTAAATGGTCCAAAATCTGACATTATTTGTTGTGATAAAATCAATGAAATTAACGTAATTTCGATTGTGTCAAAATGAAAATGGTGATTTTTCATATTTATGGAGTGGAAAGTGTACATTTGGTAGAGATTCATTTGGGAGAATATTTTCTTGCGAAGAGAGGGGAAATGATTCTGGATTAGATTTCAAAATCAAAATCAGAAGTATTTTAAGCAAGCAATGGAAAACTACATTAGATTCAAATGATGAAAAGAGAATAAATTCTTGACTGAATGCGTTCAATGGAATATGGGTACCTAGACCCCTTTCACACAAGGAAAATGAGTTGCCGGCGATTTTTAGTTTGTTGGCGAGACGCGCGTAAAAGGAAGACAAAAAATCTGCCGTCTCACCCTTCTCTCCCACAAATTAGCTAGTTCCTGACAACTCAGTTTCCTTGTGTGAAAGCGGTCCTACCTACACCTATGTAGGTGAGTTAGATTTTGATGAAAATTAGGCCTATGAGTTCTAGATATCCTAAACCGATAATAACACTTACAAGCTGCATATTAATGGTGGATTTACATGTATCTTCGTCTGACTTCTGCAAAAAAAAAGGGGATGCGAAATTAAAATTTACATTTGTTAGATAGAGAGGGAACACCAAATTCAGAAGATCTTCGTACATGCAGATATAGGAAGTGCCATAATGCAGATATGAAAACGAACATGTTCATCTTTTTGATAGTTCTCGTTCACACGCTCAGAGTTTTGGCATATTTTTGTCCCGCTCTACTTTTCTTCATATTTGCAGACGAAGATACATGTAAATACAACATAAAGCAGCAGCTACAATAATCGTAGGGGCAATGAAGTGGTCAGACACAAACAAGAGAGTACAATCGAATTATATGAAGAGTCTTATTGCGGTTTTATTGCTTTTCGTTCAGTTTTGTTCACTTTTGCCTTGACATATCCATACAAATCAGATTGTGGATTGGATTGCAGATTGGATTATGGAAATCGTTCATGGCCTGTGAAGTCGGGGTATAAGAAAAACTAAACGCACTTAAGTAGGAATAAAAAAAGAAAAAGATGATTCAATTCACTAGAGTTCAATATGGGAGAGTTCTCCTTTTGACTCTTCGGAAAGCTACTTTTCGTTGGTTTTTTGGAGTGTAGAAATGTAGAGGGAAGTTTGTAACATAAGCAGAAATGAAATTTTCAAAATTTTTTCTGGTTGAACTTTGACGTTCCTGATTTGGCAACCACAATGCTCCTCGATACGAACGAAAAAAAAAACAAACCGTATAATCAGGCTCATATAAATTAATTCAATTTTTGATTTAAAATTAATTTTGTAGTTTGGAGATCTAAATTTTTCGGTAGATTTACCCTTCCCTCCACTTACACCAACACTATTTTAAGCTGTCAGTTTGGAAATGTGTTTTTCTAGTGATAGGACTTATTGCGGTTGTCAAAAATTGTTTCATAATAAGAAGAAAATCGTTTCTTATATAAAATAGAAGCAGTTTCAGGTAAATTCATCAAGCTAATTTTTTTCTTCTGTAAGTAAAACAAGTTATGAAGAGTTTTTTGAAGTTATGAAACCCATAAAATTACACAAATACAATCCGTGCGTTCAACGCATCAAATTTTCAAGTACATATGTACTTAATTATCAGATTGGCCTTCTGATTTCTCACCTGTCATAAAAAATAATATGGTATTCAGTTACGTTTAGTGAAGTTAAGTTACGTTTCATCTGAATATTCAGCAAGAAACTCCCGACTGAAAATTAACCTGACAGCTTTTCTATTTAAAATCTAGGCTCTCCAAAGAAGTGACATTTAAGATAATTTTGCTTTCGACGACATAAATTGATGCTTATTTTGAGATTCGAACGAAACGTTAATTCAAGTGACTATATCCGTTCGTTCGAATGAACTTTGTTTATTTTGACATTCATTGTCAAATATTCATTGCAGAAAACGAAACTAAATGAACCTTATTTTGGAGGGCCAGCTGTTCGGAATGATTTGACATTTCTATTTGATTTAGTGTGACCATACACTGTTTTTTTCGAAGAATCTTATATTCAATTCAGAGTTTGTCGCAAGACAAACAGTTTCTTCATTGAAAAATAAAGTTAAACAAAGCTTACTGATATAAAAACATCCAAGACTTGAAATTTAACATTTTGTAAACTAAGTTAACAATTTTGTTTAAATTTCCATGTCATCTTGATACGCTTTATTTATTTATATATATTTGACACATACGGTCACACTTTTCAATTGAACTGTAGAAAACCAAGGAATCAAGAATTAAAATCCGTTTAATTTAGCATATTTTGGAAATACCCAACGTTTTTAAGAAATGGTAGCACCGTTTTTTAGATGGAGGCCCATAGCTACTGAGCTTCACGGCAGCATCTCTCCATAACCGGTCAGTATTAGTTCCCTTTATTTATTTATATATATTTGACACATACGGTCACACTTTTCAATTGAACTGTAGAAAACCAAGGAATCAAGAATCAAAATCGGTTTAATTTAGCATATTTTGGAAATACCCAACGTTTTTAAAAAATAGTAGCACCGTTTTTTAGATGGAGGGCTATAGCTACTGAGCTTCACGGCAGCATCTCTCCAAAACCGGTCAGTATTAGTTCGGTTTACAGACAAACCCTTAGCTACCTCCGGATTCTCCTCCATTAACTTGACTTCTATTTGTTCCAATTTGTTAGTCCAATTAAAATGCAATTGTGCCTTTTATAAAATGACAAGAACAAAATCTCGTGAGAATAACTTTTTAACTTAAATGTTTGATTATCTTCCTACCCGGAAAAAATTTGATTGACACAAAAATGACATTTAATTCAAATCATTCGAAAGTCAAAGTTTCCTTAGTTTTCGAAAACAAATGAACTTTCAATTGATTCTATGAACTTTCGAATCGTTCGAATCTCAAAATGCAATTTTCTCGAACTCGACTAGTTTTCGACCGAAAGCGAATCTCAAAATAGGCATCATTTTAAGTACTTTATTTTCAGAAGTTGTCATATCTTTGCAACGAACAAAATCAATTTTTAGATTGAAATCTGTATCTGACCAATGGAAAGGCTCAGGTTTCCATTAGGCACATACGCCAAAAAATATAAAAAAAATGTGCTTTAGATGTCCGCTCGGCCACAAAACACGAACATGAAATTTGTTTTGCGCGGAAATAATTATTAACAAAGTTATAAACAATTTAAGTTTGCACTGTAAAACTATGTGCTTACGTACAAAACATAATGAAAAATAGGATTTGTGCTATAATCCTTAAAGTATGCAACACTTTTGATAATAATCATGTATGAAAAAACGTGGTTCAAATTTTAGATAAGTTTAGTAGGTTCTGCATAATAAAAGTTAAAAAGGTTTTCTTTAAATGATAAAACACCGAAAATCAGGAAAATGGGAATTAAGACTCAGAACCTAGTTGTTTAAGTTACTTTGGGCCACCCAAAAAAGGTACTATTTATTACACTTAAGCCTAAAGCATACACACTGACAACATAGCCGCCTGCCTGGCGACTGAGCATACCCTAAGCGGAGTGACGTAGGTGCGTGAGCGGGACAGAGGACCCGAAAAGTGACTTAAAATCCTAAGACCCACGAAGCGGGCCACCCAAGGTACTGTTTACTACAAAAAACTTTGATAACAGATCGACTGACAACATAGACGCCTGCCAGACGACTGAGCATACCCTAAGCGGAGTCGCGTGAGCGGGACAGAGGACCCGAAAAGGTAAGCGGGCCACCCAAGGTACTGTTTACTACAAAAAACTTTGATAACAGATCGACTGATCGCCAGACGACTTAAGGATGGGAAAAACGGGCCGGTTAAAACCGAAAACGGTTTTTTGTTTCGGTTAACCGGTTGTTTTCGGTTATTTTTTTATCTCGGTTTAAACCGGTGTTTTTTCTAAAACCCAACAACCGGTTGAACGGTTTTTTTCTTTTTTTACTCATACTTCATTATCACGACTGACAGATTGGCAATGTTATCTCAGTATACTGACAAAAAAATGAACAAATTCATGCTTTTGTCAGTTTAATGACAGAAATACTGCCAATTTGCCAATCGTATAAATGGAGCATTAAGCCTGATCCACATCTGTGTCGTGTGTTGTGTTTTGGAGTCGTGTGTCGCTGTCATTTCATATATTTTATGCGCCACACTGCAACACAATAGAGACAAATATGGTTCTACGCATATGAAATACATTGTAGCGATAGCGACACACGACCCCACAACACAACACACGACACAAATGTGGATCAGGCTTTAGACAATTAAATTCACATTCAGAACTCACATTAGCAATTCCTTGTTGTCTCACATAACCTGCCTGTTTGTGTACTGGGTATGGTCTTCTCCATTTCCAAGCGATAGCATAGTGTAGGGGTAGGAATATAGGAAGGTGAAATCGTGAGTTGTTTTTCTTAAACACTCATTCACATTCACAGCTAGCACGTTTCCACACAACACATTTCTTTCTATAAAAAAAAAACGAAAACCGGTTATTTGAAAAACGAGTTTTGCTGTTTAACCGGCAGGTTAAACTGAAGGGGCAAAAAACCGAAAACCGGTTATTTTGACAAAACCGCCATCCCTAAGACGACTGAGCATACCATTAGCGGAGCGATGGAGTTGCGTGAGCGGGACAGAGGACCCCCGAAAAGGGAGTTAAAATCCTTAAACCCGCGAAGCGGGCCACCCAAAGGTACTATTTATTACACTTAAACTGAAAGCGCACACATTTAATTAAATTTAATTGTGTTTCCTCATAATTTATAAACCGTTAATTATTTATAACCTTTTCAAGTTTTGAATTATTATTTTATATTAACATTCGATATTGCTTTGACAAGACAAAAAAACCATTTTGAACTGCATATTGAGTTAAAAAGTAGTTTTCAAGAAGGTACGGTACAAACTTAAATTATTTATAACTTTTTTAATAACAATTTCCGCGCAGAAAGAAAACAGTCTCGTGTTTTATATGCTATTATACATCATTTGAATTTTTTTTTTTCGAAGCATGTGCCTAAAGGAAACCTTACCCGAAAAATATTTTATACCAACTATATGTCTTAATCTGGTAACTCTATAGCTCCTTTGCCGATCCAAGAAAGAAGACAACACAACTACAAAAAAAAGGGAACTCATTTTCCCTTCGATTTTCACAGTACTCCATTTCAAAGCATGTGGGTGCATAAAATCTCCCAAAAAAGAACAAAAAAAAACTCACCTCAGACTCCAAAAGAAATTCCGCAAATTCGCTCCTTCTCCGGTGTTTTTGTTTTATTGTTTATTTACTATTTGATTGTTCTTGCCAATTCAACAACAAAAACAAAAGCTAGATAGGTATCGTAATTCTTCACGGCTTCTGTGACTGACTGGACTGTGACTGATGGGTGAACACAAACACTCGCGCAATAATTATTGTCGTCGTCGTTACCACACACCAATACCAATTTGAAAATTACCGAAAAAAGAGTGGGTAGGTAGGTAATCTCAGATCGCGAACGAAAAGAACACTTTAAGGAATTTAATAATGCGGCACAACTTTCAGAAGAAAATTTCACAAATTCGGAAAGATATAAAATATGTTTGCACTTTTTTTGTTAAAAAAATTGATGGCGCTTTAGTTGCCTTTTTAGCCGCCGCCGCCAGACACAAAACACACAACTTTCTTTCGGCAGCCACGTTCTGTGGAAAGTAATAATTATTTTTTTGCTGCGCTGTTATACACCTGCAGCAGCAGTTTCTGATTAAAATTCTAAAATCGTAGCTGGAATTTAAATTAATCAAACAGATCGAACCGCCATTGTATTTTGCATTCACCGACACAATGAATTTAAAAAAGAATTAAAACGATAATTCACACTAGACAAGCAAAATCAAAAGAAAAATAAAATTAAATTTATTTCTGAAGACTCATAGAAGCGCACAACACGAAACACACCTTTCGCCGTCGAATGGAAGAGAACGAATGACCAGTGACGGAATCACAAAACTTGGAGTTTCGGTTCTCGCTTCTAGCAAGTTGGATTCGAAATTGGAATCTCGGAAATCGAAATATGACAAATGACAGCCCGCAAATAGGTAGTAGGCGAAGCGAATTGAAACAACTGAATGATGGTATTTGGTATCCCTGTTATTCCCGGTTGAAATTGCTTTATTTTTCTCTTAATTTGTAGTTACTATGGTTGGTGTAATTTCGGAGAAATAGCATGACAAGATAAGCTATTCTGGTTTTTATCACTTATCACGTACGTTATACCACAGTGGGTGGAATTGTTTTTTTATTAGGTAGATACCTACCTATTCCGGACTTCGGCTTCGTTTGAAGAATTGATTATTTTCAATGTCTGAAAAGAGAAGAGGTAGGTATTTATTTCAACTGAAACTTGAATGTTCTCTTAAATATACAAAACAAATATTATGGAGGAAGGAGTAACTTGAAATAAATTATAGATCTATCTCGCTTTAATGATTGTTTTTTTTTTTTTGTGTTATTAATTAAAATGATAGCAGGTGACGACTGACGAGACGATGGAAACAAACAAAAAAGAAACTTAAATCATCTTCTCTCTTTCATGCACAGGAATATTTATGTTATGAATGAATAACTCGTACTGGTTCTCAATTCGTATTAAAATTTTGTAGATATGTAATGTACATTATTTAAGAGATATTCATGCGCAAATAAAATATTTCAAATTATTTTATGTGTGTAGTTGTTTCTAATATCGTTTACGAGATTTATGTTAAGAACTGCCATTATGAAAATATTTAAGGCCACTTTCATAATGGTTCTGTGGGCTGTTTTAAACAAAAAAAAATCCCAATATACATATCGTCATCTGAGTTCTATCTTGACGTATGTCCATTTTTTAAAATGTTGGGAAATCAATTTTTAATGTTAATATTTAAAACTTTTGTTTACTTGAGATAATTTATGTTAAGAAGTTAATTTTTGCTGAAAGCCTTTGTTTTAAAAACAATTCACAGTTTGTTTTCTTTTGTTCTGAAACAATACTAAATCAAAATCGTTGAAGAAGTCATTTTGAATATTGAACAAAGTTATATGGAGTGATGATAAGTTGATAAAAGGCGTGAGTGTTGAATAAAACAAAATTAATATTGAACAAGACAGAAATAAACAATTCAAAATGGAAATAGGAACAAAGGGATCATTATTAAATAGAACAAAATCATATTTCATAATTCAAAACAGAGTTCAGTACGAATCGAAAACCCAAAATACGAATTTTGTTTGCCCATACGAATTTTGTTTGCCCATCCGTCCTTTTTTTGACACCCGTCCTTTTTGTTTGGCCACCCGTCCTTTTTTGCCTATTCGTACTTTAATTTGCCCACCCGTCCTTTTTTTGCATCCCGTCTTTTTTTTTTGCTTCACCCCGTCCTTTTTTTTGTCGATCTGTCCTCTTTTTGCCACCCCCGTCCTTTTTTGCATCCTGTCGTTTTTTTGCCACCCTTTCCTATTTAGCCAACCAGTCCATTTTTTTGACATCCCACCTTTTTTTTCAAACTTGTCCTTTTTTATGCCACCCTGTACTTTTTTGGCCGCCCGTCTTTTTTTCCCGCTAGTCCATTTTTTGCCCATCCGTCTTTTATCTTGTCCACCCACCCCTTTTTCCGCCACGTCCTTTTTTTGGACACTATCATTTTTTTGCCCAACAGTCCATTTTTCTGCGCATCCGTCCTTTTTTTGCTAATTTGTTTGCCACCCTGGCAATTTTTTGCCACCATGACAATTTTTTTGCCGCCCAGCAATTTTTTTGCCACCCTGGCAATTTTTTTTGCCACCCTGGCAATTTTTATGCAACCCTGGCAATTTTTTTGACGCAGTGTTCAAGGGAAATTTGTTTAAAATAAATATTTTTCTATTTTTCTTACAAAAAAAAAAGTTATGTATAAACATAAATTATTAAACTTCACAGGAATTAGTTATTAACTTTTCTTTAGCAGCGCAGTTGAATATCACTTTGTCGATTCGACGAATGGTTTACCAGTAACGTACTTAAAAATATGGCTACCCTTCTAGGCCACGCAGACAGGCAATTTTGGCAGATGGGCCCTTTTTACTTAGTTAATGGCATTTAAGCCGTTTTGCTATTTTGAGCCATTTAACAATTCCAACTATATCTCTAACTCAATTTTTGATTTTTGGTGCGAACGCCCTTTTTGCTAAGGACGGCCGTTTTGATGACAGAGACAATATTGGTAAACTGTGTAAAAGTTGTTCCTAGATCCAGCTTTTTCCGTTAGGGTAACAGTTATTCTCAAAAGACAGCACAAGTTAGATAACTTTGGCTCCAAAAATTGATAACGGGTTTTTGAAGAAGTATCAAAAACAAGCATTTTTTACTATGGGAGTTTTGGAAAAAAATGACTTAAAAATGAAATGAATGAAAAAAATGACTTAAAGTGAAAAAAATATTTAAAACCAACGGCAACACTTACAATAAAGAACTATACCGATCAGTGGCGATTCCTCTCAGTTAGCAGGTTTATCGCTGCTAAACCAAGAATTTAAATGAATAAATTGTATGATGTACTTTTTATTTTCAAAAAGTAACAAATGGCAATGTTGAAATAATGATAATGATTTCATACAATAATCAATACTATAAATACAAAAAACTACCCACCTACCCACCTACCTACCTACCTGCCTACCTACCTATTTTCAAATCATATTTTCCTTCGCACAACACAAAACTCCCATCTTCCTATCTGCCTCAGCGTTACAATATGCGATACCAAAACCAAATTCTCTACAAAGAGCATTGAAATAATAAAAAAAAAAAATAGATACCTACCTAACCTACCCCCATACAGTGGCGATTCCTGGTCCTTAGTATTGAATGAGCTAGGTGGTCTGGGCAGGTTAAAATAAAAAAAAAATCATACTCTTTTTTTTAATTTGATTGATAACGACAATTAATAAAAAAACGTTAATAAATTATAGGTATAAAATAAAAGTTCAAAAATTTATCGATACATAAATTCGCTTCGTCGCGTCGTTTGACGGAAAAAAAAATTTTCGCCGACTTTGTTGTGGTCAAAGTAGGACACTTAAGTTGGCACTGATTTTTGTACACGTACTTTGAACCCTTATACATAAAATATAATGTTTATGCTTTAGGTCTATATTTGTAGCTAAGTATCTAAATCAGACGACGTTTCAAACGTGGTTACGTTTTTCTTCAGGTCTCAAAAACATAGTTATTAATATTTTATAGCTTCAATTTTTAAAAATTATAAAATATGTACTTACAAATTTTTTTCTTATAAAAATAATATCAACGTTTAATCCTCTTTTGGTTGTATTTTGGTTTTTGAACGCAACTATTATTCTTTTTAATATTAAGAAATGTCTTGAAAAAGACGTTTTTTTTAAATCAAAAGTTCGAATAATAATAAATATTTCAAACTATATTTATTATATTTTGAATAATAATTCAAAATATTTTAAATAATTCTAACCTACAAAACAAGTTAAATATAAATTCTAAGTTTTAGTTTATTGCCTTTCAATGAGTTGACCATATATGCTGCTAAGTCACGAAGAATTATTATCATAAAATATAGTTATAATATTTATATCTTTTTTTAAGCAACTTTGGTACTGAATTTAAAAGTTCCAAAAACTGTTCACTTGGCTTAAAAAAAGATGTAAACATCTATTATAACTATATTTCATGATTTTATGGTTCTTAGTACGTGTACAAAAATCAGTGCCAACTTAAGTGTCCTACTTTGACCACCGCAATGTTTGCATCATAATTGTGTTGCACTTAGTTAGCATCATATTTCTTGCCAAAACTATTTCACCGATTTGGATCGAATTTCGTCTTGTGATACTCTAGAGTCTAGACTATTTGATTCCAAATTTTTAGAAGAATTGGACAATTTTTGACATATTTTTTGAGTGCTTCAAATTTACTTAGTTTTTTCAGATTTTTTTTTAATTCATGGTTAGATAGCAACACAAATATAACATGCATTTAAAATTGCTGTTGTTTTGTAGAAAATTTTATAAAAAACAAGTTTATAGTGGACGGTTTTTTCATAAGTTGCATATTTCCAAAGTTATAAAGGAAATTGTCGGAAAAAAGGGGTGATTTTAGAGTTTTTTTCACTGTTGCTGCAAACTTGGCTATATACTACTCTAACATGCCCCAACAACATATCAAAAATGCAGAACTACATCGCGCTTTGCGAATTTAGCACTTTTTTGTGTAATTATTCACTGTGCTAAAAGAACTCAATCTCAATGTTTACTCATATCAATCAAAGATCACTAATAACAAAACAATGCATTCATCCTTCCTACCGCATTTTCCCAGAAACATATACGAAAGCAAAAAAGAGAATGACAAAAAAAACGTACCCAAAATGTACCTGGAGCTGCTTGCATACCTAATGTATCGTGCCTTATCGCATCATACTTACGCTTACACTTTCATTTATTTAGCTGGGCTTTGCCTTCCAGCGGGAAAAATTCAAAAATTCATTGAGGAAAAATCAGCTTTTTCCTTGAGGAATGGCATCTGCACCGTCCACTTTTCAGCTGATTCCTTTGATGAAATTAACATGAGCATGTCCTAGGCGGGAAGCACATACTGAAAATCTGAAGAAAATTCACCAACGAAATCACTACTTCGTTGGAAGTTGTTTATTCACCAACCCAAGTGATGAAAAACATGGTGGTTGCGTAATCTGTAAATTCACTACATAAATTTATGTGGTTTATTCATCGGTTCAATATTTTCGATGAAAATGGTAATAAAAATTCAATTATCAAATCACAAGATATAGAAGTAGGTAGTTGTTTATTCAGCAATTAGTTAATTCAATATGGAAAATGTGAAGAAAATTAAATAAATAGTTAATTCATTAACTCTGTTGATGTGAATAATTTGTGATTGGTAAATTAAAATATAGAATTAAAACTTTAAATTAAAGTTAAATCACTAGGTCAGTGGTTGTTGGTTAATCACCATTCAACACTTCATATGCGAAGTGGTGATTAACCAAAAAACTGGAATACTTTGAGAAAATCTGAGATTGCCTCTTTTGAATGGAAATTCATAAGTCCTCTTATAATATTTACTGTCAGTAGACAATGTCAACACAGAGAACACAAAAAAAATCAAGTTCTATCAAAACACACAATGGCGATGCACACTTTACAAAGCATATGAGTGGACATAGACGATGGTCTGATGAACTTCTACATGATTTTTCAGTTTTTTCATCTTATAATTTTCCATATCAAAATTAACGACAGAAAGGGTTGTTTTCTAAACACAAAGCAGAAAGTGGGTTCAAATCTATGAACTGAGGAAACCTTGCATGACTCTTCACTTATTTAATCATTACATGTCGTTTCCTTGTATTATCTGGCTAGTGAATTGATTGCTGTTGTCTTGTTGTTTTCTACACACAAAGCAAAAAGTGGGTTCAAATCTATGAACTGAGGAAACCTCGCATGACTCTTCATTCACTAAATCATTGCATGACGTTTCCTTTTATTATTTGGCTAGTGAATTGATTGAAGAATTCAGCTATAAAATTCATTATAAAAAAAAAAAAAAATCGGGTGGCACAACGGCTCTTGAAGAACCAGGGCCTAGTGACTAACAACTCGCAACCATTCATGTGTGCGCCTTTCGACAGGAATGGAAGGGACCTACAATTTTATGCCGAATCCGAACGGCTAGACGAGAAGCACTTATTCGTGACAAGTGATACTCTTGGAGGATTTGTCAATTCCTCGCAAGAGGCAGTAGCCCTGAAAAAAAAACTTTTTAGTTTTTTAGGTGGACGAGGCTGGGAAGCGATCCCAGACCTCCAGCGTGACAGTCGAACGCACTAACCATTACGCTACGGACTACTACATTACATTAAAATTCATTGGGGACGATATTTCCCGCTGGGTTAGGACATTGTGTAGTAAAACGCTCTTGTATTCTAGATTGTATTGTATTTGTGCTTGTATTTGTAATTTGTATAGATATTATTAAAAATTGTATGAAATTGTGCAGCGCAGATGTTGCAAGCTAAAATGTTTCAAGGGAGACTTGTTCTATGAGAGTTTTATGTTGTGTGTCTGCAGGAAAATATAATTGAGAACAATATGGGGGTAGGTTAGGTAGGTATCTATTTTTTTTTTTTAATTATTTCAATGCTCTTTGTAGAGAATTTGGTTTTGGTATCGCATATTGTAACGCTGAGGCAGATAGGAAGATGGGAGTTTTGTGTTGTGTGAAGGAAAATATGATTTGAAAATAGGTAGGTAGGTGGGTAGGTGGGTAGTTTTTTGTATTTATAGTATTGATTATTGTATGAAATCATTATCATTATTTCAACATTGCCATTTGTTACTTTTTGAAAATAAAAAGTACATCATACAATTTATTCATTTAAATTCTTGGTTTAGCGGCGATAAACCTGCTAACTGGGAGGAATCGCCACTGGTTCGCTAGCGATTTGTTGTTTTTTCAATGTTTTCCCTATATCGAAAGTAGCTGCATACTTGTTCCAATGATCTGACCTTCACAGCGACTGCTATGACCATTGTCCTGATAGTCTCGAATTTGAGCATTTTTCTCTTCGGTTTGAAAACTTCCTTTTGGCAAAATTGTTGAATTCATGAGAAAATGTCTTTTCATGTTTATTATTTGATTTTGTGCATACTATTTTTAACGATTTTATGAGCTACTGGGTTGTTTTTCAAGGTGTATTTAAACGAATGACACAAAAAAAGGTCAATTTTTTTTTGAGTCAAATTGCTCAAAGAGCCATAAGCCTAACAAGTTTTTAGAACTATTAAAAATTCTTCCTGGATCTTAATCCCCATATTTCACTTAATAATTTCTATAATTAGATTTGTCATAATTATAAAAGGTTATGGACAAATCGTTAAAAGTTTATTGAAAAAGTATTAAAACGAGTGAATTGGAGTGTATAAGCTATGCATATTTGTAAATTATCGGTCACAGGGAAAAACAATATTTTCGTCATTTGTTTATTTATTTTTTTATAGATATATAGATATATTTTCTAAATTATAGGTCGTAGGAAAAATTTGTGTTAATCTTTAGTATAGAAAATTTTGTGGTCTACAAAATGTACTTAGGCTTTTTCGATAGCATTGGCGGTGTAACCAGTTATATGTTCCTACTCAAAAAATAATGATGTTTTCCTCATTTTATGTGTTTTTTAACTTCCCATTGGAAGTTATTGTAATTCGTGCGATTTGTCGAATTGAAAATTTTGACATATCTTCACGTTTTGAGGTCTCTAGAATCAGAATTCGTCGTTTTTAGCAAGATGTCTGTATGTGTGTATGTACGTACGTTCGGGGTACTCTTTTCGTCCACCATATCTCGAGAATGAATAAAGATATCGACCTCGGATAAATTTTATTTTACAGATAATATTGTCGTTACGTGCTAAAAAGGTTTTATAACAAATTCAATAAACTGTTTTTTTACTACAGCAATTTAAAAAGGAGCTGTAATATATCATTTATCTGGAATTTCTCGAGAACGGAATAAAATATTCACTTCAGACTAATTTTAATTTACACATAATTACACAATACCAAATTGGTAAATATTAAAAAAAAATTCAACAGACACTTTTTTTAAACTAAGAAAAACAGTTAAAAAATAATTTTCGGCTCAAATATTTCAAGAACAAAAAATGATTCCGAACCCAGTCTATTTTTTTTTTACAAATAATGACGTAGTTTTTTTAGAGCAAAAAAACTGGAACAAAAACTATTAAAAATTCTTAACAATTTTTTTTGAACTCAAATATTTTGAAAAACAAACAATGATATCGGTTTCAAAATTCTATCAGAAATATATACCTATACCACCTAAATGTTGTGTAATTGTGAGGTTTTTAAGACCACCCTTAAAATAGCTAAAAATCAAAATGATGCAAGAAACAACTTTTCAAAAATGTTTTAATTCGAAAAATTCTTACACTCAAAATTGCTACAAAATCGAAATTTTGCATATGACACTTAATATGCCTTTTTATATTCTTTGAAACCATGTTTTTTTTTGTAGGTGCACTCCCCCGATTTTTGGTATTTTTTTTTTAGCCAATAGTCTGTTTTGAAATAATTGGCTTAAATAATAATAGGAAAAAAAGTTTTATATGTTAGATTCTTAGAATTTGTAAGCTATTTACAAAAAAATTATAAAAATTTTACTATTATAAATAGCTAAAGTACAAAATATAGGTAATGTCACATTCTGCCCTGTATATCTATCTGATTATCCAAAAAGCCAAAGTTATTACTTTATAAAATATATAATTATATAATATATACTCTACCACCAACCACTTAGGTAAATATATAACAATATACATGTTTATGGTTTTCAAGTGCACCAATGATGTGGGTCGACCCCAGACTCATTTTTTTTTTAAATAGGTAGGTATGTTTTCTTAATCATTGGTCGAAGAAAAAAGTGTAATTTTTTTTTCTAATAAATTTTTTTATCTACAAACTGTACCTAGACTCTTTTTGTAAGCATTAACCGTTCAAAAGTTATTTGCTAAAAACTGATTTTTTCGACACTTCGACCCTTCGTTAAAAGTTATGCCCACGTCGCAGTCGTCGGACCGACAGGGACTTTTTACTATTGCTTCGTTATGGTCAGTGAAAGATAGTTACCAAATTAAGCGCTATGCGAATTTTGTATCTTATAAGTAAAATGTCTTTTTTGATAAGCTCTGTTATAAAATTGATTTCTTCTTTTTTATAGTTTAAAAACAAAAGTAACTTTATTTATTTTTATTACAAAAATGGCTCTTTATCTACTTATTACGGTTACGGACACGTCCCTGGAGGCGGCAATTGATATTTTATTAAAACTAATTTCGTCATAGTGATGAGATGGTTGGAGATTGGAGAGAATGTCGAAGATTTGGGTTTATTTAAACGCCAACTGTCCCCTCTGGAGCCTTGTCATTTTACTGTCGTTTTAGTGAAACGACAATCGTAATAGGGGTGATTATTTAAAAAAAACTTGAATACACTAAGTATTTTATTTCTTTATTTGTTTAGATGTATAGGTACCTAGATTATGTACATTTCAGAAGATACCTATATGCTTCTATCCCATCGTCAGTAAGCTTTATTTTTGCAAATAAAGCTTATCTATACTAACTAAATAAAGAAACACGTTGAAAATATATCCCTTTCCATATTCAATTCAAAAGCTGACGACTTTTTCACATACCACCTCTAAACCTCCAGCCGAATTTTCGCGTTACTATCGTGGTATACTATCTACGTAACAGAGTTTCGTACACAAAAAAGATGCAATACCCCCGTTATGGGTGCCCAAGCCGACTCACTGCAACTGTTTGCACAGTTGAAAAGCAGAGTTACCACCGCAAAAAGTTATGCCTATGAGTTATGCCCATATTGTAATTTAACACAGTTCGAGCATTTAGGAAGCAGAGGGAAGATTAAGTAGGAGATAATAATGTACATTTGTGTCTAGAATGTTTGAATATTGAAATTGGAAGGAAAAGTTATTTACCTATTAGAGGTGTGTTTTGCAAGTGCAGATAAAAGTATCGCAAAAAACGACATCGAGAATTAGCCAAATCATCGAACCAAAAACGATCATTACTAAAATGTCCAGTTGAGCGTTAGGCCGGATCCACATCTGTGTCGTGTGTTGTGTTGTAGAGTCGTGTGGCGCTGTCATTCCATATATTTTATTCGCCGCACTGCAACACAATACACGAGGCAAATATGGTTCTACCATTGAGTTTATACACATAGAGGAACCACGTCAGAGCTAAGATATCACCAATCTAGGTGGCGCCCTTATTTGCACCTAGAACAAGAACCAGTGATAATCAATACTGGAACCATTTACTCCTTAAGGTAGAGTATTTCCACCTCAAGGTATACTATTTGTGGAAATATTGGAGAAATAGTCTGTCTTATGGGGCAAATGGTTCCTGTATTGATTATCACTGGTTCTTGTTCTAGGTGCAAATAATGGCGCCAGTTAGATTGGTGATATCTTAACTCTGATATCTTAACAAAAAAAGTAATTAATTTTAATTTTTCTTAATGATTGAGTTTAAATGGTTGTAACTTCTGATTTAGAGACTGTATTAGTAAAATGTATACCTTTTAAGAAAGTCGAAAGGCAAGGCAATTTTTTAAAAGAAAGAACAAGTATTATGTCATTCGAGTTTTTTCAGGATGCTCTTTCAAAAATTAAAGTAAAAAAATAATTTTGATCAAACTATGACTTTATCTAGTTATTTTATTTAAATTGTGTATAAAATTCAAATTATTGGAATGCACAAAAAAAGTCTTATTATTGGTCAATGTTTAAGTTTAAAAATAAAAATCAATTATGGACGGGGTGAGCAAAATAGTGGTCTAAAGTAGAGGTTCGGGCAAATTAAAAAAAAAACAGCCGTTACTCGAAACCCGTAATGGTTCGGTTACCAAATTCTGAAAAGCATGACCTGGCCTATCACCATATTCAGTTTGGATTATCCTTTACGGGACACCCTGTATATATCTATATATGAATAGCCTTAAAAAAAATTTGTTGTACCATTTGCCCAAAAAGTATCCAACCGATTATTATAAATTTTATATGGTTGGAAAGCCATAGGTGCGGATATGTGCAGAATACACACTGTGTGTCATTTTTGTTTTTGCACTATCAATCACTTTGCAGTGCATACTAAAAAAATTAAAACTAAAAAAAAGTTTTTTGATTTAATTTTGAAAGAAATTGTTTGAATCTAGAGTCTGTGAATGTGAGTTTTTTGTGGTCGAATTTTGGACAGTGGGCGACACAAATGAGTCAGTCTTTTTTTTGTTGCTTTTTTCCAAAGATATGGCCAATCGCTTTATGCCAAGCTAATTATTTTGTTTATATTTTGCCGCTAAGGTAGTTAAATTAAAGTTTATATAGTTTTTCGCTGTAACACCCCCGCGCTTGCAAACTCAGCCCGCCACCATCACTTTTCGTTTGTGCGGCGAATTCAATATTCCAATCTTCCAATAGACGTCAGTGCGATACGATATTATACGATATTAAAGCAAACTAGTATGATACTGGGCAAAATACTCTTATTATCATATTATTGGATTTAGTATCGTGTGCAAAAATGCGCTCAATCTAAACTACATCCCACCACAAAAACAACCGGATATGAACCACTTGAGATGAACCATCTGGTATTAAGTAAATATAGTTTAAGGCAGTAAATTATAATTTTTGGTTATAATTGTTGGTTAAAAATAGAGATTTTCGTAATTAAATACCTATATGATTATCTTGGTAGGATTTTCAAGAGCGTGAAATTTTTAACTTTTTTTTTAAACCAAAACTAATAAATTATAATAAAAGTAAAGATTTGTATTTTTCGATTCATCGATTCAATTTGTTTAGTTAAAATTTTGCATATGTATCAATAACGATAGTGCTGGTAGGATGCCGAAATCGTCCAACAAGTTCTTACTAGCGAGAACCGAAAGTATGAAACGTTTTCCTCGTCTAAATTTTACTTACTGAAAACTTGCAAGGGCTTGACGTATATTCGACAAGTTTTTCTCGTCTAGATTATCCCTAAAGAAAACTGACTAGTGCCATGTCAAAACTAGACAGAAACTGGGCATTTTTCCAGCCGGGCATTGATTCGAAATTTTCAGCTTTTAATGTAAGTCAGCTTATTTTTCATATAAGTTGTAATTTTTTAAATGTTTTTAATTTTCTCACGGCTCAATTGCTGCAGTGAGGCAAATTCAACATTTTCTTACAAATTAATATAAATTTGAATAAAGAATTTCATTTAAATGTTTTATTTTTTTTAACATTCCTTGAACCAGAACATTTCTATATTTTTAAGTTTAAAAAATATATTCAAGACTAGCTTCATTAGCTTATAACTCCAAAACTTTGTACTAGTCGATTACCTTCTCGGGCAAAGAGACCAAATTTTCAAATTCAGAAACCAAATGAAAATAGTAAAATTAATTTCCAAATTAAATTATTTCTGCGGTATAAAAACGTATAACAACTGATCACATAATTATTTGATAATGTTGTAGAACATTTTTTGTTTAAATGGTTTAAATTAAAAGGATTTCATGTTCTTTGATTTGTCCATTTTTAACAATCATTTCAGGCTCATCTCTGATACAAATTGATATAGCTATCAGTGACAAAACATTCTTTACTGAAGATATACGGACGGTTGCCACTTGGAAATAAAACTTGTGACCAAAATTGAAAATAAAAAGGACCAAAACGAGTACAAAATTACCAAAATAATTAACAAAAATAAGTAAACAAAAAGGTACAATATAATTCACAATATTACTTTAAGGGCAACATAACAAGAAACATAAATAACTAAACATAAAGGTTATCAATCAATACAAAATTGCGCACCTTTAGTTAAATTAAATCTACTAAAATGTACAGACATAATATCTACTTATTTAAAAAAAGGTTTCTGCCGACCAAACGCTATGGCTTACACGTTTTTGATCTTGAAGCTCTTTGGACAACATAATATTATGTACCTATAGTGTCAAAGTTAAGTCTGTTTCTTAACTTAGTTTTAATTAAACTTAAATCATAAAACTTTCTTTCAGCAGCAGCTCAGCTGTGTGGTAACGACAATAACAAACCTTGAGTAATGTTGTTCTAATTTTACAAGAAAGATTTATTAACAAATATTATTACTTACCTATCCATTTTTTAAGTTTTGTTTTCAACAATAACCAACAAAACCAACAAGCGAAATAGACGGAGACGCTTAAACGTTTAAACACAAGAATATTTCAAACATTCCATCTGTCAATAAACTGTCAAATGAAGTGGTCGTGGATACGGAATGCAGTGCGTTCAATTTTACACATGCATCGGCATCGTTTACATTAGGCGATGAAAAAAAATGTGCTTCATTTTGTGAAAATGAAAATTAAAAGTCGAGTTTTTTATATTTCTTCTTCAAAAAAAAGTGACCAGATGGAGAACATAATGACCAAGTGTAAAATATATGACCAAATTTGGTCACAAATTACCAACGTGGCAACCGTGGATATAAGATAAAAAAAAATCCTGATGAAATTTTTGTTACTATGTCAGAGTAGAAACGATCAGTGTGCTTTGGGTAGTGTTGGTTTAACATCGATAGTTCCCATTTCCGATAGTATCCATAGTTTTGGGAAAACACTATCGTTACTATCGATAGTTTTACCAAATTTCTTAAAAATCATACAAAATTTGTAAGTATTGAAACTATCGATAGTTTTTTCGATAGCTTTTAGAAACTATCGATGTACGCGATAGTTTTTTACTATCGATACTATCGATAGAGTATCGATGCTTAACCAATACTAGCGTTGGGCATGCAATGAGGGCGGTCATGGTGGAGTGTACGATTGTTGTCCATGCGAATAAGCTGCAAACCACCTCGACCCTCAAAGTCGCGGTCGCGGTCGCCGTCGCGGTCGCGGTCGCCGTCGCAGTCGCCGTCGCGGTCGCCGTCGCAGTCGCCGTCGCGGTCGCCGTCGCGGTCGCCTTCGCAGTCGCCATCGCGGCCGTCGCGGTCGCCGTCGCGGTCGCAGTCGCCGTCGCGGTCGCCGTCGCGAACGCCGTCGCCGTCGCGGTCGCAGTCACCGTCGCGGTCGCCGTCGCAGTCGTAGTCGCCATCGCGGTCGCCGTCGCCGTCGCGTTCGCCGTCGCAGTCGCCGTCGCGGTCGCCGTCGCGGTCGCCGTCGCAGTCGCAGTCGCCGTCGCCGTCGCGGTCGCGGTCGCCATCGCAGTCGCCGTCGCGGTCGCCGTCGCAGTCGCGGTCGCCGTCGCATTGCGGTCGCCGTCGCGGTCGCCGTCGCCGTCACGGTCGCCGTCGCTGTCGCGGTCGCCGTCGCTGTCGCGGTCGCCATCGCGGTCGCCGTCGCTGTCGCGGTCGCCGTCGCAGTCGCAGTCACCGTCACGGTCGCCGTCGCGGTCGCCGTCGCTGTCGCCGTCGCGGTCGCAGTCGCGGTCGCCGTCGCCATCGCGGTCGCAGTCGCCGTCGCAGTCGCAGTCGCCGTCGCCATCGCAGTCGCCGTCGCGGTCGCCGTCTTAGTCGCCGTCGCAGTCGCAGTCGCCGTCGCCATCGCAGTCGCCGTCGCGGTCGCCGTCGCAGTCGCAGTCGCCGTCGCCGTCGCGGTCGCGGTCGCCATCGCAGTCGCCGTCGCGGTCGCCGTCGCAGTCGCGGTCGCCGTCGCCATCGCGGTCGCCGTCGCGTTCGCCGTCGCGGTCGCCGTCGCAGTCGCAGTCGCCGTCGCCGTCGCGGTCGCGGTCGCCATCGCAGTCGCCGTCGCGGTCGCCGTCGCAGTCGCAGTCGCCGTCGCAGTCGCCGTCGCCATCGCGGTCGCCGTCGCGGTCGCCGTCGCCATCGCGGTCGCCGTCGCGGTCGCCGTCGCGGTCGCGGTCGCCGTCGCCATCGCGGTCGCCGTCGCGGTCGCCGTCGCCATCGCGGTCGCCGTCGCCGTCGCGGTCGCAGTCTTAGTCGCCGTCGCGGTCGCCGTCGCAGTCGCAGTCGCCATCGCCGTCGCAGTCGCCGTCGCGGTCGCCGTCGCCGTCGCTGTCGCGGTCGCCATCGCGGTCGCCGTCGCGGTCGCCTCGCTGTCGCGGTCGCCGTCGCAGTCGCAGTCGCCGTCGCCATCGCGGTCGCCGTCGCGTTCGCCGTCGCCGTCGCGGTCGCCGTCGCTGTCGCGGTCGCCGTCGCAGTCGCAGTCGCCGTCGCCGTCGCCATCGCAGTCGCCGTCGCGGTCGCCGTCTTAGTCGCCGTCGCGGTCGCCGTCGCGGTCGCCATCGCGGTCGCCGTCGCTGTCGCGGTCGCCGTCGCAGTCGCCGTCAAGGTCGCGGTCGCCGTCGAGGTCGCCGTCGCCGTCGCAGTCGCGGTCGCCGTCGCCATCGCGGTCGCCGTCGCGGTCGCCGTCGCGGTCGCGGTCGCCGTCGCCATCGCGGTCGCCGTCGCGGTCGCCGTCGCCATCGCGGTCGCCGTCGCGGTCGCCGTCGCCGTCACGGTCGCCGTCGCTGTCGCGGTCGCCGTCGCTGTCGCGGTCGCCATCGCGGTCGCCGTCGCAGTCGCCGTCGCAGTCGCGGTCGCCGTCGCCATCGCGGTCGCCGTCGCGGTCGCCGTCGCCGTCGCCGTCGCGGTCGCAGTCGCGGTCGCGGTCGCCATCGCGGTCGCCGTCACGGTCGCCGTCGCTGTCGCGGTCGCCGTCGCTGTCGCGGTCGCCATCGCGGTCGCCGTCGCAGTCGCCGTCGCAGTCGCGGTCGCCGTCGCCATCGCGGTCGCCGTCGCGGTCGCCGTCGCCGTCGCCGTCACGGTCGCCGTCGCTGTCGCGGTCGCCGTCGCTGTCGCGGTCGCCATCGCGGTCGCCGTCGCGGTCGCCGTCGCCGTCGCGGTCGCCGTCGCTGTCGCGGTCGCCGTCGCAGTCGCCGTCGCGGTCGCCGTCGCCATCGCGGTCGCCGTCGCGGTCGCGGTCGCGGTCGCCGTCGCCGTCGCCGTCGCGGTCGCAGTCGCGGTCGCCGTCTCCGTCGCCATCGCGGTCGCGGTCGCCGTCGCAGTCGCAGTCGCCGTCGCCATCGCGGTCGCCGTCGCCATCGCCGTCGCGGTCGGCGTCGCTGTCGCGGTCGCCGTCGCAGTCGCAGTCGCCGTCGCCATCGCGGTCGCCGTCGCCATCGCCGTCGCGGTCGGCGTCGCTATCGCGGTCGCCGTCGCTGTCGCGGTCGCCGTCGCTGTCGCGGTCGCCATCGCGTTCGCCGTCGCGGTCGCCGTCGCGGTCGCCGTCGCTGTCGCGGTCGCCGTCGCCATCGCGGTCGCCGTCGCGGTCGCTGGGAGGTTGGCATCTCTTGTAATCCGGCTTCTTGGAGGTGTCGTCGCCGTCGCAGTCGCAGTCGCCGTCGCAGTCGCCGTCGCCATCGCGGTCGCCGTCGCGGTCGCCGTCGCCATCGCGGTCGCCGTCGCGGTCGCGGTCGCCGTCGCGGTCGCCGTCGCCGTCACGGTCGCCGTCGCGGTCGCCGTCGCTGTCGCGGTCGCCGTCGCAGTCGCCGTCAAGGTCGCGGTCGCCGTCGAGGTCGCCGTCGCAGTCGCCGTCGCAGTCGCGGTCGCCGTCGCCATCGCGGTCGCCGTCGCGGTCGCCGTCGCGGTCACCGTCGCAGTCGCGGTCGCCATAGCGGTCGCCGTCGCGGTCGCGGTCGCCGTCGCTGTCGCGGTCGCGGTCGCCGTCGCAGTCGCAGTCGCCGTCGCCGTCGCGGTCGCCGTCGCTGTCGCGGTCGCCGTCGCGGTCGCCGTCGCGGTCGCCGTCGCCATCGCGGTCGCCGTCGCGGTCGCCGTCGCCATCGCGGTCGCCGTCGCCGTCACGGTCGCCGTCGCTGTCGCTGTCGCGGTCGCCGTCGCGGTCGCCGTCGCCGTCGCCGTCGCGGTCGCCGTCGCCATCGCGGTCGCCGTCGCGGTCACCGTCGCAGTCGCGGTCGCCATAGCGGTCGCCGTCGCGGTCGCCGTCGCGGTCGCCGTCGCGGTCGGCGTCGCTATCGCGGTCGCCGTCGCTGTCGCGGTCGCGGTCGCAGTCGCGGTCGCCATCGCGGTCGCCGTCGCGTTCGCCGTCGCAGTCGCCGTCGCGGTCGCAGTCGCAGTCGCCGTCGCCGTCGCGGTCGCCGTCGCTGTCGCGGTCGCCATCGCGGTCGCCGTCGCGGTCGCCGTCGCGGTCGCGGTCGCCGTCGCGGTCGCAGTCTTAGTCGCCGTCGCGGTCGCCGTCGCAGTCGCAGTCGCCATCGCCGTCGCCGTCGCAGTCGCCGTCGCGGTCGCCGTCGCCGTCGCGGTCGCCGTCGCTGTCGCGGTCGCCATCGCGGTCGCCGTCGCGGTCGCCGTCGCTGTCGCGGTCGCCGTCGCAGTCACAGTCGCCGTCACCATCGCGGTCGCCGTCGCGGTCGCCGTCGCCATCGCGGTCGCCGTCGCGGTCGCCGTCGCCATCGCGGTCGCGGTCGCCGTCGCCGTCACGGTCGCCGTCGCGGTCGCCGTCGCTGTCGCGGTCGCCGTCGCCGTCGCCGTCGCGGTCGCCGTCGCAGTCGCGGTCGCCATCGCGGTCGCCGTCGCGTTCGCCGTCGCAGTCGCCGTCGCGGTCGCCGTCGCAGTCGCGGTCGCCGTCGCAGTCGCAGTCGCCGTCGCGGTCGCGGTCGCCATCGCAGTCGCCGTCGCGGTCGCCGTCGCAGTCGCGGTCGCCGTCGCCATCGCGGTCGCCGTCGCGGTCGCCGTCGCGGTCGCCGTCACGGTCGCCGTCGCGGTCGCGGTCGCCATCGCAGTCGCCGTCGCGGTCGCCGTCGCTGTCGCGGTCGCCGTCGCTGTCGCGGTCGCCGTCGCCGTCGCGGTCGCCGTCGCAGTCGCGGTCGCCATCGCGGTCGCCGTCGCGTTCGCCGTCGCAGTCGCCGTCGCGGTCGCCGTCGCAGTCGCAGTCGCCATCGCCGTCGCAGTCGCAGTCGCCGTCGCCGTCGCTGTCGCGGTCGCCATCGCGGTCGCCGTCGCGGTCGCCGTCGCTGTCGCGGTCGCCGTCGCAGTCGCAGTCGCCGTCGCCATCGCGGTCGCCGTCGCGGTCGCCGTCGCCATCGCGGTCGCCGTCGCGGTCGCCGTCGCCATCGCGGTCGCCGTCGCGGTCGCCGTAGCCGTCACGGTCGCCGTCGCTGTCGCGGTCGCCGTCGCTGTCGCGGTCGCCGTCGCCGTCGCGGTCGCCGTCGCAGTCGCGGTCGCCATCGCGGTCGCCGTCGCGTTCGCCGTCGCAGTCGCCGTCGCGGTCGCCGTCGCAGTCGCAGTCGCTGTCGCGGTTGACGCTGCGGTCGCCGTCACCGTCGCAGTCGCGGTTGCGGTCGGTCGCAGTCGCGGTCGCCGTCGCCATCGTGGTCCCCGTCCCCGTCACGTTCGCCGTCGCGGTCGCGGTCGCCATCGCCGTCGCGGTCGCCGTCGCGGTCGCCGTCGCGGTCGCCGTCGCGGTCGCCAGCTGACTTTTTTTTTTGCATAATATAGGGTGTTAACATATGTGTGTTTTATAATACATATTCTATATACTACTGAAATACGTCATCCAAGTAGAAGACTTAGAATTATTTAATTGGACTCTACACGCTCGCTCTCAGCATTAGGCATTCCGTCATCTAATTATTTTGTTATGTTGAAAGGCGTTTTGTTTTGTTGTATTCCTAACGAGTTACGAGTGGATTTTCATCGCTATTACGAGGAATCAAATGTAAATCCTCAAAATCCTCAACAAGAGCATGAAGACGAAGCAGCAAGTGTCTCTTCAGCCTCCGAAAATTCTTTGAAAACAATCGGTGACATACAAGTAAATTGCCTGTTGAAGTTTCTTAAAAGAGAAGTTGAGTCTATGGAAAAGGCAAACGAGGCGAGGTTACATCTATCTCGCTCGACGACTGCAAATACAAATTCAAGACCTGTCAAAACTGCACTTGATTTGTTTACATCCGAGAAAAAAAAATAATCATTGTTTCTTTTGTAATAGCACAAACCATGAAGCCAAGGATTGTTGCTGTTCAAAAACTATTACTGAAAAGAAAATAATGCTTGTTACTGAAGGAAGATGCTTTCGTTGCTGCAAAAAAGGTCACAACTCGAGGATGTGCCGAGTAAAAGGAATTATCTGCAGGACTTATAATGGGCGTCATTCTACAAGCATGTGTGACCCTTCGTATTCATCAAAAGGTATTGTCAAACCAGTGACGGCAAACAACGATTCTACAGTGAACTTGTACACATCTGATCGAGTGCAAAAAGGTATAACCTATTTACAGACAGCATGTGCGTATGCAAGCAGTGAAATCTCCACCTTTTCCTTGTTCGTTCGAATTATTATGGACGGAGGAAGCCAGTTGTCGTTTATTAAGTCAACACTTGCACGCCGTTTGAAGCTTCCTATTGTGGGAGAACATAATTTGAGCGTTATAACCTTCGGAAGTGATAAGCCAAAGTCAAGCAGGCTCTGTAACAGAGTTCGCTTAGTGCTTCGCAGCCAATTTGATGACCAAGCTGTTGTGCTAGATGCAATTGAGGTTCCAGCTATTTGCTTCGATGGGCTATCTGAACCCACAGAGACAGACGCCCAAGTTATGTCAACAGTAAAGTTGACCTTAGCGGACAATCGTGCTCATGGACAAACACTAGAAGAAGAGATTAGTGTGCTTATCGGTGCCGATGCATATTGGCAGTTTGCAACAGGAGAATACAAGCGTCTGACAGAAAGATTAACAGCAATAAACACAGTTTTGGGATGGACACTTCAAGGACCATCGACTTTCGGACAAAAGTCATCCGATTCCACCTGTGCAATCTGACCTAACGTCTGTGCCTGTGAAGATATCCAGAGATTCTGGAAGCTTGATGTTTTGGGTATATTGCCTGAAGATAAAAAGGGGGTAAGTGCTGATGTTTCATTACATGTTTGTAGAAAAGGTGACAGGTTTGAAGCATCTCTTCCGTGGAAAGCTATATCCACCCCACTTCATAACAATAGAACTGGTGCCTTTATACGGATGCAATCACTTGTACGAAAGCTGTGTGCTGCTGGAAAAATAAGGTGTTAACTATCATAATAACCAAATTTCAGCTTTGGTGGAGTCGCAACCCAACTTTTTTTTTTAACATGTTTGGGAGGCTGCTGTAGCCACACCCACCCGTGCTCGCCAGCTGACTTTCAATAGGCTTCATTATGACACCAAATTAACCATATCTCAGCTAAATTATCTTTGGTGGAGTAACTGACTAAAATATGTCACGGGCTCCCGGGCTATAAGGTAGGTATATGAAATGAAAAAAAAAGCTTTTTTTAGAAAAATAATCCTTAAAGAATTAAAAAGCAACAGTTGGCTTCGCTTACTTCCAACATATTCTTGCGTTCTGTCTGTAGTTTCTCCATTCGCGATACTTTTCTGGGATTCCCTTACAAAAACAAAAAGTCCTCACGCTCCGTGAATGTAGTTTGCAAATATGTTTGGCTCGTACTTGGAACAGTTCTGGCTTCAATATTTGAAATAAACCAAAACCTTTCCCAGGTGGTTTAACGTAATAAAGTAATTAGAATAATAAAAACAAATTTATGAAAACTGTCAAATAAAATTTATACTCTTTGCCGTCTCTCCCATTTACGCGTAGGTTCAGTTGAACCGAAAATATTTAGCTCTGTAGCCAATTCTTGCGGTTTTTTGTTGTGACGCAGCTCTAGAACATATTCCTTTGGCAAAATCTAAATTCTCATCCATTAGCTCAACCAATCGGGTCAACTGCTTATTGTTGCTAACTAATTTGTCCTGTTAATGATTATTCAAAACTTAAACTTTAATTCGAAAATTTACGCAACCTTTACATTTTTTTCGTCTCGTGCAAATTTACTCTCTGTCCACTAAATTTAATCAATTGAAGGAAAAATTGGCGAATATCGATGACAATTGACACTGACAACATCGATTTATTCATTCACTATGGAGAATTGATACAAATTCACAATTAATCAACTATCCATTCAAGATTGAAAAACACAATGCCGAATAAAAACAAATGTTTGATAAATAACAACTAGCTATGAATTCATGATTGAAAATCGGAACAGGGGTGATAGCGAAGTATTTGACAGATAATTTAGGCTTAGATTGCCCTTTCGTTATTTGGTCAATTTAAAAAAAAAGATTAATTTTAACGCTAATTCTAAGAAAAAATAAAGAGTTTTCTGATATATAATTAGGTACACTATCTAAAATCATCTTTTAAGTATACCCAGTTTAAATCAACTTTAAAAGTTCACGTATGAGATCTGTACCAGCCTGATTTCGGTGGATCTTTTTTAGTTTTCAGATGATTAAAATGCGTTGCTTCCCGGACAATCTGATAAAAACCATTTTTGGTGGCTTAACTACGGTTTTACCATTGATTTTGCTAACTGATAATGTTGAATTTGAGGCTTTTCGGAGTATGCGTTGTCTTTCTTGAGGTGTTGTAGCCATGTTCGCTACAGTGGCGATTCCTGGTCCTTAGTATTGGTTGAGCTAGGTGGTCTGGGCAGGTAAAAATAAAAAAAAAAATCATACTTTTTTTTTAATTTGATTGATAACGACAATTAATAAAAAAACGTTAATAAATTATAGGTATAAAATAAAAGTTCAAAAATTTATCGATACATAAATTCGCTTCGTCGCGTCGTTTGACGAAAAAAAAAATTTTCGCCGACTTTGTTGTGGTTAAAGTAGGATACTTAAGTTGGCACTGATTTTTGTACACGTACTTTGAACCCTTATACATAAAATATAATGTTTATGCTTTAGGTCTATATTTGTAGCTAAGTATCTAAATCAGACGACGTTTCAAACGTGGTTACGTTTTTCTTCAGGTCTCAAAAACATAGTTATTAATATTTTATAGCTTCAATTTTTAAAAATTATAAAATATGTACTTACAAATTTTTTTCTTATAAAAATAATATCAACGTTTAATCCTCTTTTGGTTGTATTTTGGTTTTTGAACGCAACTATTATTCTTTTTAATATTAAGAAATGTCTTGAAAAAGACGTTTTTTTAAATCAAAAGTTCGAATAATAATAAATATTTCAAACTATATTTATTATATTTTGAATAATAATTCAAAATATTTTAAATAATTCTAACCTACAAAACAAGTTAAATATAAATTCTAAGTTTTAGTTTATTGCCTTTCAATGAGTTGACCATATATGCTGCTAAGTCACGAAGAATTATTATCATAAAATATAGTTATAATATTTATATCTTTTTTTAAGCAACTTTGGTACTGAATTTAAAAGTTCCAAAAACTGTTCACTTGGCTTAAAAAACTATAACTATACTATATTTCATGATTTTATGGTTCTAAGTACGTGTACAAAAATCAGTGCCAACTTAAGTGTCCTACTTTGACCACCGCAATGTTTGCATCATAATTGTGTGGCACTTAGTTAGCATCATATTTCTTGCCAAAACTATTTCACCGATTTGGATCGAATTTCGTCTTGTGATACTCTAGAGTCTAGACTATTTGATTCCAAATTTTTAGAAGAATTGGACAATTTTTGACATATTTTTTGAGTGCTTCAAATTTACTTAGTTTTTTCAGATTTTTTTTTAATTCATGGTTAGATAGCAACACAAATATAACATGCATTTAAAATTGATGTTGTTTTGTAGAAAATTTTATAAAAAACAAGTTTATAGTGGACGGTTTTTTCATAAGTTGCATATTTCCAAAGTTATAAAGGAAATTGTCGGAAAAAAGGGGTGATTTTAGAGTTTTTTTCACTGTTGCTGCAAACTTGGCTATATACTACTCTAACATGCCCCAACAACATATCAAAAATGCAGAACTACATCGCGCTTTGCGAATTTAGCACTTTTTTGTGTAATTATTCACTGTGCTAAAAGAACTCAATCTCAATGTTTACTCATATCAATCAAAGATCACTAATAACAAAACAATGCATTCATCCTTCCTACCGCATTTTCCCAGAAACATATACGAAAGCAAAAAAGAGAATGACAAAAAAAACGTACCCAAAATGTACCTGGAGCTGCTTGCATACCTAATGTATCGTGCCTTATCGCATCATACTTACGCTTACACTTTCATTTATTTAGCTGGGCTTTGCCTTCCAGCGGGAAAAATTCAAAAATTCATTGAGGAAAAATCAGCTTTTTCCTTGAGGAATGGCATCTGCACCGTCCACTTTTCAGCTGATTCCTTTGATGAAATTAACATGAGCATGTCCTAGGCGGGAAGCACATACTGAAAATCTGAAGAAAATTCACCAACGAAATCACTACTTCGTTGGAAGTTGTTTATTCACCAACCCAAGTGATGAAAAACATGGTGGTTGCGTAATCTGTAAATTCACTACATAAATTTATGTGGTTTATTCATCGGTTCAATATTTTCGATGAAAATGGTAATAAAAATTCAATTATCAAATCACAAGATATAGAAGTAGGTAGTTGTTTATTCAGCAATTAGTTAATTCAATATGGAAAATGTGAAGAAAATTAAATAAATAGTTAATTCATTAACTCTGTTGATGTGAATAATTTGTGATTGGTAAATTAAAATATAGAATTAAAACTTTAAATTAAAGTTAAATCACTAGGTCAGTGGTTGTTGGTTAATCACCATTCAACACTTCATATGCGAAGTGGTGATTAACCAAAAAACTGGAATACTTTGAGAAAATCTGAGATTGCCTCTTTTGAATGGAAATTCATAAGTCCTCTTATAATATTTACTGTCAGTAGACAATGTCAACACAGAGAACACAAAAAAAATCAAGTTCTATCAAAACACACAATGGCGATGCACACTTTACAAAGCATATGAGTGGACATAGACGATGGTCTGATGAACTTCTACATGATTTTTCAGTTTTTTCATCTTATAATTTTCCATATCAAAATTAACGACAGAAAGGGTTGTTTTCTAAACACAAAGCAGAAAGTGGGTTCAAATCTATGAACTGAGGAAACCTTGCATGACTCTTCACTTATTTAATCATTACATGTCGTTTCCTTGTATTATCTGGCTAGTGAATTGATTGCTGTTGTCTTGTTGTTTTCTACACACAAAGCAAAAAGTGGGTTCAAATCTATGAACTGAGGAAACCTCGCATGACTCTTCATTCACTAAATCATTGCATGACGTTTCCTTTTATTATTTGGCTAGTGAATTGATTGAAGAATTCAGCTATAAAATTCATTATAAAAAAAAAAAAAAATCGGGTGGCACAACGGCTCTTGAAGAACCAGGGCCTAGTGACTAACAACTCGCAACCATTCATGTGTGCGCCTTTCGACAGGAATGGAAGGGACCTACAATTTTATGCCGAATCCGAACGGCTAGACGAGAAGCACTTATTCGTGACAAGTGATACTCTTGGAGGATTTGTCAATTCCTCGCAAGAGGCAGTAGCCCTGAAAAAAAAACTTTTTAGTTTTTTAGGTGGACGAGGCTGGGAAGCGATCCCAGACCTCCAGCGTGACAGTCGAACGCACTAACCATTACGCTACGGACTACTACATTACATTAAAATTCATTGGGGACGATATTTCCCGCTGGGTTAGGACATTGTGTAGTAAAACGCTCTTGTATTCTAGATTGTATTGTATTTGTGCTTGTATTTGTAATTTGTATAGATATTATTAAAAATTGTATGAAATTGTGCAGCGCAGATGTTGCAAGCTAAAATGTTTCAAGGGAGACTTGTTCTATGAGAGTTTTATGTTGTGTGTCTGCAGGAAAATGTAATTGAGAACAATATGGGGGCAGTGGCGATTCCTCCCAGTTAGCAGGTTTATCGCCGCTAAACCAAGAATTTAAATGAATAAATTGTATGATGTACTTTTTATTTTCAAAAAGTAACAAATGGCAATGTTGAAATAATGATAATGATTTCATACAATAATCAATACTATAAATACAAAAAACTACCCACCTACCTACCTATTTTCAAATCATATTTTCCTTCAAACAACACAAAACTCCCATCTTCCTATCTGCCTCAGCGTTACAATATGCGATACCAAAACCAAATTCTCTACAAAGAGCATTGAAATAATTAAAAAAAAAAATAGATACCTACCTAACCTACCCCCATATTGTTCTCAATTATATTTTCCTGCAGACACACAACATAAAACTCTCATAGAACAAGTCTCCCTTGAAACATTTTAGCTTGCAACATCTGCGCTGCACAATTTCATACAATTTTTAATAATATCTATACAAATTACAAATACAAGCACAAATACAATACAATCTAGAATACAAGAGCGTTTTACTACACAATGTCCTAACCCAGCGGGAAATATCGTCCCCAATGAATTTTAATGTAATGTAGTAGTCCGTAGCGTAATGGTTAGTGCGTTCGACTGTCACGCTGGAGGTCTGGGATCGCTTCCCAGCCTCGTCCACCTAAAAAACTAAAAAGTTTTTTTTTCAGGGCTACTGCCTCTTGCGAGGAATTGACAAATCCTCCAAGAGTATCACTTGTCACGAATAAGTGCTTCTCGTCTAGCCGTTCGGATTGTGCATAAAATTGTAGGTCCCTTCCATTCCTGTCGAAAGGCGCACACATGAATGGTTGCGAGTTGTTAGTCACTAGGCCCTGGTTCTTCAAGAGCCGTTGTGCCACCCGATTTTTTTTTTTTTTTATAATGAATTTTATAGCTGAATTCTTCAATCAATTCACTAGCCAAATAATAAAAGGAAACGTCATGCAATGATTTAGTGAATGAAGAGTCATGCGAGGTTTCCTCAGTTCATAGATTTGAACCCACTTTTTGCTTTGTGTGTAGAAAACAACAAGACAACAGCAATCAATTCACTAGCCAGCATTGTATATGAATATCTATAGTACTATCAAAAACAGTTGGCGACGGTGGCGGTGCCACTGGCCCGGGAGGGCATTTTCTCTGTAGGTAATGTAGAGCTGAAAATATTCAAGAATGAGTGGAAAATGCTCATAGAATGAAAGATAGAGTAGGAATTTAAGAGCGAGAGTACATTATACATTATTGAAAAGAGTTCGAGGGAGAGATAATATTAAAGATTTTTGTATAGAATATAATAGGTGAAGGAAATGGAAAGAATAGAATTTAACAGTAAATTTTTTTGTCAAACTGGGCACATATGTTTGTTTTTTCTTTTTACTATGGGAAGTGAATGTAAGAGTGAGATGATAGATGTTTAGAAGTACCTATGTAAAATAATACCCAACTGACTTTTGATATTATTTCTTGCCTCCAGTCAAATACGGTTTTATTTAATTGATTTATTTTAAAGTTGAAAGTTTTTTTTAAAACTAAACCTGCTGTATAAAAAAGAATACCGATCATAAGAATCTTATGTTAAACGTGTGTGCACTGATAAGTGGTGAAATTACCCCCTTTAAAAAGAAAAAAGTACCTGCCAAGGTACACGCAAAATAGGCAATAAAAGCCATTCAAATTTAAAAATAAATACTTAAATAAATAATTAAATAACTTGTGTTAAATTGTGAATACCTTTTTCTGTTTGCTTGTTTTAAGAATTTAGGATTTTTACCCCCAAAGCGGCTTATCAAAAAGTGAAAGTGTTGTGTCGGGTTTTTCTTGCCTTAGGATAATTTTTTTTTTTTTTTAACTTAGGTAAATTCGCAAAGCAAAATTAAATATTCCCTTAAATTTCAAAATAGCCAATAAAATAGCCAAGTTCTTGTGCTAAGTGGACATTTTTTTTGTTCATATTCAGGATTTTTACCCCCAAAGCTGCTAGGCCAAAAGTATCAGTTTTTTTTGCAAATTTATAAAATAAAAATAATAAGTGTACCTGACTATAACCATAACAAAATTTTTGTGTTTAGTGAGTATTTGTGTGTGTGTTTTTTTCCAAATTTAGGATTTCTACCATAGAAGCTGAAAAGTGCTGTGCGAGTTTTTTGTTTCAGGATTTTTTTAAAACTTCAATGCATAGGGTGTTGCTGCTAGGAAACAATATTTAAGGTTTATTATAAATTAAATTTAAAATAAATTGTTTATTTATCAACTTCCAATTATTTCATTTATTTATTTATAGAACTACTAATATAATTATTGCTTGCTTTTTTAACTTACCTGCTAACATAAATATTTATAAAATATTTACGATTACCTACTGCTTACTGTTTCCTTAACTGCTTATATAAATATTCATAAAATATTTATACAATTACTGCCTACTTTTTTTTACTTAACTGTTTGCATACATATTTATAAAATATTTAAACAATTACTGCTTACTTTTTTACTTAACCGCTTGCATAAATATTTATAAAATATTTAAACAATTACTGCTTACTTTTTTACTTAACCGCTTGCATAAATATTTATAAAATATTTAAACAATTACTGCTTACTTTTTTACTTAACCGCTTGCATAAATATTTATAAAATATTTAAACAATTACTGCTTACTTTTTTACTTAACCGCTTGCATAAATATTTATAAAATATTTATACAATCACTGCTTACTCTTCTTTACTCTATAAAATATTTATACTGCTTACATAAATATTTATAAAATTTTTATATATAATTTTTACTTTACTTTCCTACATAAATATTTATAATTTTTTTTACTTTTTACTAACATCATTAATAATATTAAAACAATAATACTAACTCCCTTACTTATAATTAATTAATTACAATTTAATTAATCATGGTTAAGTGCTGTTACTTAGGGTGCGGTCTGCAAAAAAAACTGCTAGGTTCTGTCTCTTTCTTCAAATTTCCTACCGACCACAGAAGGCCAATTTGGATTAAACACGGACGTGTAACTGGGGATTTACCTAAAAATTGGCACATATGTGAAAAGCACTTTTATGCCAAAGACATTGTTCAAAGGTCAACGGACAAACGTCTTAGTCCAAATGCACTGCCAATATCATCAACAGATATTTGTATTTGCACTGATGTTTCAAATGACTCCGTATGCCTTCGCCTAATGGAGGCATCGAGATCCAGCAAGCAGCCTACCTCTACAGTCAAACCTGAAAGTTCCCTTCATTCTGCAGCTCCACGTTCATCTGCACGACCGTGTCCACTTTTACGACCAAATCTTCCAGTCACACCTCAAAGTACCCTTACTTCTGCGCCTTCACATTCATCTCCACTTAAACGACCACATCTACGTTCACGATCACTTTCGCCAACTTCCTCCATTACTTGCAGCCCTACAATTAATTTGGCTGCGAGCTCTGCTGAAACCTATATAAAAGATTATTCACTACCACCTGTAGTGGCTGGTTTTGCGAATATTTCACCCTCTCAATTTCCTTCCCCTGGACACCGCTCATACAAAAGGGTACCAAAAATAAATCGGCAGCGCTTTATACCCCGACGTATTTTTCGAACACCGCTGAAGTTAAGGAGAGACACCCAGTATAAGCTTAAGGAAAATTTGGATCTACACATGCAAGACTATACGGAAGAGTTGCGCACATTTA
This sequence comes from Melangyna quadrimaculata, assembly GCA_949320155.1. Taxonomy (NCBI): domain Eukaryota; kingdom Metazoa; phylum Arthropoda; class Insecta; order Diptera; family Syrphidae; genus Melangyna; species Melangyna quadrimaculata. The sequence continues at coordinate 67,324,717 of OX439483.1, read as the reverse complement.
TTTTGGTGCAACTCTTCCACAAGGCGAACGCAAGCTGGGGGCCTAAGGAGAAAGATTTATTTCTTAAATTTTTCTTTAAGTCCCCAGCATGCTACAATTATATGTTAGGTGCGGGGTTCAAACTGCCATCGGTAAGTACCATTTACCGATGGCATTCTGAAATAAGACTGCCATCAGGATTTAGCAAAAGGATAACGGAAATGCTAACAGAGAAGGCAAAGGACATGACACCCATGGATAGGAAATGCGTACTCGTTTTCGACGAAATGTATATAAGACCAGAGCTAGAATTTAACAGAAAGGATGAAATTAATTATGGATATTGTGATTTTGGAGAATATGGAAAGACCAGTACGATAGCCACTACGGTAATGGTATTCACACTTAGAGGCTTCAACAGGAATTGGAAGCAAACAGTCGCTTATTATGTGGGATATCCAAAAGGAGATTTACTATCGCAAATACTAGTCACCGTTATTAAAGGAGTTATATCATGTGGACTTACATTGGTTGCAACAAGCTGTGACCAAGGGACCAACAACGTCGGAGCGTATAAGAAACTGGGACCACCCAATTTCTTGGAGACTAAACCATACATCGAGATAGAGAATCAACGGATTTTCCTAATGCATGACTATGTCCATCTCTTCAAGAGCATTAGGAATATACTGCTCACCAATCAGATTTATATTGGTAATGATGTTGTTGATTGGCGTGTTCTGGAAAGGCTTTATGAAGAAGACACAAAAGGGGATAATTTTAGAGTTTTTTTTAAACTAACAAAGTCCCACATAAAGCCAAATAATTACGAAAAACTAAAAGTAAAGTTTGCCACGCAAGTTTTCAGTGATACTGTATACACTGGAATCAAGTATGCCCTCACAACTAACTGCTTTAGAACAGATGAGGAAAGAAGAATCGCTGAAGGAACAGCGACATTTATTAAAAAAATGAATGATTTATTCGACATATTCAATACAGGTAAGCTTTATTCCAGAAATCCAAACAAACAAGTCTTGTCGGAATCGACGGAAACTTTGAACTTTTTGATAAATGCGAGAACCTGGGTATTAACGTGGATTTCAAGCAACAAACGTAAACCACTTCCACCTTGCTTTAAAGGAATGAGGCAAACAATACTGGCAGTCGTGCAAATGTGGGAATATTTGAAAAGTGATGAGCAGACCTATTTCTTACTCGCACATTTGAATACAGATGTAGCTGAAAACTTGTTTTCCATGGTCCGTTGCAATAGAGGTTCCTACGAAAAAAACCCTTCGGTTTGGAGATTTATTAGGAATCTTAAGCAAATAATCTTCCAGCACATAAGTTCGGCGGAACATTCTGGATATGCAGATTCTGGAGCAGAACCTTTATTGCTTCGAACTGACTACGAGGGAGGATTGGAAAATGAGGCAGCAGATGACACCGATTATCAATTTGGTAGCTTGATCGAGGAGAACATGTTACAAAATAAATTGCAGTATGAAATAGATAAGCCCTTGGAAGAGAATAGGAAAGACCTGGACGATGATGAAGATGAAGTTCAAGAAATGGTCGTGGACCCACCCACTACAACAGAATTATTATTCTCAAAGAAACTGGAAACAGGAGCTGCTGCTTACTACGCTGGATTTGCAGCCAACAAACTGAAAAAGAAGCTCAAGTGCGTGTCTTGCTCTCAGTTTATGATCAACGAGGACGAGATGAGCAAAGATAGAGATATGTTAATTAAACTGAGAGCCTACGAGTCTAAAACCACGCCTTCGGAGTTCGGTAAGCTAACAGTTCCTTCGATTCAATTCGAAAGAGCTGTTAGAGCTGTTCAAAAAAAGTTTGAAGCTGTTTTCATGTTAAAACAGCACGAAGAAAACGTGATAGAGACATGTGTGGCTGAAATAATGAAGGATAACATTTTCAAATCAAACTGCACAACGGAACACGAGGAGCAAATAGCTAAATTTGTGATAATCGGACTGATAATAATAACAAATAGGAACATCAATAAGGAAATCAAGACAAGGAAATCAAGATAAGGAAATCAAGATAAGGAAATCAAAATAAGGAAATAAAAACTTCAAATTTCAGTGTATAACAAATTATCGGTACCGTATCGGTTTCGTCGCAGTTTTTCTTGATTTTCATATCGGTGTCGGATAATTAATTCTCGTCTCGCCTAACCAAGTATCGGTTCCACCGCAATTTTTCTTGATTTTTGTATCGGTGTCGGATAGTTAATTCTCCTCTCATAACCAAGTATCGGTTTCGTCGCATTTTTTCTTTTCTTCTATAAGTTGCGTTGACAGTAGTTTAAAACTCGTGCCCAGCCATATAAAAAAAAATAAAAAGAAGGAGATAAGGAAGGTCAGTTTGGATTGAGGCCAAGGTCCATTGGGCTGTTAGTGCCATTGAAATTTTATATTAATACATATACATATATATATGTTTATATATATTTCATATTATTATATTCTTATAATTTTATATTAACACATATTTTATATTATAATATTCTGATATATTCTTTTTATTATATTATTTTTCCAAACTTACATATATTTTCTTACTATATTATTCTTAAACAATAATAGGACGAGGACTACAAACAAAAAAAAAAAAAAACAAAAAAAAAAACAAAAAAAATTATCAATAAGTAGTAATAATGTAATAATTTAATTTAATTTAACTTATTTAAATTAATTTTTAATATTATGCCTTCAACATTTTTGAATGCATGTGCAATAGTATAATAGTATTCAGTAGTAATAGAATGAGGAATAGGCCTACTGGGGAAACCTCAATAAAAAAAACGCATCTTGTATTCTACCCCATCGGGTGATGTGGAAAAGAATGCAATGCCATGGTATCAGGTAAGCGAGGATTTTAAATTTGGTTTTACAGGCAAGTATTTCAAATTAGAATATTGAACAAATATTTTTTGAAAAGTTAATGAAATTTTTTGAAATTAAAATTTTGTCGGTATCTACATATTATATACAGGGTGCCCCGTAACTAATTTAGCCATCATGTTAAGCCACCTGCGTCGGGATATTCGAATTTGAAGTAGTGTGTGTTGGCTGGTGCCTCTTGCCTGCACATGCACTGATTTTTGTGGTGTTCACCTATAATGTCCTATCTTAAAGTGCCCACTTAACACCTTTATGCACGAAATGAAAAGTTCAGATAAAATTATTTTTGTATAAAGGACTTAATATAAAGGACTTAAGCGCATTTAACACACTCATCCACAAAGTTTATTATTAAAGTGATTGCATATAACACCTTCATCTTTGGCTAAATATGAATCTAGAGGCGATATAAGAGTACAGACGAGTCAGAAATTTAAGTTTTCATATAACACTTTCATCTGTAGGTAAAAACCCAAATTTCAAAAAATGTCACTTAACACCTTTATCTTCTAAGCGCTTCAATTGTATCTAGAGTCAATAGCAAGTTATTGGTAAAAGTCTGGAATAATAGAGTCAATTTAACAAAAACAAAGTTTTCAAAATTAGCTAAGTAGACGTTTAAATAATGCCATGCGTTGAACATAATAGGTTTTTGATTGATTGCCTGTTCTCATGATGTTGTTCTTATGATGAATCCAAGCTTTAAACTTCCAGAGCCAAGTGCAACATTACTAAAAATGTCAACAAAGTGCAAAAACCGGTTGAAATTTTGAAGTTGTTTTGAGTTATAACTCTTCAATTAGGCTTGAACAAAACCATCAAATATTTTGTTTGTTGCAATTAGTTTATTTTTTATTTCCTAAAAAATAATTTCAGCCTATTCAGCTTATTTTTGTTAAAAAGTTAATTTTTTTGTAAAAAAAAGTAATTTTTTTTGGATAAAAAAGTTAATTTTCTCTTGTAAAAAAGTTAATTTTTTTTGTAAAAAAGTTATTTTTTTTTTGTAAAAAAGTTATTTTTTTTGGTAAAAAAGTTAGTTTTTTTGTTTGTAAAAAATTATTTTTTTGTTTGTAAAAAATTATTTTTTTGTTTATAAAAAGGTAATTTGTTTTGTTGTAAAAAATATTTGTCAACAAAAATCCCAAACTTTTTTAAAGTAAAAAAATCGAATAACACTGAAACACCCTCTAATAATTATAGTAGGTGATAATTCTGACGTCACAGAAATATCAAGATGGCTAATTTGGTATATCTTATGAGAATACCAACTTCGCATTGCATTGCAATACCATAAGTAAAAACTCAGTTTTGCTCATTAGGTTTGTGACGTCATCATCATCTGCTTATGCACGGAGAAAAGATAAAAACATTTTTGTATGGCTTTCTTTAGAATAATTACTTATTATGAATAAGGTAAGATATACATAGGTTCATTATGTACTATTGTAAAAACCGAAATATCGCAACGTTGAAGGCCATTTTATGTAATAATGCACAAGCAAAAAATATTCAGGCAAATGTAAACCTATACGGTTGCATTATCATACACAAACAAACATTTTTATTTTCGTTCTTGCCCCATATTCTTCTTCCTTGCCATGAAATTTTCTCACTCAATCTACTATTTCGGACTTCTCTCTTACTCGCATTATCGATGTAGAATTAATATAAAACACTCCTCTCTTTCTTACTATTCTTTCTCAAAGCTTCCTATTAAATCGATTCTGTCATTTTGTGAGCGATAAATACACCACCTACAGGCGTAGAACGTCTAAACAAAAATCGACTCATTAATAGTACTAGAGATTCATATACAATGCTAGCCAGATAATACAAGGAAACGACATGTAATGATTAAATAAGTGAAGAGTCATGCAAGGTTTCCTCAGTTCATAGATTTGAACCCACTTTCTGCTTTGTGTTTAGAAAACAACCCTTTCTGTCGTTAATTTTGATATGGAAAATTATAAGATGAAAAAACTGAAAAATCATGTAGAAGTTCATCAGACCATCGTCTATGTCCACTCATATGCTTTGTAAAGTGTGCATCGCCATTGTGTGTTTTGATAGAACTTGATTTTTTTTTGTGTTCTCTGTGTTGACATTGTCTACTGACAGTAAATATTATAAGAGGACTTATGAATTTCCATTCAAAAGAGGCAATCTCAGATTTTCTCAAAGTATTCCAGTTTTTTGGTTAATCACCACTTCGCATATGAAGTGTTGAATGGTGATTAACCAACAACCACTGACCTAGTGATTTAACTTTAATTTAAAGTTTTAATTCTATATTTTAATTTACCAATCACAAATTATTCACATCAACAGAGTTAATGAATTAACTATTTATTTAATTTTCTTCACATTTTCCATATTGAATTAACTAATTGCTGAATAAACAACTACCTACTTCTATATCTTGTGATTTGATAATTGAATTTTTATTACCATTTTCATCGAAAATATTGAACCGATGAATAAACCACATAAATTTATGTAGTGAATTTACAGATTACGCAACCACCATGTTTTTCATCACTTGGGTTGGTGAATAAACAACTTCCAACGAAGTAGTGATTTCGTTGGTGAATTTTCTTCAGATTTTCAGTATGTGCTTCCCGCCTAGGACATGCTCATGTTAATTTCATCAAAGGAATCAGCTGAAAAGTGGACGGTGCAGATGCCATTCCTCAAGGAAAAAGCTGATTTTTCCTCAATGAATTTTTGAATTTTTCCCGCTGGAAGGCAAAGCCCAGCTAAATAAATGAAAGTGTAAGCGTAAGTATGATGCGATAAGGCACGATACATTAGGTATGCAAGCAGCTCCAGGTACATTTTGGGTACGTTTTTTTTGTCATTCTCTTTTTTGCTTTCGTATATGTTTCTGGGAAAATGCGGTAGGAAGGATGAATGCATTGTTTTGTTATTAGTGATCTTTGATTGATATGAGTAAACATTGAGATTGAGTTCTTTTAGCACAGTGAATAATTACACAAAAAAGTGCTAAATTCGCAAAGCGCGATGTAGTTCTGCATTTTTGATATGTTGTTGGGGCATGTTAGAGTAGTATATAGCCAAGTTTGCAGCAACAGTGAAAAAAACTCTAAAATCACCCCTTTTTTCCGACAATTTGCTTTATAACTTTGGAAATATGCAACTTATGAAAAAACCGTCCACTATAAACTTGTTTTTTATAAAATTTTCTACAAAACAACATCAATTTTAAATGCATGTTATATTTGTGTTGCTATCTAACCATGAATTAAAAAAAAATCTGAAAAAACTAAGTAAATTTGAAGCACTCAAAAAATATGTCAAAAATTGTCCAATTCTTCTAAAAATTTGGAATCAAATAGTCTAGACTCTAGAGTATCACAAGACGAAATTCGATCCAAATCGGTGAAATAGTTTTGGCAAGAAATATGATGCTAACTAAGTGCCACACAATTATGATGCAAACATTGCGGTGGTCAAAGTAGGACACTTAAGTTGGCACTGATTTTTGTACACGTACTTAGAACCATAAAATCATGAAATATAGTTATAATAGATGTTTACATCTTTTTTTAAGCCAAGTGAACAGTTTTTGGAACTTTTAAATTCAGTACCAAAGTTGCTTAAAAAAAGATATAAATATTATAACTATATTTTATGATAATAATTCTTCGTGACTTAGCAGCATATATGGTCAACTCATTGAAAGGCAATAAACTAAAACTTAGAATTTATATTTAACTTGTTTTGTAGGTTAGAATTATTTAAAATATTTTGAATTATTATTCAAAATATAATAAATATAGTTTGAAATATTTATTATTATTCGAACTTTTGATTTAAAAAAACGTCTTTTTCAAGACATTTCTTAATATTAAAAAGAATAATAGTTGCGTTCAAAAACCAAAATACAACCAAAACAGGATTGAACCTTGATATTATTTTTATAAGAAAAAAATTTGTAAGTACATATCTTAGAATTTTTAAAAATTGAAGCTATAAAATATTAATAACTATGTTTTTGAGACCTGAAGAAAAACGTAACCACGAAGCGAATTTATGTATCGATAAATTTTTAAACTTTTATTTTATACCTATAATTTATTAACGTTTTTTTTTAATTGTCGTTATCAATCAAATTAAAAAAAAGTATGATTTTTTTTTATTTTAACCTGCCCAGACCACCTAGCTCAACCAATACTAAGGACCAGGAATCGCCACTGATACCGATCTTGAAAGCCAGAAATCTGTTCTTTAATCCTAAAGTTAAATTGAATTATTCATACCAACAGCTTTCGAAAAATTTTGCGTGCAAACTCAAAAGTTTGATAAAAAAAATGAAAAAAATTAACATTAATTTTTTTCAAAATTGTGAAATAAAGTGCTTTATTGGCTTGTAGTGGTAAATGCTTATATTAATTCTAAATCCAACACAAAAAACCGAACGGTTTTATGTCTTCAAGTTTTTGAGAAAATTTAAAATTACTAAAAGTACTTTTTATGAGATTTTTATTTTTTTGTTTGCTTACATAAATAGAGTATGCATTCCGGTGCGGCTTGTGATTAGTGAGGTATGTCGCCCAAGTATTTTGATTGTAAATAGTTTTTGTAAAATTTGGGGGTTCTTTCCTCAATTTTGGGCGATTTTTCCAAACCAAAGGACAATGGCAATTTTTGTGTAACAACTACTAGCTGGCCCTTAGACCAATAACGACGTGTGATATATCATTGAAAAGGTATTTTTTCGTAGATCAATTGTTTGTATAGCGACAAGTATCAATTTGCTGTGTGAAAAAAGTAATGGACATAAAAGTAGAACAGAGTAAGAAAAGGTACAACATACTTTACAAACGCAGCGGAACGTAAAAAATATGCGCGAAGAGAAGTGGGTGAAGGAGGTTAACAAAGAAGCTTCATTTTTATATAATCGATCAATCGCTAGTTAGCTTTGAGCTGCGCAGAATGCATTTCAATTGATCGCGGCTAATTAATCTGCTAAGCTCTAAAGTCTAAAGTTATTTTCTTTTTGTTTGTGATTTAAATGGAAGGGTATTATAATTTGTGTTTTATTTGCCAACATGGGCTTCATAATCGAAGGTATCAACATCAACTTCTTACAGAGATTATTATCAAGGTCAACATGCGATGGCTGACTATGTGCGTAAACATGCCATTGAAGAGGTACATGTACCAAAAACGAAATGGGTCTTTACGCAGAAAAAATATGTCAAGAGAATGCCGTTTATATATTAACTATTGGCCCCAGCGTTACTCTGAGATTTTTTTAAAAAGTCGCAAAAAAGGTCGCATTTACAAAAAAAGGTCGCAAAATTCAAATTATTTGAAAAAAGTTGCATTTTGGATCAAAATGTCGCAATTGGATAAAAAAAAAAAGTCGCATACCTATATTATGTTTTTTTACCATATAAAAACTGCACTTTAGATATTATTTTAACTTTTTTAATTTGAAAAATTGCTATAATTAATAACAATAACAAACAAAATCAGACTTCAATTAACATTAATATGTAGGTACACGAGTAGGTTTAACGTTTATATCTATATATAAATAGCCTTACATTTTTGTTGTGGTACCATTTCGATAAAATGTATATGGTTTGAAAGCCATAGGTGCGTAGATGTGCAGAACATACCTTAGAAACGCACTTAGACACTGTGCGTCATTTTTGTTTTTGCACTGAGAATCACTGTGCATATTAAAAAAAAAATTAATTTAAAATTTATAGAACAAATTTTATGTCATTTAATTTATAATTGACTCTAGAAAAAAGTTTCTTTAGGTGTCAATATGAGTTTTTGAGTCAGTTTTTGGTCGAATTTCGGCTATACTAGTAAATATAAATAGTCTTAAAAATTGGTTGTGGTACCATTTGCTCAAAAAGTATCCAACCGATTTCGATAAATTGTATATGGTTGGAAAGTTATAAGTGCGGAGATTTGCAGAATATATCTGAGACACGCATTCACGCACTGTGGGTCATTTTTGTTTTTGCACTGCCGATCACTGGGCATATTAAAAAAAAATTAAAAAAAAAAATAGTTTGTGATTTATTTTATTTACTAATTGTTTTGAATCTAGAGTTTGTAAAGGTTATATCTTAAAAGATAAATCACAATAATTGTTTCATTGTTTTGAAATGGTTTCTCTATACTTTTTAATCAAATTATTTTTAGGAGCACATTCGCTTATATCACAGTCACATTCAATGTTTTTTTTTTTGGAAGCCAACCTATTTTTACAAGTTTCTTTTTGCAAGGGGTTTTTGATTTATTTTTCATAAGGGTAAGCTTCGAAAAAATCCTCCCTACACATGATCGATTGAACGATAGTCGCGTTGAGGAATCTTTTTGTTAAATTTTTTATAACAAAAAAAAGTCGCATATTTAAAAAGGTCGCAATTTTAAAAAGGTCGTCGCATGCGATGCACAGCCATGAAAAGGTCGCAAAAGTGCGACTTAAGTCGCATAAAGGTAACGCTGATTGGCCCCCTAATTGGTTGTTGAGAGGTTGTTCATATTCACGGCATGTGGGGGGAAGAACATATTTCTGTTACATAATTTCTTGATAGGTTTCAAAACTTAATAAATGCAATAGTACAATAAGAAGACCGTTTTCACACAAGGAAACTGAGTTGCCAGAAACTAGCTAGTTTGTAGGCGAGAAGGGTGTGAGGGGGGATTTTTCGTCTTCCTTTTACGCCCTTCTCGCCTACAAGCTAAAAATCGCCAGCAACTCAGTTTTCTTGTGTGAAAGGGGTCTAAGGTACTTGTAAGAGCCGACGCTCTTGATGGGCTCAGACGATGCGAACCTTTTTATGCCCCAGTGGAGTTTCTTAACAATGTTATTATTGATGACTTGGATTAAAAATAACTTAATGTTGAAGTACTTATATATATTTTTTGGATGTAAATACCCTTTTATAAAGTCTTTATAAAATAAAGTAGAAATAAAAAAGTTTGTTCTGCAATATAAGCTTTTTATGTATTCTTTCTTATTCGGGCGATAACTTTTTCCCACAGCGAATCGAGACAAACTTTCATACAAACATTTTATGTACACACACAAATAGACCTTTTCAACAATATCGTTATTGGTCTGAGGGCCAAAATTGCCATTGTCCTTTCAACGGAATTTATTGTCAATAGTTTTCTTTAACAATAGTATCATGGATGGCCCTCTTCGCGGGTTCCAGGATTTTAACTCCCTTTTTGGGGCCTCTGTCTCGCTAAATTTTGGGTTTTAAAGTATTTTTCTCAAAAAAATATTAACGCAAATAACTTGGTTGAAACAAATAATAAAATAACAAGTTGGTGTTGCCGTTGTTTTTATTTTTGTTTTCTTTCATTTAAAGTCATTTTGTAGAAAATTGTCCCTCCCGCCTAAACGGAGTGAGGTAGACCCACGGCCCGTAATACAAAATTATTGTATTTAGCCCCTCTATAAAAATCCGTTATTATTTTGCTGCGCCGTAGTTATCGTACTCCCCCACATTAATCCTCAAAGTGAGATCACCGTGAATACCAAAAAATTATAAAAAGTAGTTTAAGTAATTTTCAATTTTGTCAAAAACTAGAAGACAAAGACATAACGCCATTCTGTTCTTTGTGTTCGATTAAGAATTGATATAAGCATTGACCACTAAAAGCCAATTTAGCACTTCATTTCACAGTTTAAAAAAAAAAAAACTGGTCTAAACTTTTTTTTTTCAATTTTTTTTTTATTAAAATTTTTAGTTTGTATGCAATTTTTCGAAAACTGTTGACATAAATAATTTATTTTAAATTCGCGATCAAAGGACATATTTCTCGCTTTCAAAACCGGTAAAGTACTTCATTGTTAGTGTTCCCGTTGTTTTTTTAATATTTTGTTTTCCATTTTAAGCAGCGTTGTATAATATTTAATTACCCGATTACAAATTACCCATTACTCTTTTAAATATGTAATTAAATAAAATCTAATTACCCATTACATTTTCAATATGTAATTAAAAAATATCTTATTACCCATTACATCTTCAAAATGTAATGGAAAAAAATTTAGTTACCCATTATATTTTCAAAATGTAATGAAAAAAAAAATGTCCATTACATTATAAAAATGTAATAGAAAAAAATTGAATTATCCATTACATTTTGATTAAGTAATTAAAAAATATCTAATTACCCATTACATTTCTACTATGTAATTAAAAATATCTAATTACATATTACAGTTGTAATATGTAATTAAATAATATTTAATTACATATTACATATGTAATAGGTTAAAGGTAATTAGATATTTTTTAATTACATTTCAAAAATGTAATGGATAATTAAATTTTTTTCCATTACATTTTAAGAATGTAAAGGATAATTAAATTTGTTTCCATTACAATTTTAGAATGTAATGGAAATTTTTTATTTTTCATTACTTTTTGAAAATGTAATGGGTAATTAAATTTTTTTCCATTACATTTTGAAGATGTAATGGATAATAAAATATTTTTTAATTACATATTGCAAATGTAATGGGTAATTAGATTTTATTTAATTACTTATTACAAAGGTAATCAGTAATTAAAATGTAATTAAATTACAAATGTAATTACCTATTTGCAACCCTGATTTTAAGTCATTTTTTTCTAAAATTCACCTACCTCCTAAACGGGGTGAGATAGATCCCCCTCTCATAGTGAAAAAAATGCTTTTTTTTGACCCTTCTACTAAAAAACGTTACCAATTTTTGGCGCCAAAGTTATCGTACTCTCCCCCGTAAGACGAATAACACATTTGTAGAGGACTACCTATCCCTAATCGTGTATAATTTAGTTTTTGAAATAGAGATTTTTTATTATTGAGTTAAAAGAGAAAATCGAAATTTACGGGACTGGTGATTTTTTAACAAATTAAGCTAAGCAATGCAATGACGGGTCTACTAGTTTAATACATAATGTAAATATAGTCATACATGCATGCATATAGTGTAACAAAATTTGTATTATCATTCACAAATGCCTGTCATCTAATCTATCTATCCTTTGCTGGATCATATCTTTAGCACTTTGCACAACCATAACGGTAATTTTCCCATCTTCTGCAACAATAGTCTCATCGGATTTAGTTCGAACTCGCAATCCCAAAAGTTCGTCCTCCGGATCAATTTGTTGTAACATATATCGAACTTTCTGATAAAGCATTTCGTATAAGCCACAATATTCAACAGCATGTTCCTGTTCCATAGTAGTTCGAATCGGATTCGCCAATTGATTAAGTACGATAACATCTTTAACACCTGGCTGCTCCTGAAGAAGGCGAAAAACTTCATCAACGTATCGTTTGGTTCTTTTTTCTGTCTGTACAAAAAAAAAAATAAAAACATTGCTCATTTAAAGGACTCTATTTTAAAATCAACACACACGTTCGACTACCTACCTTCGGAGGTTTATCCATATTTTCAATAACAAATCTTTTTATAGAATACCCAAAGGAATCACAATCACTGAACCAAACTGTCAATTCTGATAATAATTTCAGAAAATTCCTTGTGAACTAATGGAGATAAAGTAGGAGTACAGACAAAGAGGGATGAAGTTGGAATTTTACAAAAGGAGACACAGGACACAATATACACGTGAACTGAAGTGAAATGGTAAATGCGCACCTATTTTATTACTTCCTTCCAACAGGTTGAAAACTTTCCAACTGAATCAACGCCAAAGGAATAACTGATATCGTATCCCTTAGCAATATCCTTGTTCAGTGTTCATTTGTTTAACTGGGTCACTAGGATTATTAAAAATGGTGGTGTTTTTTTTTTCGAACATCGATTTAACAATAAAAAAAATAAAGGAACAACCAGGCGAAAATTCAATTTGAGTATCAAAGTAAGGGTTTAAAGTTTTCTTCAAGCAAAGTTATTGCAAAATAGGGAAATCACAATCTAAGGCCTTTAATTGAATCTTGTGTTATCTCACCAAATTTAGTGAGTTAACTCTGGTTTAACTATCAGATTTCGTCCGGCGAGTCTGCATGCATCCTCTACTGAAAAACTGCTTTTTAAGTTAACGAACGGTAGACAAATAAATGTTCGAAGTTAGCTAACTCTGGTTTAACTCAACTATGAAAAACTGGGCCTAAGGGCCCGTTTGTCCACAGTGGGTTAGATTAAGTATCAAGGGCGTACGCAGGGGGGGCAGTTGCACAAACAATTTACAAATATTGTCGGTACCTACACAAAACCACGTATGACTAAGTCAACGTTCAATAAGTGTGCATGGGATGGAGAGCATAAAGTTAACATCTGTAACAAAGGATGAAATATTTTTTTAATTTTTAGTTTGTTCTCTTATTTACTGAAATTACTATTACGTTTTTACTAAAAAAAACACGTTTTTATGAAAATAGAAAAGCAAGTGATCTCAAAACCAAAGAACATTCTCAAAAATAAATACTCAAGATGTTAAAAATAACTATTTTGTTTCCTTTTCCTAAAAGAAAAACAATCATAAATGTAAATTATTTAACTTCACTGGAATTAGTTAGTTAATTTCTCTAATAGTGCAGTTGAATATCACTTCTTCGATTCGACGAAGCGTTACCTGTAACGTACTTACAAATATTGTTACCCTTCTAGGGTTTATTTAAATCCTTTTATTTTTACCAAAATGCATGATTCATTAGGTACGAACTTACTATTATCTACATTCAGGTGTATTTCAATTTGGGTCATTTTTCAATTTTGAAAATGGGTCCATTTTTCCTTGTGAAAAAAAAGCCCCAACTTAGGGCCATTTTTAACTTCCCATTCGAAGTTATTGTGATTGGTGCGATTTGTCAAATTGAAAATTTTGACATATCTTCACGTTTTGAGGTCTCTAGAATCAGAATCCGTCGTTTTTAGCAAGGTGTCTGTATGTGTGTATCAGGGACGAAGCGTCCTTATATTGAGTGGAATGAGTGCTTCCGTTAAACAATTCAAAAAATTATACGATTTTAGCAAAGAATTATTACCCGTGTTTTATTGAAAAAGCTATCCATAGTAGTATTCCATAGTAGGATTTAACATGAATAACAAAAACAACATCGGCAGTATGAATACTGCCGATAAAAGTTAAAGTAGAATCATACTGCGGATAGTTTTCCGAGTCTCGAATGGATTTTTGGTGATTTCATTCTCAAATGTTGGTTACTATTAGTTTTTTCGTGAAGTTAATTTTGCTTCTGATTGTCACAAACACTTCTGCTTCTGATTGTCACAAACACTATATATTTTTTTTTTTAATATTCTGACAGGTGTTCCTTCAGTTAAACCAATTTTGAAATACAAAAACCAGGCTACTGCGGATGCGTTTTTTTGGTAATTTTCTACTGTACTATTTATAGAATGCCAAAAAAACAGGGGTATTAATTCGAAATTGACCTAATCGAATTTCATTAAATCTCTTCTGTAATTTAATAAACTCTCATTGAAAAAGTCATTCAGGAAAAAAATGTTAACTAAAACCACAAAAGCTCATAATATCCCTTCAATTCCAAGCACTTCAATATTAACTAATGAATTGTAGGAAAATGGTGATGCTAATGAAAAATATTTTACTCAGTAAATTTAGTGAAACTATAAGTCAATGTTTTAATGCAAAATTTGTAAAAAAACAAAAATCAATTATGGACAGGGTGAGAAAAAAACTGTTTCAAAGTAAGATTTTTTTCAAATTTCAAAAAATAGCCGTTACTCGAGAACCGCTATGATTCGGTATGGAAAAGTTACCAAATTCTGATAGGCCATGACCTGGGCTTTCACCACTTTTGGTTTGGACCATTGTTAATGGGACACCCTGTATGTGCAATTAAAGCGAAATGATCTCGAGTCAAAGAAATATTTTGTGATCAAATATAATTTTCTTAAAAAAAAAAGAAGTTAACATTTAATTTGTAATAAATAAACTTTTAAATTATTTAAATTATTTTAATTTTATATTTTATGAATTCTATAAAACTTTCATTTATATGCGCCATTAAAGCGAAATCATCTCGAGACAAAGAAATATTCTATGATCATAGATAAATTTGCTTAAAAAAAAGAAATATACATTTTATGTTTAAAACTTAACAACCTTTGAATTATATTATTATTTTTTGCTTTTATAAATAATAAAGTCCCGTTAAAGCGATATTATCTTGAATAAAGGACTTTTAATTTTAAGTTTAACGTTGAGTGCTTCCGCTTCCAAAAAAGTCACGCCTCGTGCCTGGTGTGTATGTACGTACGTTCGGGGTCCTTTTTTCGTCCACCAAATCTCGAGAACGCATAAAGATATCGACCTCAGATAAATTTTATTTTACAGATAATATTGTCGTAACGTGCTGAAAAGGTTTTCTAACAAATTCAATGAACCGTTTTCTTACTACAGCTATTTAAAAAGGAGCTGTAAAATGTCATTTATCTGGAATATCTCCACAACGGAATAAGATATTCACTTCAGACTAATTTTATTTTACACATTATTACACAATACCAAATGGGTAAATATTAAAAAAAAATTCAACAGACACTTTTTTTTAAACTAAGAAAAACAGTTGAAAAATAATTTTTGTCTCAAATATTTCAAGAACAAAAAAAGAATTCCAAACCCAGTCTAATTTTTTTTTTACATATAATGACGTAGTCAACAACTGGTAATTTAAAAAAAAAAATTCAATAAACACTTTTTTTAGAGCAAAAAAACTGAAAAAAAAAACTATTTAAAATTCTTAACAAATGTTTTTTAACAATGATATCGATTTCAAATTCTTACCAAAAATGTATACCTATACCATCTAAATGCTATGTAATTTTGAGATTTTTGAAACCACCGTTTAAAAAGCTAAAAATCAAAATGTTGCAAGAAAAAACTTTTCAAAAATGTTTTAATTCGAAAAATTCTTACCAACAAAATCGCTTTAAAATCGAAATTTTGCATATGACACTTAATTTGCTTTTTTATATTCCTTGAAACTTTGTTTTTTTTTAAAGTACACCCCTGATTTTTTGTATTTTCTCAGCCAATAGTCTGTTTTGAAATAATTTGCTTAAATAATTAAAACCTCTATACCGAGAAAAGTTAAAAAAAAAGTACAAAATATAGGTATTGTCACATTTTGCCCTGTATCTCTATATCTATACCTACCTGTATACTGATTATCGAAAAACCTAAAGTTAATCTTAATAATATTATAAATGTGAAAGAATGTTTGTGTGTCTGTTTGTTCCACTTTATCTAAGAAAATACTGAAATGATTGGAATGAAAATGTGTGGATAGAGAGCTTTGATGTAGGGAATGAACATAGGCTAATTATTTATTTTCAAAAATTTTAAAAAGTGCAACAAAAGACAATTAAAATGGTTTTTTATGAAAATGTTAGAGCTATACCCAATAGTTTAGACTATGAGATGGACATTAGTTGATGAAGATTAAATGTTTCGTATTCATGATTCATTTTAGACGTTTTTCAACAGTTTTTGTTGGACACCAGTGCATTAAGTAACATGCTTCGTGGGTTCTGAGACTCTTAACTCTTTTTTGGGTCGTTGCACTGCTTAAAGTATGTTTAATCGTCAGGAAGGTGCCAATGTCAACATTTTCTTGAACCTTTGGTGGACGGTTTACTAAATGCAGGTCACTAAAAGGTACTTTTGTCCAAGAAAAATTTTAAAAATGTCCGGAATGAATTATGAAAATAAAATGTTTCCAACCCCTACAAAAGAAAAAGTCAAAGTTTCATTTAACCATTGTCATTTAAATCACTTTTTTTTGCTGCAGCTGAAGTTGACGGCCCTGAAATATGGGTAAAGGATTTAATTTCTTTTTTAGCATAGCAGCAGCATTTTTTGAAATTGGAATAAATGGTTCCCGTTAATTTCGTCTGATGAAAAATCATCAACGAGAGCTTGGATGCAGGGAATGAGCATAGGCTTATTATTTATTTTCAAAAATTTAAAACAGTGCAATAAAAAACAATTAAAATGCAAAAAATAGGGTTAACATGGAAATGTTGGAGCTATACCCAATTGCTTTGATTATAAGATGGACATTAGTTAATGAAGATTAAATTTTTCGTATTCATGATTCATTTAAGACGTTTTTCAAAAGTTTTTGTTGGATACCAGTACATAAAGTGACCCGCGTTGTGCGTTCTAAGACTCTTAACTCTTTTTTGGGTCGTTGCTCTGCTTAGAGGGTGTATAATTGTCAGGAAGGTGCCAACGTCGATGGCTCTGTTTTCTTTTTTAGCAGCATTTTTTAACGTTGTTGATCGTGGAATTGTTTCATTTTTCCAATTTATTTTTTCTGATGAAAAATTATCATCAATTTCTTGGATAACAGTGCCTTTGGTGGCCTGCATTTGGAAGGCAACCCACCAAAGGTCCAAGAAAATGTTAACGTTGTCACCTTCCTGACAATTATACATCTTCTAAGCAGAGCAACAAAATTAGCACTTCACTAATATAAATATAAGATAATAAAAAAAACGGTATGTAAAATAATTTAATGCATCAAATTTTCAAGTATCAATTTTATAAGTGTATTAAATAGTTGTTTTTTTTTCAGATTAAAAGTAAATTAAGTCATTTGTTTGACTTGGTAACAGTCCATAGTAGCCTCTGCTTTCCTCTATATTATTTACTAAGAATAAAATTCCAACTGGTAAATTTGTAAACAGAATAATTACAGATCAATTTATTTGCCAAGGGTGTTGAAAAAAGAAGTTATAAGGCAAATCTTTAATTCAATCATACAAAAAGTATCTGAAGCGTGCATTCTTCTAGAAAGAAATTAAATTTTAATTATTTACAGGATTCTATCCTCCCACTAAAATATGCTTTGCGCTTTAAGATTAACTTAAAAAAATCGGTATAGCCAATACTTAAATCAAATTATTGAAGAACAAATTATTTGTCATAAGGGTGTTTCAAGCTAAGTTTTTCCTAAGTTTTAAGGAAACAAACATTTTTATACAATTCAACCTGTAAATTAAATATTTTCAATATTGAAAAAACAAATTCGCAAACTTAATTCGTGCGTATTATAAGTGATGTTAAAATATGCACCCAATTAACAACGTTGTGCATCAGGAAGCTTTAAAAAAACATCAGAAAATCTATTTTTGAAAACTTTGTCGATGAGATAGTCTTATTGTGCCCCGGTTTGTATCCCAACAGTAAACTAATTTTCATTCTTAAAACTGCGAAGACATACTCTACCACCCACCACTTAAGTAAATATGTACATATGTACATGGTTTTCAAGTGCACCAATGGGAAGTTACTAGTGTGGGTCGACCCCAGGCTCATTTTTCATTTTTTGTTTGAGGCCATTTTTCATTGGGGCCAAATTTCATGTAGCCTTGACCCCAAACTTATGAAAAATAGCCCAAACACAAAATTAAAAATTGCCCCAAAATTAATATAAGAAGCAACAACAAGAGAAAAATTACAATCGTACAAAAAATGTTTTGCGGCGGTTTGTGAGACCCTTAAAAGTACCCCGCCTGGCCCGCTTCGCGGTATACCCTTATGCTCTGTACTTCCATTGTGCAAGACATAAGCTGAATTTGGTGGTTAATTACCTTGAATGATGTTCCAGAAATTCAAAACACAATAGCAATGATCAAAAAGATGTCATTAACTTTTACCGCAGTTCCTGCATTTTGTGAAACCCGCTGGTCTGAGAAATATAAAAGCATTTCGATTTTTAAGGACAATTTTGGCAGCATCTTCAATGGATTGAAGGAGCTTTCTATTAAAGGAAACTCTACAATGAAAACAACAGATTTTCAGCTTTTCAAACAACTTTTATATATTATGTCTTGTCGTAATAGCAAAATATTCAGTTAATATTCTCCAGTCAAAAAAGATAGACCTCCTCGCATGCACGAAAGATGAGCGCTTGAAAAATATCAATGAGCAAATGTGGACTCAGGAATAGATGGACTTATGGCTTATTCTAAATCTATTTCAAAAGAAATTAAAGTAGAACTCATCCTTCGTCAAATGCAGATGAATTTTGGAAGATTCCTTTCTTAGATTCTTTAATTGCAGCACTTAAACGTAGATTCCCAGACGAAAATTAACCAGCATATTCGTTATATCTGTTACAAATATGAAAAAGAAAGAGTTTTTGCCGAGTTCTACAATTTCCAAAGCTTTATAAGAGAGGCCGAATTGTGGTATAATCTTTGGAATAACAAAAAAATATCCACAATAGAACTCCAAAAACTAGACATGTTAGATGTCCTACAAGAAGCAGACGACTTTTACCCCACAACAAAACTTACTCTGCATACTGCTCTGGCGCTACCTTGCACCACAAGCGTCATCGAAAGAACGTTTAGTACGTTATAAGAAGAGTCAAAACTTGGCTTCGTTCAACAATGGTTGAAAATCGTTTAAATGGTAATTGAATCATATAAAAACAAACAAAACATAGGTTATTGAATGTTTGAATTTACAGGGTTATGTATGCTGAGTGTTCACAGGAAGGCAGTAAAGGAAAATGAGATGGAAATTGTAAAAAAAAAGTCCTTGAAAGATTTGCTGAAGACCCACGCCGGCCGCTTAGCATTAAATTAATTAAATAGATATCTTACAATGATCACTTTTCTTTAAAATAGGTGTCACATAGGTTCAAAATAGTCACATACAGAAGTTCCTTGAGTACTTAAAAGTAGTTTTTATTTTAAAATTAATAAAAATTAATCAATAGTTATTTATTTTTATTTTCCTATTTATTCATTTATGCAAAAAAAAATGTGTTCCAGTTTCGTATTAACGAAAAAAATTAATAGTTAAAAAAATAATCATCTAAATTGTTTATTGAACGAGTTTGTACCTCCCCCCCTTATAAAATCTTGCGTACGCCTTTGTTTAGTATGTGAATTTCACAGGCTCTAATTGACTATCGCTTATCAACCAAAATCGGCTGATTAGCAATATCCATGATTAATTACTCAAACTTTGGATTCTTGAAACAAAAACAATAGGCAACAAACATTTGATTATTTATCAATTTTAATAATCACGGATTAAAGATTATTAGCTGTGAACAAACCTAATTATTGTCTTGTTTCACATTATCTGAGTAAAGTTTCGACCAATCTATGTAGTTTTGTTAACTAAGAACATTATTTACGTTTCGCAATATGTGAATAGGTCTAACTAGTAATTAAAGTTCCAAGTATTTTAATGGCCGAATGAAGTACGTAATGATAAAAGGCCTTCCACACTAGCCCACTGTGTATTAATACATGTCAAAAAAGTGGGGACAAATCATGTAGAATAGTGTGGAAATAAAATATGAAAGCCCAGCCTACACAACCCGACATTCTATCCCACACGATTTTACATGTATTAATACATGAATAACTTTAGGAATGGTTCTATTTCTATCTATTTTCTATTCTATTTTTTTAAGGTTAAGGTAATGTATTAATACAAGCAAGTGTGGAAGCAAAATATTAAGTCATTTCTTTCACACAAATTTGGCAATCGCGTGGAATTCTTTCCCACTTTCAATTTGACATGTATTAATACACAGTGGGGTAGTGTGGAAGGGCTTTAAGCAAATTAAACTGGCAATTAGAAAGGCCCATGGTTAGGAGCTAGGTTTCCCAGGGGACTTTCTTTGGTACACGGGAAGTGGCTACGGCACGCTGGTGGTTTCACGGCTTAGCTCGTCGTATGGGGTGGTTCTTGCCACTCCCAGAGTACCTCCTGCTCGACTTAACATTTTATTTTATTCGTGCCTAACGTAGTTTGACACAAATCTAGAGATTACTGACGATATGTAGGAGACAATTTAGATTGGTGCTTCGAAATTATGTAAAAAAAAAGAATTAAAAAAAACTAAACATAACTAAACTCTACACCAATAAACATGTCTGAAGCACCTCACCGTTTATCTCTCTCAGATACCGCCACACCGAATTCCAAACGTTCGTCGGATGTTCTTGACGAAGGTCTGGCCTGCCAACCCCAATATCGTGAAAATACTGCCTTCGCTATTTCCTTGGCCTCATTTTGAGGAAAAAGCCCCTTAGTTGACCCAACCAGTCACAACCTAGTCCGAAATGAAAGTCTGTTATGTCAAGTCCTCTTACCCATCAGAAACTTCAGGGCGGCTTTACCAAGCCTCCACACACCTTTAGCTTTGCAAAATAAGCACATCATTATTTTCATTTTTCTCTTTGAATGTACAAAATTTTATTAAAATATTTCATTTAAAACCAAAAATTAGAATCGCGTTCTCCCACTCGTTTCTTTTCATTCAACTCTAAATTCAAAAGTCTTAACAATAAAACTAAATATAATAATATGGTAACAGAAAATAGAAGTGACCGTAACGATCTATACGGATCTTAGTATCCACCAATGTTCTTTTACTCACTGTTTTTCTTGTCCCGCGTAGTCCTGCCGGCAGCACGTTGGAGCAACAGGTGAAGATTCTGTATCACTTTTAAAAGTTTAAAAATTTAACTATATCCTTAAGATCACTTTTCTTCTTTTGCAAAACCAACAATTCAAAATCCGTGTGAGGACGAAGGAGAATTCTCTGCTTGAATTGACGATAAGGCTGAATAATTTGTGTCCACATAGTTTGAGGACCGTGAAGCGCACAATCCAGGTTTCTTGGTCGAGCCTTTTTGCCTGATTTTTGTTATAGCCACCATGGGTTCCGCACAAAAACCACAGAACAGCTGTGGCATGGTTCTTCAATTCACATTTAATGCTGAAAAGAAAAATTAAAAAAATATTATAAGTATGAGCATACAAATTGCAACACCGATTAAGATTTGTTTTGTGAAATTCCAGGCCTTCACACTAAGAAATATCACAAGACAAATTCCCATCAAACTAACAGAGATACTTACCTTGTACATGCATACAAATGAACGTCATAAATTGAAGCTAAAATAAGAATAATAAAAATATAATTATCTTCATTATATAATAGTTAATTTTATATATTCCACTTTCAGACTAGAATATCTCAAAAACTAGAGCTGATGGCGAAAAACGGATGATAGATTTGAGTTCAGCACACAAAATTGCCTCTGATACGAGTCTTACTTGCTCGTTCTTGAACCCATGGAGCTCTTTAAAATCGAGAAAAGCTTAAAAATCAACCAATTTTTGTTGGGTTTTCAGCCATTTATCGAGTAAAAAATGCATATTTTGAAATTTTAAGGGGCTGTTACTGAAGCTATTTTATTATAAGCATCCCAAGAGAGTCAAAAGGAATCTTTTAAAGTCGGTGAAACCACTTTTGATACGCGAAATTCTTGATCATTTGTTGACATTGAAAAAAAAAGTACATACAAAACGGCCGCGGGGTCTGGAAGTACCATTTTAAAAAAAATCCGGAACGTAGAAATACTTGTGTGGGTATCCTCTACATGATCCACGATACCCATTTTGAATATCTGACATAAAAAAAAATAATAGACACCCCTACGGTAGGTACCTGTAATATAACCGATTTTTTGATTTTGATTTTTCTCGTTTATGTCTTCACCGATTTGAACCAAATAGCTTTAACAGGAACATGAGGCCTATTTTAGTTAAACAATATTGCATACAAAAATTAAAAAAAAACGATTTTTAAAAATGTTCAACGTAGTTTTTTGATAATTCAATATCTTTTAAACCATTCCATGTTCAATAAAATAAAATAAAAAAATAATAATATTCAATAAATTCTCTACGCGCCGCCGTGTCACTAACAAAAAAAAAAAAAGTGCAATAGAAAAAATAAAAGTTCAATCGAAAAAAAACGAAGTGCAATAAAACAATCAGTGCAATAGAATACCTAAAAAAAAAAGAAAGAAAAAAGCAATAGCCATATACCTACATAAACCACCAACCCTACCCGTTACAAGCCGCGCATCGATAAAAAAAATAAAAATAGCCTATATAACAAAAAAAAAAAATCATGTGCAAACTAAAATGCAACAATGCCAACAGAAAAAATAAAAGCAAGAAAAGCGATGACAAAAAAAAAACAATAAAAAGTGCAACGAGTGATTAACCCCTTTTTTCCCTCTCCTCTCACAGTTGTATTAACTTAATCGTTATGTGTACTGTGTGTGAAGCTTCCCACATAGTGCATACATCGAGTAAGTAAGTCTGATGTCAGATAGATAGTTGTTATTTTTTCTAGTTTACCAGGGTTTGGATCAGTACTATTTGTCGCTAAGGCATAACACTAGTGACAAGTTGTACTGAAAAGTTCCAATTGGGAATTAGAATTAAATATACATCTTAGGTAATTGTCTGACTTGTGTTTTCGTAAGCTTAGAGAATCGAAATGGTTGGTAGTTTTAGGTTGATTTCAGCAACATTCGTGGGCTTAGAAGGAATTTTTATGCCACATACGTTCACACTGCAAAAAACAGGCCAGCTGTTTTGGCACTGAATGCAACTCAGATAGGTGAAAATTCTGATCATTCGGAATTTAATTTATTTGGGTATAACTTGGTGCCATTATTCTTTCCTCGTCATGGTCTTGCCGTTTACATAAGAAATGATGTTGCGTACCAACTTCAACCACAATATGGTCTGTGTTCTAACACAAACTTCAACTTCATGTGGTTAAAATTCAAGGTGAATAAGCGCATCATTCATACTTGTTTTCTTTATCGAAGTCCTAATCTGGACAGAAATTCAACGTGTAACGAATTTGATGCTCTGTCCGACTCCATTCAAAGAATTGTTGCCTCACACTGAAATCGTCATTGCGGGCGATTTCAATGTACACAATTCTAGTTGGCTTCGCTTTTCGGGTCAGACAACACCCGAAGGAAGGTATGTTGAGCTCTTTGCTGAGTTGAACCACCTGACTCAGCTTGTTGACGAGCCAACTCGAATACCGGATGTTACAGGTCAATCCGCCAACACCCTTGACTTGTTTCTTACCTCTGACCCTGATAAATACACTATTAGTGTATCATCGCCTCTAGGCTCGTCAGACCATTGTGTCATATCTGCTAATTTCTCGTGCCAACAAAACTCAGTTAAAGAGAAAGCACCAACGAAAACCGTTTGGCAGTACGAGAAAGCCAACTGGGACGGTCTCAACGGTTTCTTCAGTAACTTTAACTGGTCACTATGCTTCCTCGATAGTGACGTAGACGCCAGTGCAGATATGATCACAAATTAAATTCATTGTGGAATGAGAAATTTTATCCCGAATAGGGTAAAATCTATCAAACCCAAAGAAAACTCGTGGTTTAATTCGAGCTGTAAAGAGGTTATTAGGGTCAGAGAAGTAAGTTTCCGTAGTTACAAAGCCAATCCTACTGAGGAAACCCGGAAAAAGTTTCAACAAGCCAGGAAGTCCTGTAACGACCATATTCGAAGAACCAAATTTTTGCATGACCAAAAATTAAGGCAAAAAATTCTACAATGTCCCAATAGTAGTAAAAATTTTTGGTCATTTGCAAAGAACATACGAGCTGCCACTTCGTCGTCGGTTCCAACGCTCGTCTTTAACGACACCCCTTTTGTCAGCTCGTTAGAGAAAGCCAATTTGCTTGCAGCACAGTTTGCTGTTAATTCGACGCTGCCAGAAAGTGTTATGACTCCTCCCGTACTTGAGAGCGCAAACGATTTTATGGGACGAATCTTCTTTCAGTTGCCAGAGTCCTAAAAGATATTGATATACACAAATCCGCTGGCCCGGATAGTATCCCTCCCATTGTTCTGAAGAGGTGTTCTTCAACGCTGGCAAAACCACTGCGTAAGCTTTTCCATCTGTCCTATTCTACAGGTCTCTTTCCGAGTGGATGGAAAACAGCATTTGTCCAGCCAGTCCCTAAAAAAGCCAGTCCCTAAAAAAGGCGTATCTTCTTCACCCTCAAATTATCGTCCAATTGCACTTACGTCCCTTCTTTCCAAGGTCATGGAAACGCTGATCAATTTTCAGCTCAAGAAATATTTCGAAGAACGAAAGCTTCTTAATGACCGGCAGTACGCCTTTCGTAGCAATAGGTCCACTGGTGATCTGATGGTATATCTCACCGAACAGTGGCACAAATCTTTACATCGTTTTGGAGAAAGTAAGATTATTGCGCTTGATATTTCTAAAGCATTTGATAGAGTTTGGCATCAAGCTCTCTTATCGAAAATGCGTGCATTTGGTATCGATGAATCTCTTCTTCGTTGGATTAGAAATTACCTTTCGGACCGTTCAATACAAGTTGTATTGGATGGTTTCAAGTCTGAAATTCACAAAATAAATGCTGGTGTGCCCCAGGGCTCCGTTCTGTCTCCGACTCTCTTCCTTATATTCATAAACGATCTTTTATCTGAAACTTCTAATCCATTAAATTGTTTCGCTGACGAAAGTACCCTCAGCTTTTCATATTCGTTCTTAGATTCACATCCATGTCCTTCGGATGTGGAACTTGAACGGCAGCGTATGATAAGCTCATTAAATTCTGATCTCGACAGCATTGTCCAATGGGGAATAAAAAATCGTGTAGAATTTAATGCTTCAAAAACTCAATGCTGTCTACTGTCGTTAAAACAAAACCCACCCCCCATGCCACTATCTATGAGTGGCACTTGCATTGAGGAAACCGAAAAGCTTTCAGTCCTCGGTATGTGTGTCACAGACCACCTTTTATGGAACGACCACATATTCGACATCGCCAAAAATGCTGCTAAGTGTTTAAGTTTTCTCCGTCGATGCAAGAAATTTTTCTCCCCTTCTGATCTGGCTGTGATCTACAAAGCCTTTATTCGTCCAAAACTTGAGTATAACTCTCACATTTGGGCAGGTGCTCCAATAACCCACTTGAGTTTATTGGATAGAATTGTAAAGAGAGCTCTTAAAATGATAGGTGAAAGAACTATAACGGAAACATTCTCATCTCTTGAGCACCGTCGAAATGTTTCATGTCTTTCGTTATTTTACCGTTATTTCCATAAACAATGCTCTAGTGAAATAGCCAGTTGCATTCCTCCCCTTAAACAATTCAACCGTAATACTCGCGCTTCTAGGAATGCCCATCAGTCTACCCTTGAGCCCAATTTCGGACGTACTGTTAAGTACAGAGATTCTTTCTTTAGTTGCACTACTCGAATGTGGAATGCTCTACCCAGCTCAATTTTCCCCTCCCATTGTGATCTACAGACGTTCAAAACCAATGTGCATCGGTATCTCCTTGTAAATCCCCTCCAATCTACCTAATCGCTCGTGCTGTGTATATCATCTTAAGGGTAGTCACAACCCCTTTTGCACGCGCTTAATATAAAAAAAAAAAAAACTTGCTCGTTCTTGAACCCATGGAGGTCTTTAAAATCGAGAAAGCTTAAAAATCAACCGATTTTTGTGGGTTTTTCAGCCATTTATCGAGTAAGAGATGTATATTTTAAAATTTTAAGGGGCAGTTACTTAAGCTATTTTATTATTAGCATCCCAGAGATTCAAAAGAAATCTTTTAAAGTCGGTGAAACCACTTTTGATACGCGAAATTCTGGATCATTTGTTGACTTTAAAAAAAACGTACATAAAAAACGGCCGCGGGGTCTGAATGTACCATTTTAAAAAATTTCCGGAACGTGGGTGGGTATCCTCTACAAGATCCACGATACCCATTTTGAATATCTGACAAAAAAAAAATAATAGACACCCCTACGGTAGGTACCTGTAATATAACCGATTTTTTTATTTTGATTTTTCTCGTTTATGTCTTCACCGATTTGAACCAAATAGCTTTAACAGGAGCAGGAGGCCTATTTTAGTTTAACAATATTGCATACAAAAATTAAAAAAAAAAACGATTTTTAAAAATTTTCAACGTTGTTTTTTGAAAATTCAATGGGGCGTATTCATAGTCATTTTAGACCTGTGTCTAAGTTAAACATGGCTTTGGTTGAATTTTCGGACGTTGATTCTATTTTTTTAAGTTTATCATTTCAAGATATTTGAAGCTATTTGTGTAGTATACCAAGTTAATTATCTTATAAAAATATAAAACCAACAATTTGTAATTAAAATCGGTCTGTATTCATTGGGATTAGTTTAGATTAGTTAAACCTGGGTCTATCTGCGACTATGAATATGCCCCAATATCTTTAAAACTGGTAACTCAATTTTTAAAAATTTGGTGTTAAATTGAGTTTTAATAAATACTAAATGTTTTTTTTTAAATGTTCAACAATGGTCCAAACTAAAACTGGTGAAATGCCATATCATTACCTATCAGAATTTGGTAGCTTCTTCATAAGGCTGAAACCAAAACGTCTTGGATACACATTTTTGTAATCAGAAGAATTTTTATGATTTTTTGATTTATCACTCTTGTGGTTATACCTGATTGGAAAAAAAAATTGTTAAGGTTAGAAGTTCTTTATACACCTTTAGTTTTTCTTTCTTTAATTTGAGAATTTCCTCTATATTTCGTGCATTCTTTTTAGTGTAGTGTTCAATGTTTTCCATACTATTTTTGATTTGCACCATGAATCCTGACATATTATTATAAAAAGTATTTTGAGAAGTTTGTTCTTTTAAAAAAGCCTTCCGTTCTTCTTGCAGTTTTTCAGTTTTTGTACATTTTTTAGTATTTTCTTTGTTTGAGGCTCTACGTTTTTGTGTAGTGCACGGAGATTCTTAACTGTAATTAAAAGAAAACTATCTTAGACACTAACTTCTTGAGATTTGTCATTGATATTTTCAACAACAATGTCAACCAAACCTAATTCTTGACCAGGTGTATCAACGAAGGAATCCAAGATTTGGATTATAGTTTCCTCGATATCAGTGAAGTGGTGAAGTCGATTCAGCCCACCTCCAGTTGCAGATGTCTCTATATTGTTTTCCGTTTTCTTATTTTTGGTTTTACAGTTTAGATCAATCCAGGCCTTGAATTAAACAAAACATAACAAATAATTAAAGAAATGCATTGAAATAATTATCATTTTTTCCACTCTCTTGCAGGAGGACCTAGGCCATTCAAAATTACACCAAACTGCTCCCACTTTCTTTGTGTGATCACTTTGGAACACAGTCCCTTGGCTGTTTTCCTCCATTAGGGACACTTGTTTTGATAATTGGGATTTTTTGCTCACTTGGTGCTAACAATAAGACAATTTTAATGTTTTTTAGTTGTAAAATTATTAGAAACATTTTTGCCAGCATCAATTTAAATTTTGTGATTGATAAAACTTACTTAAAAGTTGAAAAATGGTTGACAACGATTGACACTCGCAATATGAATTAAAATTCAAAACGAACTATACACGATAGATTTATCAACTATATTGAAAAGATTGACTGCTTTCACACAAGATAACTGAGTTGCCGGCAACTGGGAGTTTGTAGGCGAGAAGTAAGGGGAGTGAAAAAAATCTCGCCGGTCAACGATTGAGGAGATTTTTGCACATTCCTTCTCACAATGTCCGTCATGTGCGTTTAGCCAATAGACTTTATATGGAAACAAACAAAAATCTCTGCCAATTCAATTTCCTTGTGTGAAAGCTACAAGGCAATTAAAGGAAAACGTCAAAAAAATCTCCAGCAACTGGTTTCCCTGTGCGAAAGGGGACATTGACAATCACAATACGGATTTCAGAAAATTGTTGATAAAAGTCAGCATTCAATTTGAAATTGACAATCGAAATAAGGGTGTATACATAATTATGGATGTAGATCCGATTTTTCAATCGTCAGTTTCTACTCTTTAAAATCAAACCCAAAATCGATTTCTTCCTTGAAGAAAAAATAATCTATAAATATAGTTCCTCTGTTCCCGCCCGCCAGAGTAAGAACAAATTTTCGAATCCAGAAACGCGATCCCGATAAAGAGCAGGATTTCTTGTAATGCATGTTTTTTGATGAACTATGTACATAGGTACACATGTACATAGTACATATATTGATCATTTTTGATGAACTACATAGGTAATTGATCATTTTTGATAGTAAAACACGGCTATTTATATAATATACAATTAGATTTGAAATTGGTCTCATCTCAAGAAAATATTATTTTATTATTTTTAGTATGACACTTCTCAAAACTCAAAAGTTTAAAGGCTCTCCCAAACCAATGCGGAACATTCGTTGCGGCGAAGAAACATTCGCATGTCAAAATTTATTTACATGGTGATATATGAGAGTGCCTAAACCAACGCGGCGGAGAAACATATGAATTAATTTTGACTGACGAATGTTTCATCGCCGCAACGAATGTTTCGCATTGGTTCGGGAGAACCTTAAAACAAATATGACAAACAAAAATCAAACTACTTATGCTTAAATTTGTTTAAAAACTGTTAACTTATACAACCGTATTAAAAAAAATTAAAGAAGAGATGTTTGGCTTTAAAAAAGGTATAACATAACAAGGTAGGTATCACAATTATTGTTTTTTTAACATTTAGTCACAACATACCGTCCTCAAAACTCGACATAATTTTTGCTTACATTTTGTTCACACTTAATATAACAAATATTATAAACTTATTACAAAATGAGCCCGACCAAACTTCAATTCATTTTTTGTTAAGCAATTGTAGTAGATTTTGCACGAGTGCCGTTTGGTCTAATGAGGAAAATTGTTTTTTGTTATAGTTTGTTAATTTATCTAAGTAAAAAAAACCGTAACTTTAATTAAAATCGAACATTGGTTTTTCTAGTTTTGTCCAGGAGTGGCCGCACTGTCCTATCTGGCAGTCTGCCCGGCCACCCGTCTAATATTGTCCAGTTGCTTTATTATTTTAAAAGTGTATATAACATTGTTTACAAGAAAATATTGTAATTGCATTAAATCGTATGAGCTTGGCTTTGCCGTCTGCCCGGCTTCTTGACCATACAATACAATTGTAAAAAAATGGTACCATTTATGCAAGTTTTTAGTAAAATTTGATGTTATTGTTGAGAGGAAACATTAATTCAAACAATGACATCAAATTTTACTAAAAACTTGCATAAATGGTACCATTTTTTTACAATTGTATTTTGCAGTCATGCAGCATTCCTGCATTTTTGAACTCACCCTTTTTTTAATAATTTTTTTAAACATGACAAAAGTTACTACATGTGTGCAAAAATTCAATTTTCTTTATCAATCGTTACTAAAGTTATGAATTTTTAAATTTGGATGTACAAAAAATACATAGGATTTCCCATATAAAACTTCAATCGTCTTGGGGGCCGGGTTAACGTTAGTAAAATGAGCTAACATTTTATAGGAATTTTTTTTTAAATTATTTAGAACAAATAAGCGGGTGCGTCATTCAAAATAAGACAATGACATTTATAAGGACCACCCAAATATACATACAAGTAACAAGTTTTTAGTTGTTTTCTCTTGAACGAGCAATATATGAGATGACAAATGATACAAGTTAGAGTTTACTCTATTTTCTCAGGTTTTGAGCTAAATATGGATAGTTAAATCATTCGAATGATTTTTGATGAAATTTAAAGACATCCCGAGATAATGTATGCGAAAAGCATTAGTTTTATTACCCTTCCTTTATTGAGCAATTAACGAATAATACACTCGATAAGAAATTTAAAAAACCTGCCAGACTTTTGATTTCGATATCACAAAATATGCCCCTTTAAACCCTCATACTCAGATTTCGGTTATACATCCACTCCCAAAATTTGCTATTGGCTCTTTTACTATGTATGTACATGATACTAACATAAGCAGGGTATAGGCATCTAGATCTACTTATATCTAAAATGAGTAGTGCACTCTCTCAACTTCTATTATGGCAGGGGGGCAATTGCACCCATTGCCCTCCCCCTCGATCCGCGCATGCTCCATTAGCTGGCACGCAACAATAAACTTTGACAATCCGCAATCCCTAATAGAATCTCTGAAGTTTGTCAGCATATTTTGACACTCAAACATAAAGAATAACATAAATGATACGATTTATTTTATAACAGAACAACGATAGTAAAATCTTCCTCGGGCGCAATCAAAAATTCATATTTCTTCGTCGCTATTCTCAAAAATGCCAAATTGTTAGTTGCATCTAAATCTCGAACAGCGCTTCTAGCTGAAAACACAAGAGGTCCAGCAATTTGCTTGATAATGCCTTGAGTCATTGAATTTTCTAAAGTGCTCTTCATAGGAATCGAATTCTGATTATTTATGACCACATAACCATGAGATTTTTCACCAATTCGATCCGAGGTAGATTCATTTTTGTGTATTATTTCATCGAAATTTGACTACGCGTTGAAAAAAAAAATAGCAAAAACTACATTATATGTATTTACATAGGGATATAAGATAAAAATTACCATTATAACTGATTTGCCAATAAATATGGATATATGTATGTATTTATGAACATAACATATTTATGTATAGTAAGAAGTTTTGATTTATTTGATTAAAAAAAAAATATTTTATTCTGTAAAAAAAAAAACTAACAGCTTTGATTAATGTTGGAAGGTTATGAGGCTTGAAAAGGGGAGGAGAAGAAGTCGGTTTTTTACTTAAATTTGTATATAATAATTAGATGGCTATCTTCTTGTTGTTAAGTAAAGCTCTTCGGCCATTTTCGATGAGACAAAATTCAATACAAAGTGTTGTGTCTCTCTCCCTTATATTTCTTCTATATGTCTCTTTTTGTCTCCCTCGTTTGTGCCTACAACAAAATGGGCGCAAGACTTCACTTTCTGTGCATAGAAAAAGGCACGAGTTAGCCATCTATTTATAATATTAAAATCTATGGTTTGTGAGAAAATACATTAGAAAAAGAAGAAAGATCCAAATTTCCCAATGTTCTTACTAAACTAAAGTTAAGACCGCACTGGACCGAACTGCACCGCAGCGAAACTACACTTCACACGAATTCTTATGAAATTGTATGAAGTTCAGTTGCGATATTGAGACTAGTAAATACCTATGGCGGGGCTAGTGTCTATGGCCGCTACCACGACATTGACCATCGAAAAATCATTATAAAGATACATTGACCATAGATTAATCATTATAAAGATGAGAATCCTCGGTGTATCCATGGTAGCGGCCATTTTGTGTAGTTCATGAAATTTTCACCAGGGTCGCATGTTAATTTGCTGGTGCAAATAGCTCATACGATTGCATACAAATAATAGGAGTATTCATGCAACGGCGTAAAACCCAGATAAACCTGGTAAACCATATAATTTTATCTCGGTAGAAATAAACTGTCAAAAAAGGTTTGAAACGAGATAAATTTCCACTTTGCAGACAAATTTAACTTTCCGCAAGATGTTTACATGAACACCTCCTTAATAATACTTGCGTAAACGAAACGGAGTAAATAATCAAATTAAACGTCACAAATGACTTATCCCAGTGTGTCAGGTTTTTTCTACGCTTTCCGCTTCAAATTTGGGAGATAAAATTCTGTTTTGCAGAATATTGTTTCTATACAAATTTTGACAGTTCATTTTTAACGAGATAATTATGGTAAATACGCTTTCTATGGGTTTTACGCGTTTGCATGAATACCCCTAAAAATTGTATGGGAAAAATATTCTGCAAAACAGATAATTTTATCTCATGAATTTGATGTGGAAAGCGTAGAAAAAAATCTGATACACTGGGATAAGTCATTTGTGACGTTTGATTTGATCATTTCCCACGTTTACACCAGTAATTTTAAGGGAGTGTTCATGTAAACATCTTGCGGAAAGGTATATTTTTCTGGACGTCAGTCGCCGTCGCGTCGCGAAGTGTAGATCCGCTGAAGCTTAGCGCGGCCTTGCTTTTATTTTACACTTTAGACTGCTAACTCGAAAATCTCCCCTAACACCGTTATCGCCAACAAACTAAAAATTGCCAGCAACTCAGTTTCCTTGTGTAAAAGGAGACTTATTTTCAAAATGACGGAAGTTATGTACTTATTGGTTGGAACCATTTTGAAAAAGGCGAAACGTCGAAACGTATTGCCTCGCCTTTCATCTTTCCGGCAAGATTACTATTGCAATGTCAATTTTTGGGAATTTGTTTGACGTTTCCTTTAATTGCCTTGTATAAACCTTTCACACGAAGAAACTAAATTGCCAGAGATTTTTGTTTGTTTCCTTATAAAATATATTGGTTGAACGCAAATTGCGGATATAGTGAGAAGGAATGTGATAAAAATCTCTTCAAACGTTGACCGGGGAGATTTTTGTTCATCCTCTTACTTCTTATCCTTCTCCACAACAAACTCTCAGTTGCTGGCAACTCAGTTCATTTTTCTTGTGTAAGGCAACTTGTTATGTCGATTTCGATTCAACAATTTTGGATTTGGTGGTCAGACTTTAGATCAATGGTATAAAGAACTCAAAACGTGATTTGATCTATGTTTGCAATTGTGTGAGTACCATTTTCTATTGATTTGGATGAAAATGTCACTTCAATTTGGTGTGTGTGCAGGTGCGTGTGAAAATCTGTGTTTGAAATCGAGATTTGCAAAATTGAACTAAATCAAATCAGACCACCAGAAAATTCGATTTTTTTTTGTATTAAAGAACGTGAAATCTGGAAAAGATGAATTGTTTTTGTTGAATCGAAATCGACATTTAATTCACCATAAAGGAACGATATAA
Source organism: Melangyna quadrimaculata (assembly GCA_949320155.1). NCBI lineage: Eukaryota > Metazoa > Arthropoda > Insecta > Diptera > Syrphidae > Melangyna > Melangyna quadrimaculata. The sequence continues at coordinate 67,291,220 of OX439483.1, read as the reverse complement.
TGACACTTTGGCATCACTTGTACTCGTTGAAATTTAAATAACGAGCAACTCTTTTAAGCATTTTGTCTGACATTTCTTTATTTGGCAGCTGTCAAAAACTGGGTTGGTAGATTCGTCAGCGACAAAAAATAAATTCCATTTCCATAATTATTCAACAAAATGGTAATTATAAGCAACTCTTTAATGAAATATCCAAGACTTTTTAATTATAACTTTGTTTCCAGTCGCAAGAAGTGGAAGAAACCTTGAAACGCCTGCAATCACACAAGGGAGTTGTCGGAACAATTGTTGTGAATAACGAAGGTAAAAATTATTTCTTACAGGAATGTTTTAAGATTTTCCATATCATGGTTTTGTTGTAAATAAAATTGAAAAACTTCACTATTGACAAAACAAAGGCGTCGCTAAGCAAATTAATCCTTATTTTACTCAACAGGAATCCCAGTTAAGAGCACCCTAGACAACACAACCACTGTCCAGTATGCCGGACTTATGAGTCAACTTGCAGACAAGGCACGCAGTGTTGTCCGAGATTTGGATCCCTCAAATGATTTAACATTCCTGCGTGTCCGTTCCAAGAAGCACGAAATAATGGTCGCTCCCGACAAGGACTTCATATTGATTGTCATCCAAAATCCAACAGATTAAGAAGATTATCTTGGTTAGAGTAGTGGTTGATTTTGTGTTTCTTAAATTACAAGTTTTGTTATCTTCTCGATTCCACAAGAGCTCACAGCTCCGACGGAGGCGTAGAATGTAGCTTAAACTACCTGAATGTGCTCTATTTTCTTTTTCCACTTAAATTGCATTGATATAAATATTTAAACAAAATTATAGTAGTTTGCACCTATTTTTTATTTATAACAAAAATATTGTAGAATTTCATAAATTAGAAAAAAATATAGTTAACAATTCCACAGAGTGAAATTGTGAATAAAAACTCAAATGTAGTTTCTATTTTATTTCCCTATGAGTAATGAAAATGTACCCAACTAATTATACCTATGTACCTACATATTTATGTATGTACCTATACGACCAGGGCAGGCAGAAGGGATGTTGGATTCAACATTTGAAGTGCAAGCGGCAAGGTAAAGTTTGGCTCTATCTAAGTTCCTATCTATATATCAATGTTATCTATTTACTTTGAGAGAAAGCATTTTTGGATCGAGACCCTCGGTTGGGGTGGAGGAGTTCGTTATGTCGTTGGGTACCTTATGTAAAGAAACTTCTGTGGTAACTGAAAATGAAAAAAATAACGAACATGTGTTGCCTATTTACAAACCAAAGCACTCAAGTAAGAGTGAAATTTTCTGCTGATGCAGCTGTTCACTTGGCAGGGGTACACAACCTATTTGGTTGGCATTTTTTGCATTGGTCACGTAGGCATTCGAAAATAATTTCCATAAATTGTACCCAGGTATACAGTATTCCCCGCTTAATTCCACTGTCCATTTTCTCAGCTTTGTCGGTTAATTATTCGGGTGGTTTAATTAACGAATCCCGCTTTATTGACCGACCTGTTAAATTAAGCGAAACCCATGGGTATAATTGCACGTGTCGGTCAATTTAAAAATAAAATATTCATCTTAGGAATTCACTATACAAATTTCAGCACCAATTTTAGTGCTTCCGGAACTATTTAGCATTATTTGTCATTATTTCCCTGCATAGCGAATGTTTCACGTTGGTTTGGGAGACCCTAAATAACAAAAAAAAACTGCCGTCGGCGAATGTTCCGCACTGCTTTCGCGAAGAGGCTTAAAGCGAGTAATTCAATTAAGCGGGGTTAAATTAGGCATTTGAAAAGCTATTCTACTTGTAGGGGAAATTTTCAAACGCAATTTTGTCGCTCAATTAAGCGGGATTTTCGATTAAGCGAGGTGCAACTAAGCGGCGATTACTTTATCCATCCTTGATTTTCCATACAAATGCTGCATATTTTTATTTTGAAATACTTAAGCATTTTGCTTACGAATCATGAAATTTCCTTAAAAATGGCGTACCTAAATAGATCTAGAAATGTTTATATAGGTGAGGACGGCGGGCGGTAGTTTAACATTGGTACATGCTCCACCATGTGCATGTGCTCCACAATAGTACAGCTCATATGGTATACCTGTCGATCGGATTAAATTGTTGTTTTAATATATATTAATCCTACCAGGAAAGAAACTATTTGGTTAAACATATGTAAATACTAGCCTGCAGAATGGGTCTTTCGGAAATGCTACAAAACGATCGAGACTAAGCTAATGAAAGCATTGATGGTGTCCTCTCTTGGGCACAGTGGAACCCAGCATCAGTACTACCAATTTACTTCAATTGAAGTAGATCTACTTCTTTTTTTTAATTAGTTTTCAAATCTACTTCGCACCATCGCCAAAATATAATTTTAAAAATCTCTTCAATTTTACAAAAAGAAGGCCAAATCTACTTCTTTTTTCTCTGTGAAATATTTTGTATGGTTAAATTTGAGCAAGATCAAACTGAAAATGAAATTCAACAACTTGAGTATGTAAAAAAAAATTGTTAACAATTTTATTTAATTTTGTCTAAGCAAATCCTTAAAAGATTTAAGCTTAATAATACGGACGTGGAATAACTTCAATATCTTAATCAAACAAAAATAGAAAATGGTACTATGTTAACTATTCTGCCAATTTTGAAAGCGTTTCCATTCTATTACTTTTAGGAGTAAACAATAGATTTGTACAAAAATTTACCCCTGAAATAGGTGGCGTCATCTTTTGGAGTGAATTAAAAAAAAATAAAAAATACCGCCGGAAAAACCAACGTTTCAAGAACTTTCTGAGTTTATGCTAAACTTGGCAGTTCTTGGCGAAAGTTCGCTGAAATGCACTTCATTCGATACGAAACAACCAATAAACTCCTCTGCGGAATTTTGGAAAGCATTATACTGTGCAAAGAACTGATCAAACAGAAAAATGTATTAAAGAACGAAATATTCGAACCACCAAACAAATTGTTGGCTTATTTTCAAAAATATAAGTTGGTAGATGGAAAATATATATAAAATATATAAACTAAAACAATATCAATGCATGCCAATTTAGAGCTTTTTTTTGTTCCTTAAAACTTTTTAAAGTCTGAAATCTTTACGTGTTCTTATTTTTGTAAGAACATACTAATGTTAAGCTTTATAACCAAAAAATAATTACTTAAGTACCTTAACATGAAGTCTGAGATGCTATTAAATAATATACAAGATTTTATGTATGTACAAATATAGTATTATATAAATTTAATTTGCATCACTTTTTTTGTTTAATTTAATTATATTTAATTATAATAATTGTAATCCTCTTTTTTTGTTTAATTAAATTCAATTTAAAAATATGCAATCATAGAACAAAAGTTAATTTTGGAATCTACTTCGACTTTTGTCAATCTACTTCCCTTTTTTCTTCAAATCTATTTTGATTTTTTTTTCCGGAAGTGTTAACGCTGCCCAGCACTGGCGCCTCAATACTGTTACCACAGCAGCCAGCAGTAACACACCGCCCCCTGCAATCATCTGCATCTAGCTAGATGTTACTTACGTTCCCTTAGGGGCCAGTTATAGCGATCAGTAAAAACCATCAGTAAACGTTGAAAGAGGTGAAAACTAGATTTTATTATTTAGTTATATCAGTAATTAAAAGTAAAATCATACCCCTGCCACAAACATGATATTTTTTTAATGATGCAGAATGCTTCAGTAATTTTGTTATTGATGAAATGAAACAGTTAAAAAATGCAACATAGAATACTGGTACGAACTGTTTAATTTTTTGTGAATTCACAAAATTAAAAACATAATTCATTTCTGAGTTTATTTTTTGTCAGGAAAAAATATTTTAATTGGTCGATTAGAATCATTTTTATGTTTCAAATCTTTTTATTACACATGAAAGAAAATGTTTACTGACGGTTTTTACTGGTTTCTATATATGCAAATCACCAAATTACAGAATTTAAAAGAACATTATTACTAATAAATTAACCTGTTTGCGAGTGGAAAGTGGCAATTACTAATGACAGTATGATTGGAAAATGAACACCTCTTTATCAACTTATTCAAGTATGTATGTAGGTTGGTTCGGACGTATGCAAATAATCTCGAACTCGATTTAAAGTAATAAAATATTATCTCGGAATATAAAATACATATTAACTACCTACTTATACTTATGTACATAGGTACTTATCTACATAGTCGCAAAAAAAAAATTAAGGTAAAAGTAGCTCATAAACTATAACTTTGTACCTTTCTAAATAAATGTATACCTATACCTATGTACCTACCCAGATAGGTACATATTTCAACTGGACAAATTAAACATAGTACGCAGCTGAGGTGAAACAAAAAATTTCAGTCTTTTGACAGATTGTCAAAAAGACGAAATAAGAACGAAAAAACGAACCCTATAATCAGGACCTATGTGTAACAAAAACCACTTGCCTTATGACATTTCTGAATGACATTTCGTGCTGAGCAAGCGAATCCAAAAATTTTGTTCCTCAGTATTTTGACAGCCAAACTGTTATTTTTTTGCTGGGGAATCCTGTTCAGGCAACTAAGATTGCTGAGGCCCTCTGAAATCTCCCTTTCCTTAACTCGCCTTATCTGAATAATTCACAATCAATAATTTTTCATTCACAATAACTCAAGTTCTAGTATAGAACACAAAACCGATTGAAAAATCAGTAAAGGCTCGGTAAATGATTCGCTCCGTACGTCGACAAATGCAATAGGGCCCAAATTGAACTGTCATAGAAAGTATTTTTATCCCGTTTATATGAGGTATTCAAGCTCGCTTGGCCCCTTGTATACCTGCAGTGAGTTGAAATGAGCTTCAACCGACTCGATTCCACTTCTGGAGCGGATTCGAGTCGAAATTGGTGATAAAAACACCTGATTCGAAGGTTTGGTTTGATAGATGCACTAACGACTTCGTTTTTGCACATGTGTAAATACAATTAGTTATTTGTTTCGATTGCTATGCGAGTAACATGCCAGAGTTCCTTCAATTTTAATCGTTTTGTTGTGAAATAAATAGGTACATTGACGCCATTTTTTTAACACGATTTCAACAACTCCAAATGGGACAAGTGACGAAAAACTTGGGTCTTAGATCCGACCCTAATCCAACTCGATCTTTCGATACTGCTTGTAAACGGGGTATAGGAATTTTAAATAAAAATACCATTCCAACGGAAAGACATGCCTGATGCTTCGCCTAGGCTATATAGTTCTTGTAAAACCGTTTTGTCCGGTTCTCGTTCAAATAAAAATTTTAAAGTTTTAAAGAATTTAGGTAGGTATAGAGAGGCTAGGTAGGAATAGGGAGGGTAGGTAGAAAGGTTCTCCATACTTAGGAGGATATCTTAATCCAAGCTTAAAGCCTAAATAGGTTACCTACCTAGAGAAACAGAAAACAACCAACTCATGCCATTATATTTCCAGATCGAAGTCATTAGATGAATAAATTAAAATTTGTAAGTAGGTAGGTAGGTATACCTACCTATTTAAGTGAATTTTTGCTAGGTACATACCTACAGTAAAACCCATTCAAAATATGTCTACCTACCTACCTATATAAAAACCTTAACATAAAACCTTATACCAAACATTTATGAATAACACAAAATTATCAAAATAGGTACCCACCTACGTATTGTGATATTACGCGGACTATGCTCTTAAGTGATACGATTTTAACGTGGTTTTACTGTATTCCCAAAACCTTGCTCAAAAACCTCTTTGATCTACTGTAAAAAAAAAAATAACAGAACTAGGTACACACACAATAGAAAAAAAAATAATAATCCACTCACAAAATGCCACCCAAAACCAGCCTAGGTAGGTATATACCTACCTACAACTCAAAAACTTTCACTCAAATATCATCACGTTTTTCTTTTTCCTCCGGTCATCGTCTCGTACTCGTTTGTATCTCGTTCGGGTTCACGTTCGTCATCAGCTGTGTTCTATTCCGTGTTCAACTTGAAATTGAAACCATAAAAATAAATACAATGGTCGACGTTTCGTTATAAATTCAAGTAAAAACCATAAAAACATAAATTCAAAAAAAAAACTCCTTTCAATCGCGATGAAAAGAACATTGAACCAAAACACCAAAAACGCACTACCTACCTAAAAAAAAAATCCAAAAACTCCACACCTGCTGCATTTACTCGCAGCCCTTTTCGACTTCATTTATAAATAAATATATACATAGAGGTATATAATGTACACTTAAGAAATCCATACTAATGTGTACATATAACCTCTATTTATCCTTCTTTCCCAACATCACTTCTTTCCCCTAACTTTAGTAGTACCCGACAACGAAACGACATGGCTGTGGAAAAACAAAATATAGAAGAACATACAAAAGTACACCAACAACAACTTTGATATTGCTTTTGCTAGTACGTGTTGTTGTCTACCCAAAAACCAGCAAAAAGGCAAAACATCCGAATGTCTGTTCTCGTTGTCTGCCTTTTCTGTTCATCCAACAACAACAAACACAACAACAACAACATATGGTCCTCCTGAATTTATTTTCCGCTTCATGCATCACTTTTTCCTATATACAACACGACAACGACCCAACTGCCGTTTTTCCGTTTTATTTCTCAAAAATCGAGGACGAGTAGCAATCGAGGTCCTAAAAAGCTTCTACAAAAATAAAATAAAAAAAGAAACATAACAACGGGACGAGAACCCAGAACATAAACTGTTAATCTACAACGACAGCAGGCAGAACTTCGGCTTCAGCTGGAAAATTAGTCTCAATTTTCTTGAGAAGGGATGGTTTTTGGTAGGTAGGATGTAACCACCAAGGATATTTTCAAATTAAAATTCATATAAATCGTATAATCGCTTTTCGCATAGTGTACCTATTCTGAGAAGAGTACATTGTTGTTGTACCTAAAACTACCTTCCTGCCATTGCCATCGTCGTCGTAATAAAAGTACATAAGGACCGTGAGACCGAATCGAGAAAAAGAGGAGAAATAAGAAACGAAAACAAAATTCAGGAATTCGATATCCTTTTGGCTGGCTGTGCTTGCTGCTGGTGTGCTGTGCCGATTGCTGGCTCTATTCGGTTGGAGTGTTTTCTGTCAGGTTCAGTCTACATTTATACATTGTTTGGTCGAGGACTTATTCGACGGGAATCGTCCTTGATTCGGTTTTCTGTGATTTTGCCCTTAAGTTCAGTTTTTTTTTTGCAATTCTCATCCCCGTGATACCTATATTTATAACTATTCGATTTAAAATTTCTCATTGCCTGCCAAGGGTGAAGTTACAAAAACGAGTGTCTGCGCTCCCATTGTATGTAATGGGTAGTCCAAATTTACTTTTGTCTAATGATGAAATAGCTATTGTTAATAATTTAATATGGGAGAAGCCAGTTCGGGAGGTTGCGGCCAAAATTGGACGCAGTTTAATGGCATTACATTACTACCTCAAGCATCGCGACAACTATCCGCCAAAGTGTCCATCGCCTAAAGAAAAAGAAAAACAGTTATCTCCGATAACAGTGCGATTGGCAAACACAGTGACAACGACAACAACAACCACCAGAAGTGCACCCACAAAAAAACCTAAAACAGAACCCACCATGTCTCACTATCAGCAAGAGGAGCGTTTAGCTTTCGCCAATATGTATAAAACCTGGAGTGAGACGCATTGGCGAAGGGTGGTCTTTCACGATGAGAGAAAATTTAACCTAGATGGACCGGATGGATTCACAAATTACTATCACGATATGAGAAACTACGAACGAAGCCTTTCGCAGCGACCAAGAGGCGGATCTGTCTATATTTGGTTTGCCATTTCCTATGGTGGAGGGATTCGCTGTGAAGTTTCAACCACAAAGTTCAAAACAGAATCCTATATTGAATTATTACAAAAAGATCGGGCGAAAATCACCGAGAAACTAGATGGAAATCCTGATTTTTGGCTGCAGGATCATTACAATTCATTCCAGAATTTCAGTACCTTACAAAGTGGAGCAGATTTAGCGGGTATTAAAGCGCAGCAGTGGCCAACTTTATCACATGATGTAGATATTGTGGAAAACGTGTGGGGTTGGTTAATACGCGAAGTTTATGATAGCGGGAGACGATATTCGCGAAAAGATGATTTGCGGCTGGGTGTTCAAATGGCATGGTCTCAGTTGCCGACGCATTTTATACAAAATTTATATAGTACGCTGCCGGAAAGAATGATGGAGTTATATTATACCAACGGTATTTACACGAACTGCTGATACCACACCACAAAAATATACATCTATATATGGGGAGGCAGTAGGAAGCAGATGAGGAATGTTTAATGTCAAGTTTTTGTTAAAAAGATTTTTTTTTAATAAAAAAAAAAATCATCGTTTGCCATCAAAGTGGTGTATTTTTTTTAAATTTGTTTGCCAAATATTGGTGAGAAATAACTTAAGCCATTTACTACCTGGATTGTGTTAAATGAATCCACGTTCTCATTTTGACTTTACTCGAGTGATTGGATACTAAGTTTGTATAGGAATTTCAAGACTTTGAAAAATGCCTGAAAATTGCATCTATGAATATCGCTGAAAGACCTAACGCCGACATTTTCACCGAATCTCATCTTTAAATTTAAAAATTATGAATATGTCATTTATGATCATCCAAGTAATTTAGCTAAATCTTTAAGCTGCCAATACATACATAAGTCGGACACCTATAATTATAGATATCGATTGACTAAGAGTCTCACCAAGGCCAAAAGTACACACGAATTCATTTACGAGACACTCTGGAAACGACCGCCGGAGCAGAGATCTAATGAAAATGCCCTAACTTACATTCAAAGACTATGCTATGCATGTACCTACCTACCTTTGTGTTGATTTCTATTTTACAAAACAAAACAAAAAAGTATTTCCTGCAGCTTCATCGATTTTTCACAATCGTTGGCCAACTAACTTATTGAAAATTTTAACAAATAAAAACTTTAAAATAAACCCTATGTAATTAAAATAGTTTTTAGCCAAATATGTAAATAAAATTTTAGTAAATAAATTCGCTAAGGTAGTATTTTAGTTGAAAATAATAAAAGGAAAATTAAAAAAAAAAAAAAAAAAACATTTAAATATAAAAACATAAAGAAATTCTAACTATAAAAAACGTAGAAATTATTATTTAAAAAAACAATGTGATCAAATAATAAAGAACAAAAAATGAATACATACCTACAAACTTATTCTTCGTTCTCGTTTCTTTATTTTTGATGTCGGATCTTGTGTCCAAAAGACACCTGGACTACCTAGTCCTAAATTTTGTGCAAACATTTAGAAGTGATCTTTTTCAACTTTCGTTTTCTTCAATCAACTGCCTTTGTGTGATTTTCTCAAAAGAGCACTGTGTCTGAACATTTTTTTTTTTGCTAAAAAATAAAAGAAAGAAACACGATTTTGGAACAATCACGTTTAAGGTTTTCAAAAGAGTTTTGAGATCAGCAACATACAAAAGGGAATTCTTTGTGAGTCAGGGTGGATGTTCCGGCATATTGTTAAGCGTAGGTATTGAATAGAAAAAGATTAAGGAACAATGTATATACATACATAATATACATAATGTATGTAAGATTAGTTAGGTATACCTTCTTTCAAAAATCATGATGTGATGAATTAAAAAAAAAAAATGAGTTTAAAACGAAATCTAAAGATAAAGAAACAATGGAGCAGGTGTTCTAACTACGTTTTCAAGTAACATTTTACAATTTATTAAACGAAAAGGTAGGTATTCAAATCTATACCTATTCTTGTTTTGTATTTAAGTAAAATAAAACGTGATTTTAAAGCTATGAGAAACTGACTGAATTCGCTGGATCTATATCAAATATTATAAATGTATAGTTGCTCGCTATAGGGTAAAGGCACTAGTATCCGGACACTTAACACATTTCTTTCTACAAAAGTTTTACTAAATAGTGTGTTTTTTCTTAAAGTTTAGATATTTTTTGATAATATTACATTTAAATAATTTCTAAATTTAACAATGTTAAAAATGTTCGCTAGTTCGCGGACATCAAAATTTAGTGTCCGGACGAATTAATTTTAGTTTGATTGATTGTAATTGTTAATTGCAATTGTTTTGTATGAAATTCAAGTGCATTATTTAAAAGAATAAATACAAAATCGTTATTTTTTATAAATATACATACCTAGTTGTTTTAAATATTTTGTTTGATCATACTAGTTAGGGCGTTAAGGCCATATTTTAGGTCAAACGTTGCACTTCATTGACGGGATGAGTGTTGGTACATTAATAGTCCACATCCTAAGTTTACTATTAAGAAGTGTTTCCACGGTGGCAACACTGGCAGACTGGAGATATAAAGGTCTCCTTCTGACCATGTTTTAACACGAAAATTCAGATAAATGAGCCTATAAATCGGGAACCAGACATCGGTTGATATCGTGGAATGTCTCGTTGGATTAAGAATACTTAAAGCCATAGTAATATGTTCATTTTTTGACGCCTGCCTTGCCCTTGTACGCGAGAGAAGCAAAATACCCTCGGCGGGTAAGGGTTATAAAATGAATATTCATAAAATTTTAAGATGAGCGTCGACGTAGAATTTCATACTCTACAGCATATCCGAAGTCCATTTTTATCCAGGTGTTAGTTTTTTGTATAATCGCTTTCAAAATGGGGGAGGGGAAGGTGGAAGTATATCAAACCACTATATATTGGTCTTGGTGTAATCTAAGCATATGGCACATGACATTAGGGTAATTTTTAATGCCCAATCTTATGCAATCAAAATAATTTCAATATAATTTCCCTAGAAAAATTTATAACCTTTTTATGAAATGACTAAATTTTCAGTGGAACGAGCACAACATTACCAAATTTCAATGGTATGGTGATGAAACTTGGCACAAATGTCTCATTTGTTGTAAAGTACTTCGCGACTTTCTCGAAGTACATATAGTAAAAACACAAAAATAATCCAAAATCAATTTTTTTTAGGTACCGCGAAACCGGTTGATTGGCGCATTTTCAAAATAAAAATGAATAATTATTGCGGTGACATGAAATAAGGCCCAACGAAATAAAGCCAAATATCAAAAATTGAACCCGCGAAGCGGGCCACCCAAAGTACTGTTTAGTTCAATAACTTTGAAACATAGGTGCCTGCCAGTTGGGGGATTACTTCCTTTTTTTTTGGGAACTAACCCCCGCGTGTGCTAGTTCCCAAAAAAATGGAATTAAACACGATCTGGGAGGCACCTATGTTATGGTGCCATGTGTCATATGGCCGTATTTTGAAATATGGCCATGTGACAATTGTGAAAGCGTCAAATGTCAGCTTCAAATATTCTTAATCCAACGAGACATTCCACGATATCAACCGATGTCTGGTTCCCGATTTATAGGCTAATGTATGTGAAATTTCGTGTTAAAACATGGCAGAAGGCAACCCTTATATCTCCGGTCTGCCAGTGTTGGCCCCGTGGCAACACTTCTTAATAGTATATATAGGATGTGGACTATTAGTGTACCAAGTCATTCCATCAGAATGAAGTGCAAGGTTGGCTCCCTTAACGCCCTAACTATACACATATACGTTTCATTAAGATACAGTTCTAAAAAATATCTCGATTCAAACGTGTATTTAACATTAATAAACTTTAAACTTGGCGTACTTTTCGATCGCACTATTTTTTACGGCTGAATTGTTACGCAACCGTTTTTGTGCATAGAAGATTTTAACATTTATGTTTTTGGTGTGATTTCAATTCTTCTTGCAAAGATTTTTTTGTATCACGAAAAGTAAAGTGGGTGGTTGCCACCCCCACTGAATGTAAAATCTGAAAATTTTAATTTTCCTCTTGCTTGCATGTCAAGTCCTGTCGCTCAACCAAATTTCAAGAAGTGCTCCACATAATTGATATCAATTATGCGAAAACGGGCGCATGACACGCCCCCTGAATGTAAAATCTCAAATTTTTAAATGTTACCTTTGCTTTTACTTCGAGTCCTACCGCTCTACCAAATTTCATCGTTATGCAAATGAAAAAACGTTTTTTTCCATATTCAAACAAAATGTAGGTCTTTCTTACCAGGGATACATGATATTTGGCCCCAATAAAAATGGCCACAAACGAAAAATGAAAAATTATTTGGCATACATTTTGGTTTGTAAAGCTTCTATATTTCCAAAGCAGTCTTCGCCAGCAGCAGTTGACTGCAGAAATAAAATATGGTAACCGTAACTGGCAGTACGTTATAATTGTTGCTGCATTACGTGTAATTTTTTAACTAGCTGGGTTGAGATATCTCATCAAAATACGGTTATATCTCAGAAGAGTGTAAAAATTCACAGCTACGATTAGCTACACACATACAAAGTATAATTCCAAAATCCTGGTATTTTTTCCCGAGATCTACCAATCCTGGAAACTGATCAAAATTGGTTTTGCTTTAAAGTTAAGTTATCTATTGTTGAAAAAAACACGATCAATGAAGTTTGAATTTCTTTTATTATTAAAAAATTAAATTAAAATTGCAATTGAATGCAAAAGTCCAGCCAACGAAGGAAATTTTCTTGCAAAAAAACATACCTCTTCGGTTATTTTCTTATGTGGTATGGGTCCCCCAAATATATAAGAAATAGCGGGTGACAAGAGTAATTCTTCGTTTGATCTCTGCACTGATGTCCTTTGCGAAGTTATAGTCGAGCACATGAGAGAATGTTGAGATTCCTTTGTCGATGACAGCATGTTTCGTTTTGTCCTTGTTAACCCCCAATCCCATTTTAGCCGCCTCCGATTCAATACTTGCAAATGCGCCAGTCACAGCTCGCTTCGTTCTGCCGACAATGTCTGGTCGTCTGCGTACGCAAGTAATTGAACAGTCTTTTGATAAATTGTACCGCTGGTGTTTTTTTCTAAAATCCGTCGGAGTGTGAATATTCGACCGAAAGTTGACTTGCCTAGCATAAACCCACACTGATCAGATTGACAAAAGGTCTTAAGCGGTCACTCAGGATAAGATTTAATAAGCGACGTTTATGAGACTAATTCCTCTGTAGTTGGTGCATTTCAGAACATCTGCTTTTCTATGGATGGTGCACTATCCCGAGGTTCCATACATCGGGCATACTTTAATCCGACCAGATTTTTCAGATGCGGTGGTGTATGCTCCCTACCAATTCATCTCCCGCTAATTTGAATAGTTCGACTGGTAGGCCATCCGCACCAGCAGCCTTGTACGACTTTAAGTTAGGATATCGACAGCCACATTTTGGTTAGGTCGGGTGAACGGAACTGTTGGCCATCATCGTCCAAGTTGAATGGAGTGTTCTGCCTACTAGCGGTATCTTGGCTGTCTTCACCGTTAAGCATTTTAGAGAAGTGTTCTTTCCAGATCCTCAGCACTGACTGTGTATCCACTACCATATTCCAACTCTCATCTCGGCCGACTTCCATTCTGGCTTTGTATCCTTGGGTGGATCGTTTCAGCCTTTGATATAATTTTCGAACATCACCCCTAATCCTACAACCTACAATAGACCCGACCACCCGCTTCTCGTGCTCTCTCTTTTTCCTCCAGAGAAGTCGGCGTTCCTCTTTTCTTTTCAGCCCGTAGAGCTCCCAGGCTACTCTCTCATAAGATCTTGTTCGAGTCTGCCTTGTAGGCCTCGTTCTTAGCTGCGTGCACCAGCCGGTACTCTTCATCGAACCAGGGATTTCGTTGCGCTCGCTTAGTGAAAACCAGCACATCAGAGACAGCACTTCTGATGGCTTGTTCACAGTGTTTCCACTGACCCTCTGAATGCTGGTGGCGGACTTGCTGAGAGATTAAAAGTTACGTGGTCAGCAAAAATTCTGGTGATCTCTTCCGATTTAAGCTTCTCGACATCGAACCTTTCCACAGCATCAGCTCTGCGTTGTGGTGTCATGGATATCCGCATACGTAGTCGAACTGCATCCGGGTAGTGATCCGAGTCAATGTTGGCCCCTCGGAACGGAACGTTCGGACATCCAAGATACTAAAAGCATATCTCGCGTCTATCGCAACGTAAACGATTTCCCGTTCCCGTCTGTATATTGAGGTGTGGGAAACAGGTGCTTAAGATGATATTTGTAGATTGCAGCTTGCTCTAGGCTTAAAGACGACCTAGAATTTTACAAAGAAAATAACATATTCACACTTACCATTTCCAACCAATTTAACCATGTCCCATAATTGAACGGGGTTGTATGTTTCAATTATTTTGGTCGAATACAATCTGAATTCTGTAAGTATTATACTATTGTTTCGGAATTTCTCCTCAACATAATTCCTCGGCAGAATGGAAGTGCTGAAACAATCAATGGACAGTTCGTTCTATCCAAGCGAACTTTTTAAAGTGGAATTCAAAAGAAGTATGTAGTGTAATTTCTCCTAAACACCACAGATAATTTATGTTTTAATTGTTTCTTTCTTTATTATTCATTTTTTCATCAATAATTAAATATATATATGTGTATGTATTATTTACTTGTAATTCCCTTAAAATTTTCTTTTTGTTCTTTCTCATCTTTTAGATTTTGTCTGCTTATTATTTTTTGTTTTATATTTCTCATTTTAGAAACTCAAATAATTTGTTTATCTTTTTTTTTTGTAATAATATTTAAATATATATGTATTAGAATAAATATACAAGTATGTTAAACAATGTTTTTTTTTATTTTATCTTGGAGATATATATATATATTCTTTTATCTTTTTGAGTGAGGGCGGGTATTTTGTTGGTTAATTTTTTTTTTTGTTTTTTCTTTTTAAAATAACATGTATTAATTTTATGTTCTTGTTCTGTTTATTAGATAGGCATATTATAATAATATATTTTGTAATTATGTAATTTGAATATTAATAATTTTATTAATAATTATTATGTAGTTTTAAGATTTAATCACAACGGACGACGACATTGAATAGAATTTTACGTTACAAATAAATATTTCGGGGTGTAATTATTAGTATAAAATCATATAGTAAAATATTGGAATATTTAATTAAATAATGTATGTAATGTAAAATACAACAGCATCAAATCATGAATTGCTGATTTTCAAAAATCATAGAGCATAGGAAATGTATTTGTAGTTATGAATTAAATTTTTAAAAAATATATATTTTTCTGTGGTAATAAGGCAAGCCCGATGTCATTTTGTTAAAAATTTTTCAATTACTGGTAATGGAATTTTTCGTTAACGAGATTTATATTAAGAAAGCATGTTCATTACAGACACCTCGAACAAAAAGGAGTAAATGTTAACCCCAGCATTACAGCGCTTGGTAAAATGTTTGCAGCAAATAATTCCACTATGAGTCCAGCATAAAAGAAACGTAGGTAGGAGATACTTTTATAAACAATTGGGGGTAGAGTAGCATTTCAATGTTCCTCAAAGTCTTTAATTCTATGTTAAATAGACTCTTGTTAATTTGAACATACGAAACTGTTCTTGTTTTCGACTTTTGGGATTTGTTGGCTGGAGAACTGGGGCCTTATTACGTAAAACGATAAAGATCAAACGATATAGTTTTGGCAATAGCTGTCCCTATCATATAACTGAACAAAGAAAGGGACAGGTATCGGCAAAACGATATCGTTTGATCGTTATCGTTTTACGTGACAAGGCCCCTGGTCAACATTCTATCGACATCGTTATTAGCAAAAAGAAGTCACAGTGGATTGGTCACACTTTACGGCACGGCGTGGCGGCGGTGCTGGTTAACTCTATTTCGAGACACGCAATGGAGTACGATCATTTATCCAATATGGCAGAAGACCTGGAGGCCAGAGAAAAACTTGGCGCAGAACAGTCGGAAAATAAATCTCAGAAGCTGAGAAGAGGATGCGGGGAGCTCAAACACATTTCAAGAAACAGAACAAGGTGGCGTGCGGTTATTGAACTTCTATGCTTCGCAGAGGGGCCAATGAGGTAAGTAAGTTGAAGAAATTTATGCTTGGAAACTTTGCAGCACAGTGTCTCACAGTCGTCTAAATGCTCGCACTGTGTTAAAACAAAATTCAAGCATCAATTAAAGATATAACCACTTAAGTGCGCTTGAACTTTATAAAAAAAAAATTGAGGAACAACACTGATGTGCAGTTTGTTACAATTTTGTTGAAGTACAAGCCAATTTGAAGATTTTAAACCTAAATTAATTAAGCGCTACACCCCTGGCCCAGCACCCACCGTTCCCTGTCCACATTTGCGGTCAATTTTGATTTGATCTACGAATAAATTTAGACTTATTATGACAGAATCCCAGCATTGTGTATACAGTTCTCTTGAAGATTTCCACTAAGTTCAACCCTTCTGCTTTGGAAAAGGGATAACACCGCGTTGTTTAACGTATGCGCGCCATTGGATGTTCGTTCAAACTCTGACTTTTGTCAGACCATCAACAGACGCGTTTTAACCGAAGAAACTGTGTTTGCGTTCGCAGTAATATGAGCCATTTTTTATGAAAATTGATTCCTGGGATTTCTTTGAATTTATTGTTTGTATCGCCTGATAGTCATTAAATTGATATAAAAAGTTAATCAATATTAGGCGTGTTTTGTTTCAACTTAAAGCCAAGACTATACAGTCTTAAAAAATATTTTAATATAAACTACAAAACAACAACAGTTTAGTGTGAATACAAAATATTTTATTAAAAAATAAAATAAAATGCTATAGCAACGAGTCTATTGTAAGACCACAGTACACATATCAAAGACCCTGTTTAGATTGGGAAGATTGAGTACGGACTGGTGAGTACCATCGTGTTTACATTACAAACTGTGAGGCGCCTCGAAATGCATTGAAACAACAACAACATCAAAAACTTCCACATTGAAAGAACAACAAAGCAGACTCACGAGTCCGGTTTTTATATTTTCTACATGCCTCACGAGACCTCTTACCCCGCACTTCTCTTTCCTACAAACTGGCGTGAGTCCGTACACAAACTTCCCAATCTAAACAGGGTCTAAGGTATTATCGGGCGCAGCTTGTCAAGTTTCAAGACGGCTTTCCCTTGTGTAATGCGCAGAACTGAACAAAAATGAAAAAGCTAGTGATATTACCTGTAATATATGTATCTTGTCGTAAGACTGGGGCCTCATTACGTAAAACAAAATCGATCGATCGATATCGTTTTGGATATCGAGGCTTACGATAGCCTCGTTGCTATAGCATTTTGTTTTATTATTCATTAGACTCAATCGAATATTTTGTATTCAGAATAAAGAGTGTTGTTGTTTTGTGGGTAATCTTAAAATATTTTTTAAAACTATATAGTCTTGACTTAAGGACAAACAAAACACACCTATTGATAGAGAATAGAAAAGTTATGACATAGAAAAATTACGAGAATCCATTTTGTTTTTATTTTGGTTTTAAATGTTTGATGGTGCGGACCGTCTATCTACATATCAGATCGTAGACAGTGTTTCTGATTTGGAAGGTTTTTGCGACCTATAGTGCAGATGTGTTTCGCTCTGACAACAACAATAGAGCTCTTTAGTAAGAATTGTTTGTTGCCTTTCTTAGACACATGTTTTAAGTCGATGGCTACCGATGTGTTTATCAAGTAAGCTGCACTGATGTGCTGCAAATTATATAATTAGAAGAGCTCAATTGATGTTGTCAGATCGAAACACATCTGCACTATAGGTCGCAAAAACCTGCCAACTTAAAATTTCAATAAAAGTGCACTAAACAAAAAACAAAAACAATTTTCCATTTGTTATTGTTTATCTTCTTCATATGACAGTGTTTCTGTAGACGTCGGGGTTTGCCTTACTACTCGTACCAAATATTTCCAAGTCTCGCATCTCAGGCTGAAAGACCGATGTGCATCTTTAATTAAGTCAAAATAAAAACAAATTCGCGCAGAATTTTCAACTACACAGCCATCCATTGTGGCAAACTTTTGTTATTCTTATCTTTAACATAATTTATTCATTGTGTTCTTATTTTGATTTTAAGTATTTAAAGATTTATTTAAAATTTGTTTGTTTTTTTTTTTGTTATCATAACCGTTCTTGTTTTATAAGAACAGTAGATTAGTGTATTTAAGAGTTTTATAATAATTAATGTTAGTATCATTAATAAATCAATTTTTTTTTAATTTTTTTGTTTGTTGTTGTTTTATTTATTAAAGTTTATATGTAATTATAATCTAGTTAATAGTAATTGTTATTTATTGTTTTAAATTGTTGATTATATTTAATATTTTTTTTTTAATTTTTATTTTTTAATAATTATTTTGCATTATTCTTCTTTATTTTTTTTTATTTATGTAGAATATATAGAATATTGTTAATATACTAATTCATAGTTTAAAAGATTATTAATGTGTATATATATTTCTTTCTTTTTTGTTTAATTATGTTTGTTTTCTTTCCAATGTGTTTTATGTTGGCAAAAATATGTTTTTTTGTATTATTTTGTAATAAGAGTTTCTCTTTGTTTTTGCATGTGCCCTTCTTATTTCTTGTATGTTTTTTATGTTTAGTCTATTTTATGTTTTATTTTAATATAAATTTCCCTTTTTTTTTGTTTAATTTTATTTTTGTTCATTTTTTTTAACGTTTCTTGTTTTTTGTTCTTATGTAAAATGTGATTTTCCATAAATTAAATTTAGAAATAAATAATAATGATATAATATATTTATATATAATATATGTTAAATTTTTTACCTCATTTTCAATAATAATAATTATGTAATAAAATTTGTCAAGTTTTTTTTATAGAAACTGCACAGGCAGAAATGGTAATTTACCGACGTGAAGCGAAGCATTTGCCGGTCTGTAAATATAGTTGTTAGGGTAAAGTAAATTTATGTAGTTAATGTTGTTGTATGTTTTTTTAATTTTTTTTAATATATATTTTTGTTTTTTTTTTTCTGTTGAAAATGAAATGAAGTGCATACTAAAGGTGGTGTTATGGCGAGTTGTAATGATGGTGGTCTTTGCTTATTGTAAGTGATAATTTAGTTGTTTGGAAAGTGAAATGTTCGAATTATATTTATTTTTTGTTTGGATTTTAGCACACTTTTTGAAACGAACTAATGTTATATGAGATTTAAGATCTAATATATATTTGACCTGCGTCAAATATAGTTGTATTTGGGATTTTGAGCAGGTTTTGAAACATGGATAGTTTAACCTGTAATAAACGTGTCCTTTAACGATTTCCGGTTCAAGAGAAATGATTTTTTTTATTCATCGTATGTGGATGATCATTGTCGAATATTTGTTGGCGCGCGTATTTTGCTCATTGACTGGTGATTGTTTGAGCTGAAATACATCTTTTCGGATAAAATTTGATTTTATATTTTAGTTTTAAGTATATCAGACACAAGTAAAGTTAAATAGAAGTAAATACAAGTGTCCTCAATCCGATTAAAAAGTCTCCCAAACTAAAAATAATATTCACCCCTATTACGGATGTCGTGCCACTAAAACGACACCTCCCTGGAGGCGGCAATTGATATTTTATTAAAACTAATTTCGTCATAATGATAAGATGGTTGGAGATTAGAGAGAATGTCGAAGATTTGGGTTTATTTAAACGCCAACTTTGGCGTCTAGAAACTTGTCGTTTTACTGTCGTTTTAGTGACACGGCAACCGTAATAGGGGTGATTATAAAATAATGCATATGGTTGCGGAATAAATGCCTAGATATAATTAAGAGTGGAGTTTTCACGTCGTAATTGGTAAACATTTTGTCTGGGTTTCGCTGCCATATTCGGAACTTCAGGCCAATAAGGATGGGTTTACTGGACCACTTTCGTTCAAGGGGCACAAAAAAGGAAATACATCTTTCTTTAGGTTTTTACCAAGCAAATGATCATGCAAAACAAAAAAGATCAACACATTTTGGGATCCTAACAACTGACATAACACTTAGACTTGTATAGAACAGACGTTATAGTCATCCATTAAATCAATAAAATAACCATGAAATACTGTAACCTTTATAACGGTAACTGCTGAACAGCAAAATCAGCACGTAATTGGGTGTAGATATTTTATAGGTGGCAGACTTATGCAAGAAGGAGAAAACTTGCGATATTGGTATCGAACAACTTTTTGCTTATTTTAAAGTTAATATATAAATGTGGTTTGATGTTGTTTTTTTTTTTGTTAAAGACTATTTTTCGAACGCTGGCGCGATCTTGCGAGTACAGCATGCCGTTCACATTTCAATATATATTTGTTCACGATAACACAAACGGCCCCAATAAAACACCGAGGGGATACGAACTGCATTTGAAAAATCTTCCAGGCGTTAACTTTTAAAACAAGCGGGTGCCCTTGGTATTCTGAGACGTTTCACATTCAAAGAACCGTTAAAAAACATCTTCATTTCCACCCCTACAAGATAGTTGTCATCCAACGATTATTTCCACGTCATTTTGAAGCCAGACAACCCCCTAGCGAAAACATTTCGATTTAATGAGGCCAGCGCGCTCTCCTGTTATGGCCCCCTGCCATGTCGTTCTAGGTCTCGGGAAGACTTGGGATGTGAGGGCCGCTATTTGGCTGATACAGTATTTGAAACATCTTAAACTAAAATTTCCCATGCATATTTGGCAGAAAAAAAAATAAAATAAGATTGGTAATTTTCCAAATAGTTTTCGTTTTATTGATTTTGTAAATCTATCCGTCTGCCGTGCACCACCCTGTACAACATGAATGGTAAACAATAGGGGCCAGTTATAGCGATCAGGAAAAAAAATCAGGAGAAACTTTCAAACTGTTTTCACTCGAATTGAAACACAAATGCTACATAAATCGATGACTTATAACTCAAAAAACTTTTTGTGCGAAAAAAATTTTCAAAGGAACCATTCATTTTTGGTAAAAATGCATTTATTTTTTTTTCCTGTTGGAAATTCATTTTTTGTGTCAGCTGTAATTTCTTACAAAATGGAACAAAATATTCCAATGATTTGAGTTCCAATTTCATTCATTCGACTGACAGATTTGCGGACAAAAAAATTTGTCGTGTGCAACGTAATCAGAAAAACTGGCCGCTAGGCTGGCCAACTGAAATGGTTTTTTCTGTCCGCTATAAACTACCATCAGGAAAAAAATATTCAACTTTTTCAACATTTCCTGACCGCTATAACTGGCCCCATACATATACATATATTACAGAATTCATAGTCTGTAATTGCTGATAACAAAATAGTTGTTGCCAAAAAGTCCAATTATTGAAGTCGAGTTTTGTTTTTCTTGAGGAACAAAAATATGTAATTAAGTTAAAAATAAAATGCATAGATATTACAATAATTTTAGATAATATGCAGTACGAAATTCTGTAATTGGAAAAAGTGTAATTGGGAGTTAATAAAATATACAAGAAATATATCAATAATTAATAAACAAAAATAAGAAAGGAAAAAAATAGCATATAACACTTTTGTCCCTATGAACCGTATTATTTTGTTGTCATGGGATGATATGGGTCATTGGTGATAATGATAATTAAAAAAAACCTATATCTATTGCATATGAATAATGGTGGTTTTATGAAAATCTGTCTTTATGCAACAATTATTGTTAACTTTATATTTTACACCCAGCTCGAACTCGATATTTCTAATCCTGCTGTTATTACAGTCAATATATACAAAAAAATAGGGGTAAATCACAATTTGTAACAGCCTGGACTTATTCTACTGTCACTCAAAGTTTAAAACATACACACAATCGTATCCCCCTGCCCACCAGTTTCAATTTTTATATGAATTAAGTTCAATTCCTTTAGTCGGTGAGAAAAAATGTGAGAGCAACAAATATTCAACCTCGCAGTTTTGGGCAATTGTTGTTCCAGGTAATACTCACTACCCTACAGTTTATGCTCCAATCCAAAACTTTGTTGCTCTGTATCTTTTAAGGAACTAATCACAGAGTAGAACCTAAGACTAAAAAATTTTCAAAAGAGCCCCTCTACCATCAATGGCGAGTTACTGGTTTAACGAATTCAAACGTAACCGTACGTCTATTTCTTTGAGGAGCGCCCAGGTCACCCAGCAGATGTTTGTTGAGGCGAAAATAGTTGAAAAGGTCCATGGCAAACGGAAGTACAAATAGTAACAGAGAGAGGTTGTAGGTGTGTGGTAAGAAACACTGATACACATTTTACACCGTAAGTACACGTCTCGATAGGTGACTCAATTGTTAGCCCTGGACAACTAAAGGATACAGGTGGAAATTTCGAAGACGTGTTTGAGCCTCTGTAAGCTAAATTTTTTGAAGTTTTTACGAATCGAAACGTTGATGATTATTGTATGCTAGATAGCAAATGACAGTTGGGATTTGCGTGCGAAAGAAAGACATGGACCAGAGAGATTCAGCCATTACCTTTGTTTGGGATTTTATGTGCATAATGATAACACTTCCAACAACGGAGGGAACACAGCACATTAAATTAAGAAACAGATTCAACGATAAATCGAAAGACATGACCTCATTAGAAAAAGACAACACACCTGTCCACTCAACCAAGGTCGAATATAGAATTATACCGGCAGTGTTGGAGATACCCTTTAAATAAAATTGGTAATTTGTGGTAATCGACGGATAATTCAGAACAACGACAGACAGGTCAAACTCATTGTATAACATATTTGTTAACTAAGTGTGCAATTGAATTCATATCAGAATTATAATAATTTAGAAATCAAGGGAGCAATAACTAATGGACCAAAAATACCGAATCAGCTTCATTGCAATTTCTCAACAAAAAAAAAATTAACTTTTTTTTTCGTTTTCTTAAATTCTGAAAATTGTTAAAATATTTAAATAGAGAATGAGAGGAAGAGAGGAAGAGAATCAATCTCAATTTGGTTAGTACCTTACAAATAGTAAATTTGTTGCAGCAGCTGGACCCTGAATTCTGTTATTGTTTTGTTGTTGTTGTTGAATTTTTGAATTGCCCGTTATCGTTTCATTATTGTTACTGTTATTCATTGTTGTTGTTACTGTTGTCGTACTTAAGTTAGATGGTGGGGGTTGTTGTTGGTGTTGTAATTGTGGCTGTTGTTGGTGTTGCTGTGTTTGGGACAGCATCGGCGCTGCTGATGATACGGTTATAGCTGATAAATTAGCGCCAGCATTCGCTACCTTCACTCCTCCTACTCCTCCTACCGTATTACTAACATGACCAGCTGCGAATATGTTTCACCTGTTAACGTGACTACGATTGTGATTGGGATTTAGACCACCCGTTGGATTTGTGTTGCCCGAGTGTTGAGACGATGCACCAGGTCCTAAAATATCGCAACATACATACATTCAATTTTTAATATTTAAACATTTTAGACTTATTTATTTTATCAAAATCACCTCCATAATTGGGTGAATGCTGATAGTAGTCTCGTCTACTGTAATCCTGTTCATATTCCTGTGTATCGTATGGTGTTCTTGATGTTTGTCCATGGGGCGGTCCATGCGTTTGTGCATGGCCATAGCTATAACTGTCATATGTTTGTGGTTCGTAGGCTGTTTGTTCGTCATATCCGCGACTGAAAAAGCAAAGAGCATTATTCGAATTAAATTTTGTGTGATTAAAAGAGAAACAGTGGTTTACCTGTAAGACTCGTCCATAGCACTGCGAGCCTTTTCCAATATAGACATCACTTTCTGCTTTGGGGGTATTGAGTTCTTTGCAAAGGACGGTTGCTGCTGTTGTTGTTGCTGCTGCTGTTGTTGTTGTTGCTGTTGTTGTTGTTGCTGCGGAGGTTGTTGCCTGGAAGAAGCGGGAAGAGAAGACGAGAAATTGAAATTGTTTGCTGGCACCGCTGCCGCCCCATACATGGGGAGCAAATGATTATTCTGCGGTTGTGCACTCCACCTATATCCATGATGCGAGACATTTGGTTTGGATGCCATGTGTGAGCCACCGCCGCTACTGCTGCTTCCTGTGGCTCCTCCTCCAACACCAATGCCTACTCCACTTCCACCACCACCACCACCACCGCTGCCACTCACAGTCGATGTCTTCTTATTGAATGATTTCGGATCGTGCTCCGAAATGCCTGTATTGTCCATTAGTTCACGCAATTGTTCTTGTCGTATAACATCATTACTATCTGGTATAAGATATTTTCGCAGTTCGGCCATTGCGTATGCTATTCGAGCATATGCTTCAGCCGGTGGTGCTATTGTAGAAATCTCCACATGTAGATCGCTATTCAAATGGGCATACTTTGGATCCATTGAGGCACGTAACTCTTCTTCCTTAGCGCGATCTCGCATTGAATTTCGACCAAGTACAGTCATTTTGCAAAGGGTTTCTTCTTGAAGGCGACGTAGAGAGTTACCTTTGGGACCAAGGAGTTTACCCACAAAGTTAAACTGATAATAAGAAAAATAATTTGTAATCAATATTGGTAATTTAAAAAAAAAAACTTACTTTTGGATGCTCGCGTATAGGCACAAGTACTTTTTGTGATACTCGCAAAGGTTTTTCACGATAGATATCGGCATATTTTTGATCACGTGATGGTATACGGCCTGTAGACTGGACTTTTTCAATTTCTGAAACACAAGAACCAAGAACTATAAGAGAATATAAGAAGTTATATAATATTTGCATAATACAAACATTGCAGTCAATTAAATACCGTTTAGATTTAAAGGTTTAGACACAGTTGATTGAAATGGAAACATTTGGTAAAGTAACAATGTGCACGATTTGAAATGCTGAAGCCTTAAGTTAAAGACTTCAAATTTAAGATTTTCGTGGGATGGTGAAAATAAAAACCAATTCATATTGTAGTGTGTACAAATGAGCGAATCCATCGCAGATCAAATGAAGTTTAATATTCATATCTTAATATTTGATGACACTGAAAACTTATTAAAATAATTGTTTTTAATAACGATTATCAACAAAGGACCTAATCGATGGATTCGGAGGGGCAGACTGTTGTTTTTGCTAAAATTTGTTTTGTTTTGTTGTTTTTCTAGAAATCTGGATCTACCATACACACATTCGTGGTAGTCGAGTCTATTTTTTGTTTCGACAATCGACAAGAACGAAATACTGACAAGAGTAAGCTATAATAATCATATGACGTCATTGTAAGGGCAACCCCGAATTCGATGGGGTAGGTATAGGAGCTATGAGCAAATTGTTTGAGAAGTATTTAAACAAATTGTTTTAGAAGTAGGTATTTAAAATTTGTGGTATGACATCAGATTAATGAATTTTGGTATTTACCATTCTCTCGAATATTTATGAAATAGGATAATTCTTTTGACCTATACGTTCAGCAATATTTTTTTTTTTAAATATGAAGGCAGGTAGGGAGGTAGATACTAACTTAAGTAGGTAGTCTGCAAATCATCTGATTGTTAAAAAACAAGGTCATCTATCTCTGTTTTCAACATTTTATTCGTTTCATTATTTTCCCAATTAACTGCCGGTAGTTCAATTTGTATTTGCACTTTTGTTTGTTTTCTTTTTTCAACATTATTAATTTTTTCACCACTCTCCTATGCATGTTTTTTTTAGAAACTATATCTGTCTTTTTCACTCATTAAATCAGACATATAAAAGGCAAAAGTATAGAAAATCGAAAATACCATCACACAAGTATGTGATGAATGAAAAAAAAAAAAAAAAAACTAACTAGGGGAGAAAAGGAAAATTCAGTCAAAAAATTTGAATTTAACAATTTTCTATTTGAACTTTGTACATAAATGAAAGTTCAATAAATAAAATAAATTCACCCGCTGTTGAACAAATAATAAAAACAATCAATTTAAGATAGATTTCGAATCAAAGAGGACAAAAAATTAACAAGAAAATGCAAAAGCCGCAATCAGAAAAATGCCGACGAATGCATTGATTTTCCCTTCTTCAACACCCCAACCCTAAGTCCCACTTTGCCATTTGTATGGGAAAAATTTTGCGTTTTCGGAATTGGGTACCAATTTTCAGAGACAAATCTTTTATTTTTCTCAAATCAAAACCCGATTGGAACTTACCGCTTTCAAGTAGTTTCTCAGCGATGGGATACTTCTTGTCCATGCGATTCTTCTCAGTCAGGCAATCACGAATGTATTCGTTAGCTTTATCATTCAGCTGAGGACCATCGCCTGGATGATGGTCATGATTGGAGTTGTCCCCATTGTGTGATGGATGAGGTCCTCCGCCACCAGCGTTACCGCCTCCACCTTTTCTCTTGTAATCACTTTCGTCGTCGTTGTAAGAGGAATAGTCGCCATTGCCATCGTATGCTTCAGTCATTTTCTCGTTACACCGTGTCGTCACCGTCTTCGACGTCTTCCAAGACGCTCCGCCGCAGTTAGCAAAACCGAAAATTTTTCTTTTAAATAAAAAACCACCAATATGAAAAATAACCCAGCGACGGACGATTATCAAATTTTAAAAAAGGCAAACAACGAAAAGTAAGAAACTCTTTTCCTATCTGCTAGCGATTGATTTGATTTGAGTTTTCGTTTTTCTTTCCTTGGCAGCCAAGAAATTTCCACACAAATTCCCTTCGGCGAATTGCAAAATGAACTTTTGTGGGTGAATTGATTTTCATTTATAAAATAAAAAATACATAGGGAAATAAAAGAGACACAACGACCAGACGAGTGGGACGTTTATCAGTCGTTCAGTCACACACGTCGTCGAGTCGACTGACCGCTTTTCTTTCTTTACTTCTTTTCGAAAAAAAAAATAAACTGAATCGAATTTGTATGTATCTTTCTTTTTTATTCACAAACTCATGTCTTTACCCAGCTCGCTCGCTCACACGCAAAACTACGAGAAAAACAGTTGCCGTCTCGTCGGTCGTGTAAGTAAAAAGATAGATAGAGGGGTAAACTTATGAGCACGATAGAAGCTGACCTTTTGGAAAATGTTTTTCTTTTCAAGTCTTTATTTTTGTATTCAAACACTGCTTTTCACTATTAATCTATTTATTTTAATTTCTTGTGTAGGTTAAAATAAAATTGATCAAATAAAACAACAAAAAGACGACAGAGCAGAAAAACTGACCACTTGCATTGTCGACGAACGAAAAATTAAAATAAAAGTGGTGAAAAAGTGAGAACGAGAAATGAAAAACACAAAAAATGCAAGAGAAACCAAAGCCAACGAACGAAACAAATTGCAAGAGTGATAGAGATAAATATCTCGGATCTCGCTCAGTTGCATGCAAGCAAACAGCAAAGTTGCAAAATCACCGAAGAATGTGGTGAGAATTAATTCGTTGTCTCCTTATATTTCATTTGTATTCATGATTATTTATCCATTTACTGTTCCTCTGTGGAGAATTTAAAATTTGTTTTGTATTTTTTTTAAGCAAGAAACACAAAAATATGGGACAAGATTGGACGTGTTCAGCGAATACATTAAATTAAAAAAAGATTTTAAATTGTTTTGTTTTTCTTTTTTTTAACAAATAAAACAATCTAAAACATGTTATGAAAAGCCGAATGCAGTCTGTTTAAAATCAATCTTCTTTTAACCGGCGATTGTCATGATCTCGAGGGGGACCACAACTCTACCACTCAACTGCTTCACCTAAAGTTCCACTTGTGGGATTCGCCGGGTTGACCTCTGTGTTAAAAATCAATATCTATTTAATATTTTCCGACGTTTCGAATCTTTTTCAGGGATTCCAACAAGAATCGAATCGAAACACAGACTGCATTCGGCTTTTCATTTTTAACAGAAGATAGCAGTCTGAAACATGGTTCAAATTTCGGCAGTTCAGAAAAACTAGACCTCAGAATGCAAACTCCAATAAAGTAATCCAGTTTTTTTTATTTAAAGGACTTGTCAAACAGTGTGTGGAGAGGGTGGTCTGGCAATCTCTGTAAACAAATTAAGGACTGTTCTAGCAGAACGCGGTATGGGAGTAAAAACTTCACCGGTAAGAAAAAAACTGACACGGATAAATGTTAAGGCCAAGCCCAACAGACAGTGGTCTGGCGTTCTTTGTAAAACTTTACGAACAAAATTTTACCGGCCGTTTTTCCTTGTAGGTAAAGGATTGACCGTACGGCCAGACCTCGTTTCGACTTTTTGGACAGTTAACGATAGGCAAATTATTGCTTCAAATAATGCCGTTCGGTCATTTATCACCATGAAAATAAATGTTGGCAGGCGAATGTATCTATGCCGCGTTATACTACGTTTTCATTAGAGCCGAAATGAGGTAATTTCGAAATTTGGCAAAAAAGTGTTTTCATTATCAAATTTGCTAATTTCATTTGACATCTCATTTCATTTTGAATTTGGAATGGCAGCTAGCCGTTCATTTTTGTTGTTTTCTCTTTCTGTTTTATGTTGTTGAGTATATAGTGTATTGATATTTTCATGCAAAAGCTTTTTAAGAGCTTTTGAAACTGATTCCCGCTGGATGCATTCACCTAATTTGCAACCTTATTTCGTGCAAATGAGGTTAAAATTACCTCATTTCGAAATGTGATTTTGTATGGGAAATTAGACAATTTCCGATCTCATTTGAAAATTTGCAACGAAATTACCTCATTTGGCCAAGTGAAAACGCCATATTATGGTGTGTGCATTCTCATTTATAACCATGTTAATAAATTTTGATAGTTTCTCTGCCGTGCTGAACGTTTTGCCTTGGTTTGGGTTGTTAATCCACCAACATCGATAAAATAGTTAATCCTTTGTACAAATATTTCTACAACTGCCCCAAATTCTTAAATCCATCATTAACCGACTGCTCATAACTTAAGTCCCTCATAAAACAAAAACCTCAATACAATATACAAAAAAATGAATCTGGCAATACTTTTCCATCTCCAAACATGTTTTCCTTTTTTATATCATTCTCCCCTTTACTATACACACACACACAGATAACTTCAAGTAATTGCTATTTGTTGTATATATTTGGTATGTACTCATTATTCATTAATCGTTTTCATTATTCAGATTCTAGCTTTAACTTTTTCGTTTGTAGTTACGCTCTCCGGCAAACACAATAAATCAAATAAATAAAATAATAATCGAAATAATTTGTTTGTTCAGTAGTTTTTCAATATTTTCTTAATGAAAATATAAAACAAAAATGGACGATTCAATGGATAAACACAGTGCTTCATCGATGTTTCAATCATCATCATTTTCGCCTTCCCAGTCAGCTTCAACTACATTTGATAACAACGATTACACTGGTGGGGAGAGTTCGCCTATAAATGGCACTACAAAAACCATGACAATCGTCGATGGACGCTTCTTCAGGATGATCCCAGAGAAATGTATCATGAATACAACTGTTGCGACATGTGTTAAATGTGAACCACGCTATATTGAAATTAAAGGCAATGTGAATTCATCATCGAATTTTTTGTGCCATCTTAAGCGCAAACACGGCCGCGAAGCTGTTCAAGAATACACAGAGTATTTGCATTCAAAAAAAAGATGCAGGCGTGGACCTCCTTCCAATTCTGTGGATTCTGCCCGTCAGATTAAACTGAAAGCAATGCATGTGCAAGAACAATTGCAGATGAATATTTTAAAATTCATTATCAATTCAATGATACCAATAGAAACCGTTACAAATTCGTATTTCTTAGACATTTTCAAAAGTTTCAACGTACCCCAACAGGACTTGATGGTTTTCAATCGAGAAGTTTTGAATGCAAAACTTGTAGAACTATACCAAAAGACCTCAGAACAATTGAGAGTTGATTTGAGAGACGCCTCTGAGGTTTGTTTTGTTGCAAATGTATGGCAGAGACAAGAACAAGAGAACATAAGTTGTCTAGTTACAATGGCACACTGGATTGATGGCGAAATGATAAGACGTTCGGCTGTTTTAAAGATTAAAAAGCTAACACCCATTCAATTTCGATATGAGTCTCTTGAGCATATTCTCAACGAAATTAAGGACGAGTTCAATATAAGATCCTCGAAAATGTATTCCTTTTCGAATGTAAGCTGTAACCTTTTGAAAGCGTTCAGTGCATATGGCATTGAAAAAAAATCAATAGTTGATAATTTTCAGGACATTGATGATGAAATTATTATGAAAAATGGCCTTCTTGCGGCATTTGAGCCTAGGTATCTTTCGTGTTATGTCCAGGCTTTGATTAACTTCGCTTCATTTGATGTTGTTAAAGCTATATCCAATTGTAGAATGTTGTCCAATCTGCATGGCAGAGTTATACAAAAATGTAACATCCTTTGGAATCATCCGGAGGCGAGTTATATTCTTGAAGAGATAACAGGAATCACACTGACAAAACCTACGAATAGCTGGGTTTCACTGTATACTGCCCTTGGAGAAATACTTACTATAAAGGATAAAAGTATGGAGATTTTCCAAGCATTCGAAATAAAAGACCATCTCAATGGATTGGATTTTTTGTATATTGAAGAGCATTTAGCGTGCACCAAACCTATAGCTGATGCTTTAGCTATCTTAGAAGGCTCCAAACACAGTCTATTTGGCTCATTGTTACCTACGCTCTTAGCATTGCGGAGGCATTTGAACAAACTCCTCAAAAGAGAATGGACCTATTGTGGATCTTTAGTTATAGCAATTGGAAATATGGTCAATGAGAAATTCCAGAGCTTTTACAAATTCGAGACTTACGAAGCCATTGTAGCGGCAATAGCAGCATTTTCACATCCAGAATTCAAAAATAGATGGCTCTCCTGCATCGATGCGGATTTTCAGACCAATATGCTGCAAGCATTTAAGGCAGCTATAGAAGAAGAACTTCCTAAGACTCCAAAATCAGACACAAAAGAGGGAATATTAAACAATGTTCAATCTCGTTCCGATTTTTTTGATTTCGGTTCGGAGAATGAAGTAATTGAACCAATGCCATCCAAAGCAATTGTTGATATGCAAGTGCTGAATTATTTCAACTACACGAGCAGAAGTTTGGAAAGCTTAAATCATTTTCCAGAGATATATAAGGTTTTTATGAAATACAATTCGCCGTTGTCATCGTTTTCAATTGTAGAGCAAATGTTAGAGCATGATGTTTTGCAGCAAATCTTGATGACCAATAAGGTGTTAGACAAATATTTGGAAATGAAAATTTGGTTAAAAGCTAATAAGAATTTATTTTAATTGTAAGAGCTGTGTGGTACAAAGTTGAATATTGATGTAATAATTAAATGTGATCTTAAATATAAAATAATTGGTGTTTTGTTAGTTTTTTTTTTGCTCTGTGGTCGTCTATCGCCAATAAAATTTAGGACTGCCACAGAGCTAGAATCCACTACCGCCACGGTGGCGCCGGTAGGCATGCTTCGGGCACTTTGATCAAGCCCTTCATTCGCATACCTAAATTCAAATTACCATAAAAAGTATTTTCTAGGCTAAAGTTTTTTCAGGGCTACCTCTAGCCGTTCCGATTCGGCATAAAATGGTAGGTCCCTTCCATTCCTGTCGACAGACGCACACAGGAATGGTTGCGAGTTGTTATTCACTAGGCCCTGGTTCTTCACGAGCCGTTGTGCCACCCAATTTGTTTTATTTTTAGGCTAATTTCGGCCAGCCTTAATTTTAAAGCGAAAAATTAGTACTTTCAGCAGATTTCATAACGGTTTTTTTATTTTATTTTTCATTTCGATGAAATTTTGGGAGTGGATTGATAACCAAAATATGAGAATGAGGCTTTGTAGGTGCATAAATGTATATCGTGGTATCGGAAACAAAAAAGTCTGACAGTTTTTCATCCTTTGGCGGATAAAAAATAAACAAACAAATAGCCCAGTCAAAATAGATATTTCCCTGAACAAAATTCCGATAACGCTTAAACTTGGTGGGGGCCTTCCAGTGACTATATCGCAGCAATGACTAAAAGTCCCCGACGATCCGACTGGAGGATAACTTTTTAAGCATGGTTAAGTTTTTAGGAAATAGGTAACTTTTAAATGGCAAATGCTATCGAAAAGAAGTTCGAGTACGGTTTGTAGATCATTAATTTCTCTATAAAAAATTGCCCACTTTTTTTCCTACGATCAATAATTAAGAAGGTATACATAGCTATTTAAAAATAACATTAAATGACGAAAATATTGTTTTTTTTCTTAACATAACTGTTAAACCGTCAATGCTTTCGAAAAAAAAGTCAAGGAACACTTTGTAGACAGCAAAATGTTTTATAAAAAAGATTAACGCACTTTTTTTCCTACGACCTATAATTTACAAAATAGAGCTTCTAAGAAAACAAAAAATTGACGATTTTTTTTTTTTTTTTTATATATTTAGCGCGCGCTAAAGGGGTTATGAATACCCTTAAAGTGATAAACACAGCACGAGCGATTAGGTAAGTTGGAGGGGATTTGAAAGGAGAAACCGATGTACATTGGTTTTGAATGTCTGTAGATCACAATGGGTAGGGAAGATAGAGCTGGGTAGAGCATTCCACATTCGTGTAGTGCGACTAAAGAAACAATCTCTGTACTTAACTGTACGTCCGAAGTTGGGCTCAAGGGTAAACTGTTGGGCATTCATAGAAGCGCGAGTATTACGGTTGAATTGTTTTAGGGTAGGAATGCAACTGGCTATTTCGCTAGAGCAATTTTTGTTAAAATAACGGTAAAATAACGAAAGGCATGAAACATTTCGACGGTGCTCCAGAGATGTAAACGTTTCCGTTATAGTTCTTTCACCTATCATTTTAAGAGCTCTCTTTTGAATTCTATCCAATAGACTCAAGTGGGTTATTGGAGGAGCACCTGCCCAAATATGATTGAAATCATTGTTTCTTTGAGAATAACTGCTAAGCCGTCAATGATAGCGAAAAGTAGTCTCGGTACAGTTTGTAGACCACAAAATTTTCTTTAAAAAATATAATGTTTTTTTTTCTACAGGCAAGAATTTATAAAACATAGCTATTTAAAAAAGAACATAAAATACCAACAATAGTTTTTTTTATGGGTTTTCCTATTAAACCATGATTATGGCTATATCCGGCACCTACTTTAACACATATATACACTTTTTATATACACTTTTCACGTATATGAGTGTGTTTTATAATACAAATTCTATATACTACTGAAATACATCAGCCAAGTAGAAGATTTAGCATTATTTAATTGGACTTGTTGAATTATTGATTCAATATAGCTTTTAACGGCCTTTAGTCCATACAAATTGGCGTTTTGTCCCGGCGTTCTCACTTGGACTCTTCAGTTGACAGTGAGGGCCTTGTCAAGACGCAATTTGTATTAAGTTCAGTCCAGCTTACATCAATTTTACTGCGAAAATCAATTGTGAACTATATCCAACCCAATTAGAATTTCTAATCAAGAATTGTTGGCAATTTTGTTACCCGTGGCCTGGCATGTATATATATATATATATAAATATAAATAGCCTTATAAATAAAATCTTATGGTACTATTTTCTGAAAAAGCATTCAATCATTTCGATTAATCTTATATGGTTGCAAAACCATAGTTTCGAAGATGTGCAGAATATACCTTGATAACGCACTGACACACTGTGTGTTATATTTGTTTTTGCACTGCCGATCACTGCATATTTAAAAAAAAAAAAATATTATTCAGAGAAAAAGTGAATTTTCAGATTGTTAAAAAGGTTTTTTTTTAATTTCTCCTTTTGTCGAAAATGGTCAGAAAAAAAGTCTATAAATGTAGTATAGTAGGTGCCAGATATAGCCATCATCACGGTTTAATAGGAATACCCATAAAACAACTATTGTTGGTATTTTATGTTCTTTTTCAAATATGTAGCTATATTTTCTAAATTCATGCCTGTAGAAAAAAAAAAAGTTTTATATTTTTTAAAGAAAATTTTGTGGTCTACAAACTGTACCTAGACTGCTTTTCGATATCATTGACGGCTTAGCAGTTATTCTCAAAGAAATAATGTTTTCGTCAATTTTTTTTTTTCTTAGCTCTATTTTGTAAAATTATAGGTCGTAGGAACAAAATTGCGTTAATCTTTTTTATTAAACATTTTGCTGTCTACAAAGTGTTCCTAGACTTTTTTCGAGAGCATTGACGGTTTAATAGTTATATTAACAAAAAAAAAAAACAATATTTTCGCCATTTAATGTTCTTTTTAAATAGCAATACCTTCTTAATTATTGGTCGTATGAAAAAAGTGGGCATTTTTTTATAGAGAATTTAATGATCTACAAACTGTACTCGAACTTCTTTTCGATAGCATTTGCCATTAAAGTTATTTCCTCAAAACTGACTTTTTCGACACATGCTTAAAAAGTTATGCTCCTGTCGGATCGTCGGGGGCTTTTAATAATTACTGCGTTATAGCATAGATAAACAATATATTTGTTTATCTATGGTTATAGTCACTGAAAGGCCCCCACCAAGTTTAAGCGTTATCGGAATTTTGTTCAGGATTTGAGATTTGTATGTCTATTTAGACTGGGCTAAAACTCTCCAAAATAATCGATTGGTTCGCTTAAGACGGTGTTCACATTGGACTAACCCCTCCGAATTTACAAAAGAGAATGTCAAAAAAAATCCACAAATTTTTAAGTTTTTTAAAAACTTACTATTCTCCCTTTCTAACTATGAAGTGGGAGTGATATAAATTTCAGAGAAGTCAAAAATAGTCGGAAGAGGCAGTCCAATGTGAAAACCATTTAAAAAGCTAAGACGGCTTTCACACAAGGTAACTGAGTTGCCAGAAACTGGCTAGTTTGATGTCGAGAAGGGTGTGAGGGGAAATTTGTTGTCTTCCTTTTACGCCCTTCTCGCCAACAAACTAAACATCGCCGGTAACTCAGTTTCCTTGTGTGAAAGGGGTCTAATATCTTGAGTTCTATTGGTCGGATTTCCAAGGTTATGTCGTTTGGACTTAAAGAAAATGACAGAGTATCATGGCTATATTTTTTAAATTTATTGAAGTGATAATTAGCCCTACTGTGAGTTTCACCCGGAAAACATTTCGCCCGAAAATGTTTTGTTCGCCCAGAGTTTAAAAATCTATTATGAGTACCCTCCATTTTACTTAGTGTGTCCTCGTTCGTCACCATAAATTAAATGGAAATCTTCTCGGTCGAAACTCGAAATAAGGGAACAGTAAAATGTAATTTTTCCGGGCGGATTTTCTTTCACGCGGAACTCACATTTTCCTTTAAGAAAATCGCTATTTTCAAACCCCTACCCCCGCCAAAGGCTGAAAAAAACTGAGACTTTTTTTTTCGATACCACGATATATGCACCTACAAACCCTCATGCTCATATTTTGGTTATCAAGTCACTCCCAAAATTTGCTGTCGGCTCTTATGGTGTTTTCGACTGATAAATTCAGATTTCAATCTAAAAATTGATTTATTTCGTGGTGAATCAAACGCCAATTCAAATTGATTTATCTTTGTCATTGTATTCGTGTAATTTTATGTATGTTCCATAACATCACAATACTCGTCATCACTTGATGCACTTCTAGAAGAAAACAATGAGCTTCATGAATTTACTAATTAATTTTTAACAGCTTCCTTTTTATATCAGAAACGCTTCCCTTTTTATTTAGAACAGAATTTTCATTAACCGAAATAAATTCAAACAATACAAAACATTTTGTAAAGTGACAACTTAAAATTGTATTGGTTGGTCAATCTCCCGAAAAATCTAGATCTGCAAATTTGATTTTAAATCAAAAAATAAATCAATTTATTTGCCTATTGGAATGTAATGTCGAATTCATTACAGCCATTTGAAGTCGATTTCATTTAAAAATTTTTCTTGGTAGAAGGAATTTAAAAAAAATTCGACTTTTTTGTGAGTGTGTGAGTGCAACTTGACAGGAATTTTGTTGCCGCACAAAAACAAAGAAGTGGTGCGCGCTAGACAAATATTAAAGTGTATTTTATTTTTCGCGTTGTTTTGATAATTTAAAACCAAATATATTTCGTCTGAAAATTAAAAAAGAACAAAAACAATTGTGCGCGTAATCTAGTAAAAAAATTACAATCCAAATTCCATCCAGAAGCAGTAGCGAAGATCTTTTCTGAATATTTCACTAGGGGACGAAGATAAATAAATTTGCAACGTGTTTTTCTCGCGAATTGTATGTTATTTAAATGAGATTTTTGTTTCTTGAAGATATATGCACAATTATCTTTACTTTTTTTCATCATTCACTGAAATATTAAACAATTAATAACACTTAAACTTTTGTTTTCTTTTTTAACTCCGCCACAAAATTGTAATGAGAACATTTAATTCCATCTTGATGCATGAGAAATGTCAAATCTTGATAGTGTGTGTGCGATTGGATGTGAAATCTAGCTGAAAACGCAAGATTTGTTTGACAGCATTAAAATCGATTTTGTTTAGAAAAAATTCGATTCGTTCAAAAAAATTCGAATTTGTTTGGTTGTAAGGAATTCGACATAAAATCTGTGTTTTGACAGATTTAAATCAAGAATAAATTGATTTATTTTACCAATCGAAAACACCATTAGACTAAGAGGGATACCAACTTTTGTAGAACGATCACATATTCGAAGTCGCCAAAAATGCTGCATTATTTAGGTTTTCTTCGTCGATTCAAGAAATATTTCTCCCCTTCTGATCTGGCTGTAAGCATTTATTCGTCCAAATCTCGAGAACAAGGGTGAGTTCAAAAATGCAGGAATGCTGCATGACTTCAAAATACAATTGTAAAAAAATGGTACTATTTATGCAAGTTTTTAGTAAAATTTGATATTATTGTTGAGAGGAAACATTAATTCAAACAATGACATCAAATTTTACTAAAAACTTGCGTAAATGGTATCATTTTTTTTACAATAATATTTGGCAGTCATGCAGCATTCCTGCATTTTTGAACTCACCCCAATTCTCGTGTTTTAGCAGTGGTCTAAGAACCCATTTGAGTTTATTGGATGGAATACAGAGAAGAACTAAATGAGAGAAAATGATAACTGCAGCATTTGCATCTCTTGAACAGCGCCGCAATTCCTCCCCTAAAACAATTCAACCGTAATATTCGTGCTTCTAGGAATGCCCATCAGTTTACACTTAAGACCAACTTAAGACGTTTGTACATAGGTACTTTCAAGAAGGGGAGCGTCGCCAGCAGTGAGACATTCCGAATAACTCCGAAGTAATATGGAACGAACACTTCGAACTTGTTGTCGTAGGCCATGCAACAGATGTTCGTTCGATTGGTTCAGTATTCAGTTTGTATTTACTTTCAATGAAGAGTAGTCGCGCCGTAATAGGATATTGGAAAAAAAAACACTCAAAAGTAAATTTTAAGTGACTTAATAAAAAAGAAATAACTTAATCCAGTTGAGTTTTTCAATATTGTATAGATTATATTCAGTCCTATCACGAATTCCATCGTAATCGGAAACTTCTTACGAATCCCTAAAAAACGGATCACAGAATCCATCGTAGTTGAAAATCCCATACAAATTGGAATTACGAACGGATTTGGTGATAGTTTTTTCGGGATTCGTAATATGTCTCCGATTACGATGGAATTTGTGATAGGGCTGATTGTAGAGAAATCAATTAACTAGATTTTGAGGCATTTCGATGCATGGTTTTTTGTTTTAATTTTATTTACATGTTTTCGGCGACTTACCAACAGTGAGACAAAGTCCTGTTGCCATCACTGAGGCAGTGCAAAAAAAAAAAAAAAACGATTCTTTGCGGCCACACCAGTCGGCAACAAGCCAGTATCCAATTTGGAATCACATTTGACCAAATTGGAGTGCGCTAATTTTTTTATTTTTATTTCATGAATAAAGAAACCGATTTTTTTTTATTATCTATTTATCTGTCACTGACGGCATTTTTTGTGACCTCAATTTTCGTTTTTTATTTTTATTTAGTTATTTTTATTAAAAAGACTGTTGCATAATAAAATATAAATGTTTCTGAGACAAAGGAGGTACTCGGCCATTTTGATTTAAATTATTTTATCGGTAAAGATAAATTTAAATTTAAGTATGCAATTAACAGCACAAATAATTAACCTATCTAACGCAATTAAAATCAAATAATTACTCGGAATATTTTTTAAGATAGTCATTTGAAAAAGTGTCTCATTGTTGGCGACGCTCCCCTACTGAAATTCTTTCTTTTCTCGTACTATGCCAATGTGAAAACCTTACCCGAATCTCTTTGCCAAAACCAACGTCAATCTGTATCCCCTTTCCAATTCTTCCCTATTTTCCTAACGCTAGTATTGTGTTCAATATTATTACTTACTTACGGTGGCGCTACAGTCCGGTGCATCAACCAACAAGTCTTCTCCAGCCAGCTCTGTCTCTAGCTAGGTGTTTCCAGTTTCGCACGCCAAGTTGGTTGAGGTCCTCTTCCACTTGCCTGCGCCACCGTCTTCGCGGTCTTCCTTTACTGCGCCGTCCCTCGGGTATGGATTCCAAGACTTTTCGGGCCGGAGCATTGGAGTACATCCGCTCTGCGTAACCCAGCCACCTTAGTCGTGTACTTTTTACGTTTGTGACTAGGTCGATGTCAATGATGAGTGTTTTATACATTCAATAAAATATCATAAACGTATGTACATCCTTTTGGTTGATTTCCAATTTAAAGTCCACTGCTTGTCAGTCATTCGGGTTAAATGGCAGGCCAAGGACTACTTTTGTTGCTTAGCTTTTTGGATCATATCTTCGAAATCTATCATGCGTTTTATAAATTCATTTCGCAGACATTTTCTTCTATATATTTCTAAAGAATTGTACTCTAGCCGATTCTGAAAAGCGCGGAGGATCGCTTTCATTAGAGAATTTGTATTTTCTTACTCTCAAAAGCACTGTTGCTTTCCATTTTTTGTTTGAAAGCGATAGGTTTCTAGGTGACGGATTGTTGGCGAATTGAAAAAAAAAATGCAAATATGAATAATTTTGAGCTTTTGAGAATAAGCAAATACAAATCCGCCAATGAAAGCGATCTGCCGCGCTTTTGCATTATTTTTATGGCACAAAGGTTTAGAAAAAGAAGGAACCAACTATGTGACAGCTATTTGAATACAGATAATATTAGTAGGCTGATATATTGGTGGATCTTATCTCAGTACTTGGATGAATTGAAAAAGGTCAAATCTCATATTTAAAGTTGATTAAATTCCTTCGTTAACAATACTTACCCAAAAGTATAATTTTCCAATGTTAAATATAAACACTTATATTTTCCAATTTTCCAATGTTAAATATAAACACTTATATTTTATGAAAATCATTTATTTATTGTATTGATAATAATTAAAACTTAAAACATAGGTATGTACATATCGTCGGCTTACACGAAAAACTGACCAACTGCAATATAATTGTATTTTGTATTATTAATGTCAAGTATAATAAAAAATCGAGGAGAAAATTCTGTTGAAACTGCCCATCTGATATTTTGCCTACAAAACTAGTTTCAATTGTTGGTAGACTATCTACCTTCATGCACAAAAAATTGAGGAAGAACTGACCAACTTCAGATAGTCAATATTTCCAAAAAAAATCCTTTTTTTTTTAGGAAGAACTGAGCTTTTTTTAGTACCTAGATATCGTTTTATGTACCTTATTTTCTTGTACCGATGCACACATGTCCTACTATGGTAGATTGTTGCCTTCGGCACTTAACTACATAGGTATTACTATCGTTTCAATTTTTAAAGAAATTTACCATTCTTGGTACAACAGTTTACCTTCCTCTGCAAGGACAGAATACCACCAAGAAGCAGCAGAAGGTTCTGAGAGAGAATCCGACTTCGATGAGTAACACTTTTTTCTTTGACATTCTTCTTTTTTAAGCATTATCAACCTTGTACTCAAACAAATATTCCGAATATTTTCTGTTTAATTGCTTATTAAAGGACATAAATTAAGCTGTTTTTCATGTTTCAATAATAGACTTGACGTAGACAATAACTGTCTATATTATTTTTATCACAAACTTAATTTCAGGAAAAATTGACTATCTGCTGTTTTTAACAAAACAATAGGTTCAAATATTTTTTTTTATATATTTCAGCTAATCCATCATATTGTGTATATTTTTGATAATAGTATAAACAAAATCTAATAGAGTTGCAGTTTTCTTCATAAATTTACAAGAATTTAAAGAAAACAAAAACTTGTTTTGCAATTTCTCGCAAACTGCATTTTTCCAGATAGTCAGTTTTGCTTGTAAGCCGACGATATATTTCTAAAATATTGTTCAAGTTAAACGAGAACGTGCACTTACCTTTGAAACTGCAATTAGTCGTATAAAATTATTTTGTTTAGATATTATAAATTAGTTCAATATGTAATCTTATAAATTTATTTGATTAGGTTTTAATATTTTTTTTAAATAAATGGTTTGACAAATTATGAATTGAATTTTTAATTGTATTTAAAAAAAGATAGTTTTGTCATTGATTAGTTATGTTTTATGTTTGTATTTTAAATTTATTTGTATTATAATAACATAATTCTGTTTATTTTATTATGTTTGTTAATGAAGTTTTATTGTGTCTTTCACAATTAAAATCAATCATTTTTTTTTTATTTTTTTTTTTTAATGCCTTAAATTAATAACTACTAATATCGAGATGTGCTTTGTTCACCGGTTGATGCTTCTCGTGTTCGTTTTTGTGGGTTTTCGTATCTACGAGCATGTTGGGATGGTGGTTCTTGATACAATCTCTTGGGTGGTCTTTGCGACATTTGTTGTACTATTTATAAAATTGTATTGTTTAATTTGTATATTTAATTTATAGCAATGCAATTAAAACTTATTTTTATTTACTGTTGGGTTATATTAGCTTAAATTATTTAATTATATTATCTAGTTTTTATTTTAAAAATAATTATGGTAGTTTATTTTATATTCGAGAACTAAATATTTTCTAACGTTTAAGTAGAAAAGAAAGAAATAAAAAAGAAATTCATGCCGATTACAGAATCCACAAAACTCGATCCGCAGTGATTCACAATGCAGTCTTCTCTTTCCTTTTTCCAGATACATGAGTAGATGGGAAAGTAAGCATTGCAGTGCGGATCGAGTTTTGCGGATTCTGTAATGTTCATGGTTATTTAAGTAACTTACTTGGCTCGCGAGTATTGCGGCTATAACCTCGTTCTTCGCCTTCGTATCTACGATCATCATTCTCTTCTGGCTCTTCTTCGTTATCATACACCGGACCTGTGAAGCCAGTAATTTTTCTCAAAATACTTACTTCTGGTCTTGCGCGTTCTTGTCCTCTGAGGGATGGTCTTTAATTGAGAAAAATATGTACATAATTGAAAGTTAAATAATTCTAATTAAATTCTAGACCACCAAAACTAACCTTCCAGCATGTCTTTCGTCTTCACTACTCCGTTGATAATAAGGTGATGGTTCTTGTACGGGTCTCTTCATGTATTGTCTTGGCGGTCCATTTCTTGCTAGAAGGTTCAATACTTAATTTATGTATATCAACAACAAAATAAAGTTATGCTAATTATCTTCAAATGAAGTGTTTAAAACCAATTCGAAAAAATACTGGGATACGCTTGAATAGTGTTATGCAGGACATTTTTATTTAAAATAAAAAACAGTAGGTATTTATCCCGGATTTATGTCAAAGCATGCGTAGTAAAACAAAGATAGAATAAAACAACTACTAACAAAACAATAATGACTAGAGAATTATAGAAAGAGCAAGGGCTACCAGAGCTCAACGGACGAAATTTTGTACGGGATTTTATCGATTCAACAATCTTCCAATAGAAATAAATCGTTAATGAGAAAGGAGATGTTACAACTTACGCGGCTATAAATATGTTGAGTAAACCATACACTAGTTTGAATAGATATAGGTTTGCTGTTTACCTCAATTTTATTTTTACCTTCTGTCGTATTTATTTTTATCTATTTTCTCTATCGTACATGTTTTTTCATCCCAGTACAACCAAAAACTATCTGAAAATTGTCCTTATAGGCAAGCGATGGAACATGGATTTCTGGAGTTTAAAATAAGCCATTTTAAGCCATGAGAAAATTAAGCATCACAAATGAATTGTAGCTTGACTTTAACTAAATATGGGGCCAGATTCTGTAATTAACGAAACGAAAGCCTTCAGCTTTGCCTTGAAAGATGTTATCAAATACAGCAACTATCGGAATATGTTTAAAGACTAGCAGCTGAACCTAAAATATACACTTATTTAGTCCTAAAACAAAGAGTGGAAACTGAACTGGGGCTAATTATACGTTCATCAAAGTTCAAAGAGCAATCAGATTGGAAAACTCTTCGGGCCGCATACAACATCTGTTTGTAGCGACATGGCGGAGGTTGGTTACACATTATAAGGTTCTAATATTGTTACCCCTTTCAAGGAAGAAAATAGCTTTATATTTACATGTTCCACGAGGCATATGTGGTCCTTCTTCGTCATTCTGGTCTTCCTCATAGTACCTCTCGCTTTCAATTGGCTGACCTGTGAACCCAGTGATTTTTTCCAAAATACTCATTGCGGGTTTATTTTTTGCACGACCTCTGAAATAAATAAACTAGACATTACTACCCAAAACCCAACCCATACAAAAGCAATGAATACAAAACAATCGCAACTGACCTTTCATCAGAAAATTTTGTGCCAACTTTGCTTACAAATTCTGGATCCGCCAACATTTCATTCCTCTGACTTTGGCTTACTTCATCGTTACTATCGGGAATAAGATATTTTCGAATCTCTGATAATGCATATGCTATACGAGCATGAGCTTCGGCTGGGTTAGCAACACTTGAAATTTCAACATATAAATCTTTTTTTAAGTGTGCATGTCGCGGATCGCCAGATTCACGCAATTCTTCTTCCTTTTTTTCATCACGCATTGAGTTGCGACCCTTAATAAGAATTCTGCATAGAGTTTGTTTTTGCAAATTGCGAAGTGAATTGCCCTTTGGTCCTAGAATCTTTCCATTGAAATTGAAATTTGGAAATTGTTTGATCGGCACGAAAACCTTTTGGGTGACTTTTAATAATTTCTGTTTAAAGACATCGGCATGCATTTCACGACCGGGTATGCGGCCGGTCGCATAAACTCTATCAATGGCTTCATCAATGAGCATAGCCGCTACAGGAAAATCTTCGCTAAGCCGTTCTTTTTCGGCAATACAATCGGCAATAAACTTTTTTGACACATCATTAAGACGAGGTGGGTGTCCTTCATCTTCGACGGTTGGAATTGTTGCTATTGTTGGCGATGAATCCCTCATTGTAAATATGTTTCTGAAAAAAAAATTATGTATAAATATTTGAGTTGGGAATGATAAATGATAATGTACATAAAGTTCTGTAGCAAATCCCGAGCAATGAATTTTATAGCTGAATTCTTCAACCAATACACTATCCAAATAATAAAAGGAAACGTCATGCAATGATTAAGTGAGTGAAGAGTCATCCGAGATTTTTTCAGTTCATAGATTTGAACCCACTTTTAGCTTTGTGTGTAGAAATAACACGACAACAGCAATCAATTCACTAGCCAGATAATAAAAGGAAACGACATCTAATGATTAAGTAAGTGAAGAGTCATGCAAGGTTTCCTCAGTTCATAGATTTGAACCCACTTTCTGCTTTGTGTTTAGAAAACAACCCTTTCTGTCGTTGAATTAAAAATTGCTTTTGATATGAAAATTATAAGATGAAAAAACTGTTGAAAAGTCATGTAGAAGTTCATCAGTTCATCGTCTATGTCCACTCATATGCTTTGTAAAGTGTGCACCGCCATTGTGTTTTGATAGAAGTTGATTTTGTTTGTGTTCTCTGTGTTGACATTGTGTACTGACAGTAAATATTATAAGAGGACTTGTGAACTTCCATTAAAATGAGGAAATCTCAGATTGTCTCAAAGTATTTCAGGTTGTTGGTTAATCACCACTTCGCATACGTGAAGTGGTAATTAACCATCAGCCATTGACCTAGTTATTTCACTTTAATGTTTAATCTAAAATTTTAATTAACCAATCACAAATTCACAACTCAACAGAGTTAACGAATGCACAATTTATTTAATTTTCTTCACATTTTTCATATTGAATTAACTAATTGCTGAATAATCAACTGCCACTAATCTTGTGCTTTGACAATTGAATTTTCATTACCATTTTCATCGAAAATATTGAACTGAT
Source organism: Melangyna quadrimaculata (assembly GCA_949320155.1). Classification (NCBI taxonomy): domain Eukaryota; kingdom Metazoa; phylum Arthropoda; class Insecta; order Diptera; family Syrphidae; genus Melangyna; species Melangyna quadrimaculata. The sequence goes on along the minus strand of OX439483.1, from coordinate 67,247,071 downwards.
GAATAAACCACATGCATTTATGTAGTGAATTCACAGATTATGCAACCAACATGTTTTTCATCACCTGAGTTGGTGGATAAACAACTTCCAACAAAGTAGTGGTTTCGTTGGTGAATTTTCATCGGATTTTCAGCATGTGCTTCCCGCCTAGGACACATCTATGTTAATTTCATCAAAGGAATCAGCTGAAAAGTGGACGGTGCAGCTGCCATTCCTCAAGGAAATAGCTGACTTTTCCTGAATGAATTTTTCCCGCTGGGTTACCTATCTTTTTTCCTCATACCAATGTATGTACATATGTATTGAATTCTTTTTAAATGAAAATTTTGAAAAATAGAATACAAACACCCAAGAATAATTCGTTTTTGAGAGGAAGCAGTTCCAGAAAAACCGATCCACCTACGACAAATTTTGGTGATATAGGGTGATAATTTACGAATATACAGCGCAATTTTCAAGTTAAACTTACGATAGCTTTATGTCATGTTTGAATGACTACAATCCCAACAACAACCTACGTTCTGATTTCCTGTCTGGAGGTTATGTAAGGGTTAGGTTAGGAGAATAGTGCTCAGCCAAGGCTGTTACGTACACGGGGGCCTATTGGGCCATTGTGATCCCCTTAAAAAACAGAGATGTTCCTTAACTAATGGTTCACATAGACTGGTTCATTGTGAAGCAGTCTGTTCCTTCTATGAATTCTCTCATATTTGCCATTGAAACCTTCGCTAGATCATCGTCCAGTTCTCCAACAAACCCGGTCCGAAGTAACGGAGGCGATTTGTATGGAGCTTTGGACAATCGAAGAGCAGGTACTTAATGGTTCCAATTTCCTCAACATCCTGACAGCACAAATGATATCAAAATTGGAGTATGCCCTTAAAGACTGTACACATGAGAGCGACCAAAGACCGACGAGTGAATGAACGAATGGGATTTAAAACATTAATAAACCTGAATTCTTTACAAAATCTAGACAAAATGGAAGAAATATAATTGAGGATTATTTTAAGATCCTAAAATTTTCGTTTTAATTGCTAAAACAAGAGAATTTTAAGAAAACATTTTGTTCGTCGCGAATAGCCGCAATTCGTTACGACCAATTTATTTTCTCAAATTTCTCATATTTAAGCAAATAAAAATTCAGATTTTATAATTTTAAAATTAATCTTAAATCGAATTCTACCATTTTGACTAGATTTTGTGTAATATTAAGGTTTATTAATTTATTAATTCCCATTTGTGTGTTCATTCGTCGGTCGTTCTCATGAGAATGGTCCTTTACTGTAGAACATTTTTTGTTCTTAGAATATACCCCAGAATCGTGCCCTAAAATACTATTGACAAATAGCATTAAAAAATAGAATTAAAAAAGCACTTCCAACTCGTAAGCCCAAGCCAATAGTCACCCAGACTCCGTTATTTGTGGGCCAGTTTGTTTACAGCTTATCATATTTATTCAATTAAATCATATCATATTAAATCAATTCCTTGTCGACCGACAGAAAATGACTATACTGATGATGGCCCTCAGCCAAGTACTTCTTAAAAATGCCAAGAAACTAATGAAATAAATCGGTTATATCTTCCTAATTTGACAAATGTGAAAAAGTAAATGCAGATTCGATACTGGATTTAAGTAAACTGTCTGTTGTTGATTGCGATGGAACTGCTACAAAACACTGGTTGGAAAAGTTGGGGAGACCCGCTACAATGGTTCGTTTGTCAACTTTATGCTAATGAGTTACTATTGTTTCATAATCACAAATTGGATGGTGCAACATTAGGACCTCAGCTTTATTCGAGACCCATTGGAAGAGCGCTGGAAACTGTGTTGACCTTCCTATTGTTTACTTCTAACCTATCCCAGGGAACCTACTGCTTTAATAAAAGAAATCCGATACTCTTAGCACGGATCAAAAATATTTGTTTCAAATGTGTGAAGCCATAAGTAAAGGACCCTGTTCTATAGATCGCTCCAATAGAAACCCAGCAAAGTTGAAACACTAGATGCTTGACAACTGCCAATAGGATTTTGAGGCTTTATGTAGCTACATCCAATCCAACTAATTACTTGAAAATACTTGCTGAATACATTTTAAAAGTGTATGGTCCAGTTTGGTTTAGTGTTAAAAAAGATAGTTCGAGTTAGTAAAGTTTTAAATGTAAGAAAAATAATTGACTCTGTTATCCACCGCAAATCTTATGTTAAACACCCAGAAAATATTTCGATGGCAATGCTTAATGATGAAACACCACATATCAGAGAACTGGGCTTAAGAAGAATAATCTCAGCTAGAAAAAATTCAAAAGCGGGGGTTCAGTTAGTCTTTATTAAACTACCGAAATTAAATTTCAATGCCAAAGATTATCTTGACTTTATTATATGGACCAAATAACAAGAAACATCACCAGTATTATTGGAGAAATTAAGTGATATGGATTTGGAAGACATTCTGCAAAATGAAAATCCAATTGACATTGACATGTCGTTTCCAAAAAAACCTTTCACAGTCAAGCTGTTCACTGCTGCGTGAAGGTGGTGACCGAAGCCTCAAATGCATAAGTTGGTGAAATACGGTCAAAGAATACATTCGCCAAGAATTTTGCCTTTTTTCAACACAAAAAAAAATATTATCTTTAAAAAGTAAAAATAAGGGTGTTCTACCTATTTTAGTTATATCATGAAGTTTTTAGTAGTTTTTTTTATTTTTGCGTATAAATTTAGCTTTATGATCATAAGTATTTGTTAATAGTTTCATTAATAAATTATTAAGTATTTAAAACTTATAAAAAAATCAATCTAATGAAAAAAAACATGTTTTTTTTCAAAAATCCAAACTTTGAGCTAAGTTAGAGGGCTAAATTAAATATTTTTTATGCCAAATTGGTCAAATTACCAAAACGCAACAAAATGGAGGTATGTATTCGATATTCGAAATCAATACTTTTTTTTTCTCCATACAACGACGCTTCACCCTAATGTACATAATATTCATGTATTAATTTAATATAGGTACGAGAAAATTTCCTCGTTTCTTTTCATTAATAACAAACATTAACATAGAATCATTAGAAAAACTATCAAAGAAACACGTTTTTATGGAATACACAAACAAAAAACAATTAATATTTCAATTTCAAGCTTCCATACCTGCTTGTTCTTTATGTTCACTTTCTTAAAGAAATTTTAAAATTGTGTTATTTTGTAATTTTGTCACTACACTACACATCTGCTGCACCTGCACCAGCCTATCGATCCAACTTTTGAACTTCATCTCAACTCGCGTCGCAAGTGAAAATAGTTCAAGCTTATTTCAACTTCGCATGAAAACATTGAAATCTATTCGAAATTAAATCAGTGCGAAGGAGAAAAAAGATCGGATCCACCCCTCGCACTTAGTCCCAATCTACATTGAACGATTTTTCCAATGCCGATCTTTCATGGAGAACATGCAAAACAGAACATGCTCTGACACACCTTAACCAAAACCGCCAATTGTCAACAATTGTTGCCCAAATGCTGTTCCACACCTCACAAAATTGGTAGTTTTGGGCAGAAGAGAGCGCTTACGAGAGAGTAAAACAATTTCCCCTCCTGACAAATTCTGCCCAAGAAATTTCTTTGAGCAGAAATTGGTGGTCTGTCAAATACCAGGTTGAGGTACGTTGTATACAAAATTTACTGTTGTAGAGTCATCGGTTCAGTTTGCTATGCGTTGGAATAAAAAAAAGTTACAAAAAATTAAAAGAATAATTGTTAGAAGTTGTGTGCAGAATTTTTGCCCAGAAACCGTTCCACACTTTCGGCAGTTTTTCTCTCTGTGAGAGAATTTCATCCCCACTCTTTAAAATTTGACAGACCAAAAATTTCTGACCAAAAACCTCGGGAACAAACCTTATAAAAACGAACACGAACAATAATTTTTGTCAGCGCTGAATGGACAAGGACAGTCTTCCAAATTGTTGTACATATTAATAGAGCTCTTTGCAAATCTGTCAAACTCAAACTCGAAATTAATGACAGTTAGCACTATATGGGCAACGTCGAATTAACGGAAATTGAAAAAAAAGAGCTGGACATTAAATTTTAATGAAGTTCTGTGTTGATAAAAGAAAAGTGATACATATAGTGGATAAATATAAAATAAATAAATTTAAAGAAATATCTAAAGACCAAAATATTTCACAAGATTTAAGTTTTTTTCTGATTTTATTGAAATAATTTTACACATTTTGTTTTTTTGTTGCCTTCTTTGTTTTGACATTCCCCACAAAGAGAAAATGAATGAGACAGCGATATATTTCCATTTGGTAAAGAGCTCTATTTGGTCGAACAGAGTACAATACAACACGGATATAAACACTGATAACCCAAGAAATTTCTTTCTTATATCCGAGTTTTTCTGAGACCGCTTTTACACAAGGAAACTGAGTTGCCAGAAACTTGCTAGTTTGTAGGCAAGAAGGGTGAGAGGGGAGATTTTTTGTCTTCCTCGTGTGCCCTTCTCGCCTAGAAACTAAAAATCGCCGGCAATTTAGTTTCCTTGTTTGAGAGGGGTCTAATATGCAAACAACGGATATACCCCGTTTACGAACAGAATCGAGAGCTCGAGTTGGATGAGGGTCGGACTTTCGACCCAGGTGTTTCGTCACGTGAGTTGAGAGCCCCATTTGAAGTTGAGTTGATATGGTGTTGAGATTACATTTAATGGAATGGCAACAGTATATTTATTTTACACAATAAAGGCTTAACTACATAGGCCTACTTTTGTACAAAAGTACAAAAGTGAGACATAAATATCTATTTTGAAGACACCTGCTTGCAAAAATCAGTGGAAAATTGAGCATGGTGGTTTAATTTATGTTCCAGAACAATTTTCGTATGTTTTTTTGTAAGTATGTTTCTTTAGCGAGCATTTAAATTTCTCACTTTTGTACTTTTGTACAAAAGTAGGTCTATGTAGTTAAGGCTTAACAGTTCAAATTTAATGAATTTTAGTACATACTTCATATAGCTAGTAGTAGCCCGTAGCGTAATGGTTAGTGCGTTCGGCCGTCACGCTGGAGGTCTGGGATCGCTTCCCAGCCTCGTCCACCTAAAAACTAAAAAGTTTTTTTTTTCAGGACTACTGCCTCTTGCGAGGAATTGACAAATCCTCCAAGAGTATCACTTGTCACGAATAAGTGCTTCTCGTCTAGCCGTTCGGATTCGGCGTAAAATTGTAGGTTCCTTCCATTCCTGTCGAAAGGCGCACACAACAATTTCGACTCGACTCCGCTCCGGAATTGGAATCGAGTCGGTTGAAGCTCATTTCAAGTCATCGCAGGATCGCAGGTCTACAAAGGGGCCAAGCGAGCTTGAAAGTCCGCTCGAATACCTCATGTAATCTCAGCCCTTTTCTGCTATTCCCGTGAACCGTAGATCCGATTCACCAATTCGATTCCCTTTCGCTCTGTATTTCCATTCTGCTATCCGTCGGGTGAACTACATTATCCCAGCCAATTTCACATTCATTAGGCGTGTACCATTCACAGTACACATATCTATGGTATTATATTGCGCATTTCAAGATGGCTGTCCATTGTGCCAATACACAGTAAACAAAAACAAATTTGTTGTGTCTAATTTGTTTTACTATGGATTTTGTCACATGCGCAGAACTGAACGAAAATGAAAACGCTTAATATTGTGGTGAATATGCCCAGTTATGAAAACAACCACACATTAGTACAACTTTCCGCGCCATCTTTGAGTGAAATAAATAATTAAATCCATCACTGTTTGTGTCCAGCCTCGTTCGTACTGGAATATTGACGAAACCTTTTTGGAAAGCACCTTCTAGTAGACCCTAGAAAATTCTAGAACCTTTATTTCGGGTATAAATACAGGCGCACCAGTCCGAAAGAGCAGTTTTGATTTTGGAAGTAAATGAATAAATTTCAGTGTGAATAAAGAGTTGCATACTTGTGCTTGGTTATAATAAAAGTAACTGAAGGAAAAGTGTTTGAAATAAAAGCGTTTTATTTTGTGAATTAATTGCAGTTTCAGTTTGAATACAGGAAATAAGTTTTATTTGCGAACCCTTAGTAAAATATTACATTGGTGTCAGAAAAAGTGGATTAAAACTTATTTAATCTGTGAATTCAGATAATTGATGGTGAAAAATTGATAAAGTGTGTAGATTAGTGAACAAATAAAAAAGGTGTTTGTGAAAAAAAAGACACAAAAAGCAAGAGCAAAATAGAAAAAAAAAATGGGTAAAATTGTGAATGCATTGAATTGTGTTGAACTTAAAGCAGAACTAAACAGACGAGGTCTTCCTACTGCTGGAACAAAAAATGACCTCATTATCCGTCTGCAGGAAGATTTAAGGCAACACGATGAAAATCCACACACGTTTCTATTTGAGATTGAGATGCGAGAAGAGCAAGTAAGTACAACCTTAGACATGACCAATATGATGGCTCAGCTGCTCGCCCAGTTTGAAGACCAACGAAAGGAGCAGAAGAATGAACAAAAGAATCTGCTTGTATGATTAGAAGAACAGCGAAATGAACAAAAGAAAAAGAAGAATAAATAGAAAAAATCCTTCTCGAACGATTTGAAGAACAGAAACACGTCCTCTAAGGTAAACAAGATGCCTTTGAGAACAAGTTTGTTGCCCTTGAATATCGTGTTGAAAAACAATTTTCGTCAGTGGAAGCAAAATTCGAGAAGGTCGAAGATAAAATTCAGAGCATTACCAATGAGTTAGAAAAAGTTAGAAAAATGAAGGTTCGAGAAGGTAATGCCGATTTTCCAAAGAGAAAAGAAATGCATCCACCAACTTTTGATGGACAAACTTCTTGGTCGATCTACAAGATGCAGTTTGAGGCAGCTGCAGCAACAAACGGCTGGGATGACGAAGACAAGTTTATTGCCCTGACGCTTGCCTTTAGAGGTTCTGCTGCTGAACTTTTACAAACCATACCAGCAGACCAGAACGGCAACTTCAGTGCTCTTGTTCAGGCCACTGAAAAACGCTTCGGCGATAGCCATATGCAAGAAGTCTTTCGCGTCCAGCTCAATACCAGAGTCCAGAAAAGAGGTGAAAGTCTGCAACAACTCCAAGCAGACATTGAACGGTTGGCATACCCGACTGCAGGAGATGAAATAACAAACCAGCTAGCAACGGAGGCTTTTGTCCGTGCAGTTTCCGACATCAACCTACAGCGAATAATTCGAACTGCTGAAAAACGCACGCTTTCTGAAGCATTAGAGTTCGCTCTGACTATGGAAGCATCAGAACAGGCTTCTTTAGGAGTTCATCGGGTAAGAGAACTTGTAGTTGAGGAATGTTCTTGCAAGAGAGCTGAATTCCGTAGAAGTCAGCGAGAAGGACCTGCTCGATGCTGGAATTGCAACAAAACCGGACATCTCCAGCGCCAGTGCAGATTGCCACCAAGAAGAGTCGCCTGTCAACACTGTGGAAAGGGGAATAATACCCGCGAACTGCATCCTTTGCGACCGATGACAGAGTGATATATTCAGCTCAGTACTAGATGTGGCCACTATTTTTTGTTTTCGAGAACCCCAGTGAACCGCTCCGCCAGCATAAAGAAACACGAATCCTGATTGTGATTTCCTATCGTTGGTATCTGCAGCCCAATTAGAATCCGAATACACTTGAATTTGCTGATTGGTGTTTCTGTACAAAATGGTTGCTGTCTTGGTGCCGATCAGGTATCTTATGACGTTTACTACTGCGTTCCAATGTTGACGCCTAGGATCTTCGACATATTGAGAAAGGACATTCACGATGTACGCGATGTCTGGCCTGCTGAAATTGGACAGGTAAAGCAAGCGTCCCACTAGCTGTCGATATGCTGTTATGTTCACTTTTTCACTTTCACCTTTGATAGTTGGTTCCTTTTGAATGCTGAGTTTGACTTGTGATGGTAAGCGAGTTGGTTTTGCTTCACCTAAATTGTATGACTGTATTAAGCTGTTGATATATCCCATTTGCCTTATGTTGATTTCTTGGTTGTTCCTCGTGATTTCAAGGCCCACACATAATTTTGGTTCACCCAAATCTCGGATATCAAACTCCTTTGATAGTGCGGCATAAATCAGTTATTCTTCGGTGTTGTTTGTTGCCAAAAGTAGATCATCAACATAAGCGGTGATAATCGTGATGGTTTCCTTGATTATTTTATAGTATAGGCATTTGTCATATGATGACTGGTTAAATGCGAAATTCTTTAAAGTCTTATCCAACATAAAGTTCCACTGGCGTCCGGACTGTTTAAGACCGTATATCGCCTTTTTTAACATACACACTTTATTCGAAGCATCGTTGTTGAAAACTTCCGGCTGCTCCATATAGATGACGGCATCCAGATCACCGTTCAAATATGCTGCGGAAACGTCAAGGTGGTATAACTTCAGATTGTGCTCTGCTGCAATGGCTAATGTGAGTCGGATGGAATGGATGTTGGCAACCGGTGAATACGTGTCAGTATAGTCGACCCCATGAATCTGGTCGAACCCTTTGGCTACCAACCTGGCTTTTCTTCGCTCTACTGTACCGTCTGCAAAATACTTAGTTTTAAAAACCCATTTAGATTTAATTACCTGCCGGTCATTTGGTCGGTCCACCAACACCCAAGTTCCATTTCGAATAAGAGATTCGTACTCTTCTTCCATTGCACTGTACCACTCTTCCTGATGTTCATTGCTTTCCAGCTGTTTAACGCTTACAGGGTCAATTCCAACGCTGTAGACTTCCTCTTCGTCATTTGGTACATCTACATGTGCTGTAGTTTCTGGTTCAGCATTTTCGGTTTCCTCCTTATGTGATTCCTCCGGATGTTCTTCTTGAGCTTCATTAGTTTGAGCAGGTTGTTGTTGTTTTAGGTTTTTAATGTCGGGAACTTGACTTTCAGGCTGCTTAAAATCGAAAACATAATAGTTGAGTAGAACTCCTTCTTCATTGTCGGTATGCTTAGGCTCTTCTTCCACAAATCGTACATCTCTACTCCTGATGACTATGCGGGTTCCAGGTTTCCAAAGCCGATATGTGCCATGTTCGTTGCTGTACCCAACAACCACGTGTTCATTGCTTTTTGACTCAAATTTGCCGAGATTGCTTCCTTCCTTTGTCCAGTACATATGTCCTTGTACCGATACACCTAAATGATGAAACGTCTGGTTTGTTACCTGTCCACAGTTCCTCTGGAGTTACTTGACCGTTCATTTTCATGGGACACCTGTTACGAATAAAGGCTGCCGTACAAATAAGTTCTGCCCACAAAACGTCAGGTAATTTTGCCTCCAGCTTTAAGCACCTCGCCTTTTCTAATAGGGTCCGGTTGGCCCTCTCTGCTTTGCCATTTTGTTGTGGCGTGTATGGGGCAGAAAACTCATGGTCGATTCCGTTTTGTTCCAAAAATTCCTCAAATTTCAAATGTGTGTATTCCGTCCCATTGTCGGTTCTGAGCGATTTAATTGATTCTCCTGTTTGTTTTTCTACGTATGCCTTAAACGTTTTAAATTTATCCAGAGCTTCGCTTTTCTTTTGCATGAAGTACACAAAAATTCTTCGAGAAAAGTCATCGATAAATGTGATGAAGTATACGGCTTTACTCAACGATGGAGTTCTCATGGGACCACACAAGTCGGAATGGACCAATTCGAGTTTTCTTTCTGTTCTCTTATTTTCACAGACAGTAAAAGGTTTAATACACTGCTTAGCACAAATACAAGAAACACAACTGCTTGCATCGGATATGAATTTCTCTGGCAGACCAGTAACCATTCCAGTTGACTGAAGCTGTTTTAACGAGTTTATGTTTAAGTGGCCCATTCTTCGGTGCCATAACTTCAGCGAGTTATTATTTTCTTGTGTAGCTAAGACTCAGTCACTTCTTGAAACTATATACAAACCACGACTTTGATCAGCTGTGAACAATAACGTGCCAGTTTTACTATATATTTTAGCTTTATCACCTTCGAATACGACCTTAACATCACTACTTGCCGCTTTGCTTACCGAGATGAGATTTTCATTTAAATCCGGTATATAAAGTGTGCGGAACAATTTTATGTCTTTTCCAACATTGTTTAGGTAGGATGGTAGTAACGCCGTTCCGATTCCAGCTATTTTGACACCCTGACCATTAGCTAAAGTCACAAAGGCTTCTTTTGTCCACATTTCGTCGCGCACATATGCGAAGTAGCTCCGGAATCAAGGCACCATGTGATGTCGTCAGTAGACGCTCTAAATGCAGACTCCTCTGCTATAACAAAGCCATATTCCGCTCCTTCCATGGTACTCGACTGCACGGTTTTAGCTTTTTCTTTGTTTTGATAGCAGTCTCGAGCCATATGACCTTTTTTGTCACATGCGCGGCAATTGTATGGAAAGGAGTTGCTTCTGTTGTTGTTGTTTGATGTTTTTTTCGGTTTGTATTTTCCCTTTGTGTATAATGCTGTGCTCTGTTGTCCATTTCCATCCTTCTTACGGTCGCTTACCTCCAAAAGTCTCGTACACACGACATCGACCTCCGGGTATTTGCTTTGGGCATCAAATGCGGCTTGGACATCTCTGTAATCTTCGGACAGTCCGTCAAGAAGCACAACTACCAATAAATCCTTATCGAGAGTCGCCTCCATTTCTTGCAATTTGCCGACGGTAGTTTTGAAGTCACGAATAAATCCATCCATGCTCTGGTTCACTTCCATCTTCATATTGATGAGACGCCTGAACTCTTCCGCCTTCTGTCTGGGTCCCTTGCGATCGTAGGTTTCACCTAGGAAGTCCCAAATTTCTTTGGACAGTCGTTTTTCCTTAACTAGAGACACGATATTCGGCTCTATTGCCAACAGCAACTCCGCCCTAGCGTCCATGTCTTTGTCATGCCAATTTGGCTGTTCAGCTACAGCCTGCGGTCTAGGGATAGTTCCACATATGTAACCAGTAAGCCGCGCTTTATGAAGAATTGCTTCCATTTGCGGCTTCCTAGAAGCAAAATTTTCTCCATTGAAAAGTTGGATGCGGCCATGAATGCTCGTGCCCATTGTTGCAGGTTATGTTGTGTGGACTCGATAGAAAAGTCGACAGAAAAATATTTTGCACCAAAGGTTTTTACAAAATATCAAATCCTTGATATTTAATGGTTTGTTAGAAAAATCCTGGGCCCATAACCTGTTAAAAGAAACGAGCGATTTATATTTTAATAAAGGATTATATTTATAAGACTTCCTTATCTCGTGAAATACAAAAGTAAAAGAGAAGGATATAAAGAAGGAGAAAATGGAAGAGGCAATTAATGAAGTTGACAGCTGTTCTTTAGGGTATGAATACATTAGTTTTTAAGGTATAAACACATTGCCTTTAAGGTATCAACAGTTTTCCAGTCGGGAAACGAGTAAGAACCAACTTCGAGGGGCAGAAGCTGGTTTCTGGTATCGATGGCCCCAGAACCAACATACAAGTCCCGCAGACTAAACGGAACAATAAAAGTTTGACAGTGGATACAACATTAAATGGCAAGAAACAGTTGGCTACAATTGACACCGGTGCCACAGCCTCCATTGTAAGAAAAGACATGGTCAAGATGACGTGGCTACATAACACCAATAGCTACCGTCTTAAAACTGCGACAGGTGAGGCAGCAAGAGTGTATGGAGAAGTTCGTCTTAAAATCCGTTTGGCAGAATTAGAATTTTCGCATCTATTTTTGGTAGCAGACATATGTGATGAGTGCATAATTGGAATCGACTTCATGAAAGAGCACGGAGTGATTCTGGATATCGGTAAGCAAGTGTTGAAGTACCAAAATGTAGAGATTCCTATAGTTTATGGCAACGAAAACTCATCAACTCTAAGAACTGTCATCAAAGAAGACATATGCTTGCCTGCTTCTTCAGAAGTGTTTGTTTGGACGAAAATAGAGGGCGATCTAGGTAGCCATCGATACCTCATGGTGGAACCAGAGTCTGAGCAATCTTCCCAAAACATCATCTTAGGGAAGACTCTTGTGGAACCAAAGAACAACATGCTACCCGTACGGATTCTGAACATCAAACCGTACGAGGTCAAGCTCAAGAAAGGAGAAGTAATTGGAAAATGCGAATCTGTGACCGCAATAACTAAAATCACAGAAATGAATGCAGAAGAACCAATGGACCCCGGAAAATTCAGCTCCATGAAAGCCAAAATTCTCAAGCCATCAAATCTAAGTCAACATCAGCTTAGTGTTGCTGGAAGCCTTCTTCATGAGTACACTGATATATTTTCTTCACCGAGTGTGCAGTATTGGCGAACACAACTGGTACAGCATCGAATCGACACAGGTGATGCGAGACCGATTCGACAACCAGCAAAACGTCTCCCATTAGCCAAACAAGCCGAAGTTGAAGAAATGATATCGACAATGAAGAAAGATGGTCTAATCGAAAATTCTAAAAGCCCTTGGGCGTCACCAGTTGTTCTTGTCAAAAAGAAAGATGGAAGCACCCGATTTTGTGTGGACTACCGTAGGCTGAACGATGTGACAAAGAAAGACAGCTACCCTCTGCCCAAAATCAGCAATGGAAGGAGCTCAATGGTTCTCGACGTTAGACTTGAAGAGTGGCTACTGGCAGGTAGAAATCCATCCAGAAGATCGAGAGAAGACAGCTTTCTCAACCGGAAATGGTCTGTGGCAGTTTAAAGTGATGCCATTCGGACTGTGCAACGCTCCGGCAACATTTGAGCGTCTGATGCAGCGTGTTCTTCAAGGCCTTACTTGGAAATCATGCCTTGTATATTTGGACGATGTCATCGTTTATGGAAAAACTTTTGACGAGCATTGTGAAAAACTTAAGGCTGTATTTCAGAGGCTTCGAGAAGCACACTGAAAATTAAATCCAGATAAATGTGCGCTTTTCAAGACCGAAGTTAAATACCTGGGACATATCATCTCATCCCAAGGAGTAAGGACTGATCCTGAGAAAGTTGACTCTGTGATGAATTGGCACGGGATAAACATCAGCTCCGTAGCTTTCTTGGTCTAGCCACATATTATCGGCGATTTGTGAAGGACTTTGCTGGAATCGCTAAGAGCTTGCATCAACTTACTGAAAAGGGGAAGCCGTTCAAATGGTCAGGTGAGTGCGAGAAAAGTTTTCAGGAACCCAAGCTACGTTTGTGTAATGCTCCTGTGCTGACCTATCCGACTCCTGGAAAACCTTTCATCATCGATGCCGATGCCAGTAACGTCGGAATTGGAGCTGTACTGTCGCAAGTCCATGAAGGACTTACAGTAAGGTGCTCTCGAGGCCAGAGCGCAATTATTGCGTCACAAGAAGGGAACTTCTAGCTTTGATTTTGGCAACAAAGCACTTCCATAAGTACATCTATGGACAGAAGTTCCTCCTCCGAACAGATCATGGTGCGCTTAATTGGCCTACGAACTTCAAAAATCCAGAAGGTCAAGTAGCAAGATGGATCGAGAGACTGCAGACATTGTACGACTACGAAATTCAACATCGAAGAGGAAAGCTGCACTCAAACGCAGATGCATTGTCTCGACGACCGTGTAAACAGGACTGTAAGCATTGCACGCGTTAAGAAGAAAAGGAAGCGGTTGCCATCCAACGAATAAGAGGCGATCCCATTTACGGTTGGAGCAATGAAGAACTGAGGACTGCCCAACAAGAAGACTCGGATATAGAACCCATTCTTGCATGGAAGGAACACGGAGAAAAACCAGAATGGGTTGACATCTGCGATAGAAGTCCAGCTCTCAAAGCATATTGGGCACAGTGGGACTCTCTTCATGTGCGAGAAGGAGTACTAAGGCGCAAATGGGAATCTGCAGATGGCAAGTTTTATCTGATGCAGTTGATAGTGCCTAGGTCAAAGGTTAATGACGTTCTTCGAGAGATGCATGATGGAGCATCTGGAGGGCATTTGGGAGTCAATAAAACGCTGGGGAAGATACGACAACGGTTCTACTGGCTGCACGCAAGAGATGATGTCGAAAAGTGGTGCCGAAAATGTGATACTTGTGCTGCTACTAAGGGACCAGGTAGAAAGCTTCAAAGTAAAATGCAACAGTACAATGTCAGCACACCTTTCGAAAGAATAGCAGTAGATGTCGCAGGTCCGTTTCCGGAGACCAACAGCGGAAACCGCTACATCCTTGTAGTCATGGATTACTTCAGCAAGTGGCCTGAGGCATTTGCCATCCCAAATCAAGAAACTAAAACAGTTGTTGATCAGATTATCTTCAATTGGGTGAGCAGGTTCGGCGTACCTTTGGAACTGCATTCTGACCAAGGAAGGAACTTCGAATCTAACATCTTTCAGGAGGTTTGCTCTTTCCTTGGCATCAAGAAGACGAGGACAACACCGCTTCATCCAAAATCTGATGGGATGGTAGAACGATTCAACAGGACTCTTAAAGAACATCTGCCCAAGGTTGTAGGTGACTACCAACGAGACTGGGACCGCCATATTCCATTGTTCTTGATCGAAGTGCGGTTCATAGTTCAACAGGACATACACCATCGGAGATCCTGTTTGGCACAATAATACGGCTGCCCAGTGAAGTCAAATTTGGATGCCATACCATGGAACCGGAAAGGTCAGATGAATATGTGGATAACCTCAAAGAAAGACTCATTATGACATTCATCAAGACAAGGAAAAACATAAAAACCGCTAGTGATAGGATGAAAACACGGTACGACGCCCGTGCAACAACGATTGGATTCCAAGAAGGAGACCTGGTGTGGTTTTACAATCCTCACCGACAAAAGGGACTGTCACCAAAACTACAACAAAACTAGGAAGGCCCATATACCGTTGTGAAGCGAATCAATGATGTGGTTTACCGCATTCAGAGAGGAGTAAGCAGTAAGCTTAAAGTAGTACACTGCGACCGTTTACATCGTTATAACGGTGGGAATAATGGATTAAATCGGGACGATCAATCCTAAGAGGGGGCAATGTGGTGAATATGCCCAGTTATAAAAACAACCACACATTAGTACAACTTTCCGCGCCATCTTTGAGTGAAATAAGTAATTAAATCCATCACGGTTGGTGTCTAGCCTCGTTCGTACTGGAATATTGACGAAACCTTTTTGGAAAGCACCTTCTAGTAGACCCTAGAAAATTCTAGAACCTTTATTTCGGGTATAAATACAGGCGCACCAGTCCGAAAGAGCAGTTTTGATTTTGGAAGTAAATGAATAAATGTCAGTGTGAATAAAGAGTTGCATACTCGTGCTTGGTTATAATAAAAGTAACTGAAGGAAAAGTAAAACTAGTAAGTAAAGGAAATAAGTTTTATTTGCGAACCCTTAGTAAAATATTACAATACCTTGATAACGCACTGACACACTGTGTGTTATATTTGTTTTTGCACTGCCGATCACTGCATATTTAAAAAAAAATATTATTCAGAGAAAAAGTGAATTTTCAGATTGGTAAAAACTTTTTTTTTTAAATTTCTCCTTTTGTCGACAATGGTCAGAAAAAAAACGTCTATAAATGTAGTTAAGTAGGTGCCAGATATAGTTTTTAGTAAAATTTGATATTGTTGAGAGGAAACATTAATTCAAACAATGACATCAAATTTTACTAAAAACTTGCGTAAATGGTATCATTTTTTTACAATAGTATTTGGCAGTCATGCAGCATTCTGCATTTTTGAACTCACCCCAATTCTCGTGTTTTAGCAGTGGTCTAAGAACCCATTTGAGTTTATTGGATAGAATACAAGGAACTAAATGAGAGAAAATGATATCTGAAGCATTTGCATCTCTTGAACACCGCCGCAATTCCTCCCCTAAAACAATTCAACCGTAATTTTCGTGCTTCTAGGAATGCCTATCAGTTTACACTTAAGACCAACTTCGGACGTATGTACATACAGTGATGTCAAAAAATTCCGGATTTTTTTGGCCAACTGCATGGAGTGTTGGTTTATGAGATAAAAATGAACAAATCAAATGTTTGTAATTTTTAGCCATTTTTATTAAACAATTGTATTATTTTAAACAAAAAACATGGTAAATTAGCCATTAAAACAAAAAAAAAATAGTCAAAAATTAAAGTTGATTCAGAATTTTATTGTGACAAACTAACCGGATTTTATCTTGTACAATTAATTATTATTTTGTCCAGTAACACCTATTTTTATCACAGCTCGACATCGACGAGGCATTGACTGAATTAAATTTTCGAAAATAGAAGCAGGAATATTATCCCATTCATTTTTCAAGGCTGCAAATAGAAAAGTTGTGGACATGTGCTTTTTTCCCAACCCGCCTTTTTAAAATGGCTCACAAGTTTTCAAATTGGTTTAGATCGGGTGATTGAGACGGCCATTCTAAAACACGAATATTTTTAGTCGCAAACCACTCTTTTAGCAGGTTTGAAGAATGTTTGGGGTCATTATCCTGCTGGAAAACCCAACGCAAAGGCATTTCTTCCTCTGCATATGGAAGCATTACTGACTCCAAAATGTCCTTATATTGCAAACGGTCCATAATTCCTGTGATTTGGTGTATTGGACCGCAGCCTGCGCCTGAAAAACAGCCCCAAACCATCACCGAGGCTCCACCGTGCTTAACTGTAGGGAGTACATTTGCAGGCTTTAATCGCGTACCTTTTGAGCGCCTCACTGTCCTTACACCATCGGAGGAAAACAAGTTGAATTTGCTTTCATCACTCAAAAGCACGCTCCTCCATTTGCTTAAAGACCAGTTAAGATGATTTTTTGCAAATTCAACCCTGAGTTAAATATTTTGATTAGGAATTTAAAGTCTTTTCCAAACACCTTTCATGGCTTACCTTTTTCTACGATGTTTAGCAGTAAGAAGAGGTTTCTCCGCTGGTCGAAATGCAAAAAGACCGAAATCTCTTAAACGCTTCCTTACCGTACTTGGCCCTATAGGTAGATTTAGTTCATCACAAATTATCTTAAGTTGCAAAAGGGTCTTTAAGCACAAAATTCTTTATGCGCCTATCAGTTTGAACAGTTGTTTTGCGAGGGCGTCCACCAAAATGATCTGCTTCTACTGATTTCCCGCTTCTAAATTTTGTAATGATGTCACAAACCGTTGACGTTGGAATTTGCAATATTTCCGATATTAAATTTTGTTTTGTACCGGCTTGGAACTTTTCTATTACCTTGTATCGAATCGCGTTGCTATAACGTGTTTTAGCCATTTTCTGCACTATATAATTTCAACTAACACAGCTCTCAACTTGTACCCCCATATTAATAAACGAAGCTATCTTTAACTCGTGGATTAGGAGTAAGATTTTTGCCACTTACGAGCTAGTTAAACCACCAAGGAAGGTTTATTTATTTGTCATAGTTAATCCTTCGCTAAACTACCTTCCTTGGTGGTTAAGCTAGCTCGTAAGTGGCAGAAACCTTACTCCTAATCCGCGAGTTAAAGATAACTCGCCGCTGGCTTCGTTTATTAATATGGGGGGTAAAGTCTGTTTAATATACGGTGTGAGTCAAGACTCGAAAAACCCACTACTTTAACATCGAGACTTGCAATCCGGTTAGTTTTGCACAGGCATGTTATTGAATAACTTTATAAAATATTTTTTTTTTATTGTTCTTGTCATCGTAGCAAAAAATATATAAAGTAAATTGTCTCATACCCTTTATAAATTATTGAAAACCTATGGAAAGTTATTAGTTTTCTACTTGATATTAAGAAAAACATTATACTGAGGAAAAATCCGAAATGTTTTTGGCAACACGTTTGAGACACGTCCAACAGTGAGACATTCCGAATCACTCCGAAGTAATATGGAACGAACACTTCGAACTTGTTGTCGTAGGCCATGCAACAGATCTTCGTTCGATTGGTTCAGTATTCAGTTTGTATTTACTTTCAATGAAGAGTAGTCGCACCGTGATAGGAGAGTGGAAAAAAAAAACACTCAAAAGTAAATTTTAAGTGACTTAATAAAAAAGAAATAACTTTATCCAGTTGAGTTTTTCAATATTGTAATGATTAT
Source organism: Melangyna quadrimaculata (assembly GCA_949320155.1). Classification (NCBI taxonomy): domain Eukaryota; kingdom Metazoa; phylum Arthropoda; class Insecta; order Diptera; family Syrphidae; genus Melangyna; species Melangyna quadrimaculata. Next base: position 67,229,048 of record OX439483.1, on the reverse strand, counting down.
ATTCAGTCCTATCACGAATTCCATCATAATCGGAAACTTCTTACGAATCCCTAAAAAACGGATCACAGAATCCATCGTAGTTGAAAATCCCATACAAATTGCAACTACAAACGGATTTGGTAATATTTTTTTCGGGATTCGTAATGTCTCCGATTACGATGGAATTTGTGATAGGGCTGATTGTAGAGAAAACAATTAACTAGATTTTGGGGCATTTCGATGCATGGTTTTTTGTTTTAATTAAATTTACATGTTTTCGGCGACTTACCAACAGTGAGACAAAGTCCTGTTGCCATCACTGAGGCAGTGCCACGATTCTTTGCGGCCACACCAGTCGGCAACAAGCCAGTATCCAATTTGGAATCACATTTGACCAAATTGAAGTGCGCTAATTTTTTTATTTCATGAATAATGAAACCGATTTTTTTTTATTATCTATTTATCTGTCACTGACGACATTTTTTGTGACCTCAATTTTCGTTTTTTATTTAGTTATTTTTATTCATAAGACTTTGTTGCATAATAAAATATAAATGTTTCTGAGACAAAGGAGGTACTCGGCCATTTTGATTTAAATTATTTTATCGGTAAAGATAAATTTAAATTTAAGTATGCAATTAACAGCACAAATAATTAACCTATCTAACGCAATTAAAATCAAATAATTACTCGGAATATTTTTTAAGATAGTCATTTGAAAAAGTGTCTCATTGTTGGCGACGCTCCCCTACTGAAATTCTTTCTTTTCTCGTACTATGCCAACGTATCCCCTGTATCCCCTTTCAAATTCTTCCCTATTTTCCTACCCTTCAAGCAAGCGAGCTCGTTTTCGGTCCGCAAACGTATCAAACAACGTATGGACGACTTCGCATTCGGATCCAAATACGGATCGAAAAACTGCGTTTTGCGGCTCAAATTAGTATGGAAATTAGAATCACCACGGAGCCATTATGTGAATGTATTGTGAGAGAGAGAGTTTTTCAATTCACCATACTCGGAGAACCGAAACCAAATGGAAACTAAAACGTTTCCAAAAAAAATGAATGAAAAATGTATTAAAAAAAACTTCCCATCTAGCCCAGTTTCTTCATTGCCTACAAAAATAAAACAAACAGATTTTTTTCATTTCAAGAGTTTTTTTTATTTATTATTCATAAAAGGTTTTCTAAAGACTATTTCGCACTAATAAACATGACATATTTTCACAAATATAAATTAACATTTAATAAATAGAAACTTGCATTTCTGATTGAAAATTTTTCAAAGTTTTAACAAGAAAAAAGAGACAAAATAGCAACCGTCTTCGCCACGCTACCTACAAAACTGAACTAAAAAAAAAGTGGTGGAAATTAAGGCAAAATGATTGTATACTTCGCCTATACTCTCTGTCTCTATTTCTCGATGCTTAAAAAAAATACTCTCGATTCTCGTTCTTTTAACATGCGTACACAGAAAATTTGTTATTGTGTGTGAGACACTCATTTTTTTTGGAGTCGCAAGTGAACCGAGAAATTTGGGTCAGTGATTTTGCTTGAAGGGTAACGCTAGTATTGTGTTCAATATTATTACTTACTTACGGTGGCGCTACAGTCCGGTGCATCAACCAACAAGTCTTCTCCAGCCAGCTCTGTCTCTAGCTAGGTGTTTCCAGTTTCGCACGCCAAGTTGGTTGAGGTCCTCTTCCACTTGCCTGCGCCACCGTCTTCGCGGTCTTCCTTTACTGCGCCGTCCCTCGGGTATGGATTCCAAGACTTTTCGGGCCGGAGCATTGGAGTACATCCGCTCTGCGTAACCCAGCCACCTTAGTCGTGTACTTTTTACGTTTGTGACTAGGTCGATGTCAATGATGAGTGTTTTATACATTCAATAAAATATCATAAACGTATGTACATCCTTTTGGTTGATTTCCAATTTAAAGTCCACTGCTTGTCAGTCATTCGGGTTAAATGGCAGGCCAAGGACTACTTTTGTTGCTTAGCTTTTTGGATCATATCTTCGAAATCTATCATGCGTTTTATAAATTCATTTCGCAGACATTTTCTTCTATATATTTCTAAAGAATTGTACTCTAGCCGATTCTGAAAAACGCGGAGGATCGCTTTCATTAGAGAATTTGTATTTTCTTACTCTCAAAAGCACTGTTGCTTTCCATTTTTTGTTTGAAAGCGATAGGTTTCTAGGTGACGGATTGTTGGCGAATTGAAAAAAAAAATGCAAATATGAATAATTTTGAGCTTTTGAGAATAAGCAAATACAAATCCGCCAATGAAAGCGATCTGCCGCGCTTTTGCATTATTTTTATGGCACAAAGGTTTAGAAAAAGAAGGAACCAACTATGTGACAGCTATTTGAATACAGATAATATTAGTAGGCTGATATATTGGTGGATCTTATCTCAGTACTTGGATGAATTGAAAAAGGTCAAATCTCATATTTAAAGTTGATTAAATTCCTTCGTTAACAATACTTACCCAAAAGTATAATTTTCCAATGTTAAATATAAACACTTATATTTTCCAATTTTCCAATGTTAAATATAAACACTTATATTTTATGAAAATCATTTATTTATTGTATTGATAATAATTAAAACTTAAAACATAGGTATGTACATATCGTCGGCTTACACGAAAAACTGACCAACTGCAATATAATTGTATTTTGTATTATTAATGTCAAGTATAATAAAAAATCGAGGAGAAAATTCTGTTGAAACTGCCCATCTGATATTTTGCCTACAAAACTAGTTTCAATTGTTGGTAGACTATCTACCTTCATGCACAAAAAATTGAGGAAGAACTGACCAACTTCAGATAGTCAATATTTCCAGAAAAAATCCTTTTTTTTTTTAGGAAGAACTGAGCTTTTTTTAGTACCTAGATATCGTTTTATGTACCTTATTTTCTTGTATCGATGCACACATGTCCTACTATGGTAGATTGTTGCCTTCGGCACTTAACTACATAGGTATTACTATCGTTTCAATTTTTAAAGAAATTTACCATTCTTGGTACAACAGTTTACCTTCCTCTGCAAGGACAGATCACCACCAAGAAGCAGCAGAAGGTTCTGAGAGAGAATCCGACTTCGATGAGTAACACTTTTTTCTTTGACATTCTTCTTTTTTAAGCATTATCAACCTTGTACTCAAACAAATATTCCGAATATTTTCTGTTTAATTGCTTATTAAAGGACATAAATTAAGCTGTTTTTCATGTTTCAATAATAGACTTGACGTAGACAATAACTGTCTATATTATTTTTATCACAAACTTAATTTCAGGAAAAATTGACTATCTGCTGTTTTTAACAAAACAATAGGTTCAAATATTTTTTTTTATATATTTCAGCTAATCCATCATATTGTGTATATTTTTGATAATAGTATAAACAAAATCTAATAGAGTTGCAGTTTTCTTCATAAATTTACAAGAATTTAAAGAAAACAAAAACTTGTTTTGCAATTTCTCGCAAACTGCATTTTTCCAGATAGTCAGTTTTGCTTGTAAGCCGACGATATATTTCTAAAATATTGTTCAAGTTAAACGAGAACGTGCACTTACCTTTGAAACTGCAATTAGTCGTATAAAATTATTTTGTTTAGATATTATAAATTAGTTCAATATGTAATCTTATAAATTTATTTGATTAGGTTTTAATATTTTTTTTAAATAAATGGTTTGACAAATTATGAATTGAATTTTTAATTGTATTTAAAAAAAGATAGTTTTGTCATTGATTAGTTATGTTTTATGTTTGTATTTTAAATTTATTTGTATTATAATAACATAATTCTGTTTATTTTATTATGTTTGTTAATGAAGTTTTATTGTGTCTTTCACAATTAAAATCAATCATTTTTTTTTAATGCCTGAAATTAATAACTACTAATATCGAGATGTGCTTTGTTCACCGGTTGATGCTTCTCGTGTTCGTTTTTGTGGGTTTTCGTATCTACGAGCATGTTGGGATGGTGGTTCTTGATACAATCTCTTGGGTGGTCTTTGCGACATTTGTTGTACTATTTATAAAATTGTATTGTTTAATTTGTATATTTAATTTATAGCAATGCAATTAAAACTTATTTTTATTTACTGTTGGGTTATATTAGCTTAAATTATTTAATTATATTATCTAGTTTTTATTTTAAAAATAATTATTATAGTTTATTTTATATTCGAGAACTAAATATTTTCTAACGTTTAAGTAGAAAAGAAAGAAATAAAAAAGAAATTCATGCCGATTACAGAATCCACAAAACTCGATCCGCAGTGATTCACAATGCAGTCTTCTCTTTCCTTTTTCCAGATACATAAGTAGATGGGAAAGTTAGCATTGCAGTGCGGATCGAGTTTTGCGGATTCTGTAATGTTCATGGTTATTTAAGTAACTTACTTGGCTCGCGAGTATTGCGGCTATAACCTCGTTCTTCGCCTTCGTATCTACGATCATCATTCTCTTCTGGCTCTTCTTCGTTATCATACACCGGACCTGTGAAGCCAGTAATTTTTCTCAAAATACTTACTTCTGGTCTTGCGCGTTCTTGTCCTCTGAGGGATGGTCTTTAATTGAGGAAAATATGTACATAATTGAAAGTTAAATAATTCTAATTAAATTCTACACCACCAAAACTAACCTTCCAGCATGTCTTTCGTCTTCACTACTCCGTTGATAATAAGGTGATGGTTCTTGTACGGGTCTCTTCATGTATTGTCTTGGCGGTCCATTTCTTGCTAGAAGGTTCAATACTTAATTTTTGTATATCAACAACAAAATAAAGTTATGCTAATTATCTTCAAATGAAGTGTTTAAAACCAATTCGAAAAAATACTGGGATACGCTTGAATAGTGTTATGCAGGACATTTTTATTTAAAATAAAAAACAGTAGGTATTTATCCCGGATTTATGTCAAAGCATGCGTAGTAAAACAAAGATAGAATAAAACAACTACTAACAAAGTAATGACTAGAGAATTAAAGAAAGAGCAAGGGCTAAGAGCTCAACGGACGAAATTTTATACGGGTTTTTATCGATTCAACAATCTTCCAATAGAAATAAATCGTTAATGAGAAAGGAGATGTTACAACTTACGCGGCTATAAATATGTTGAGTAAACCATACACTAGTTTGAATAGATATAGGTTTGCTGTTTACCTCCATTTTATTTTTACCTTCTCTCGTATTTATTTTTATCTATTTTCTCTATCGTACATGTTTTTTCATCCCAGTACAACCAAAAACTATCTGAAAATTGTCCTTATAGGCAAGCGATGGAATATGGATTTCTGGAGTTTAAAATAAGCCATTTTAAGCCATGAGAAAATTAAGCATCAAGCATGAATTGTAGCTTGACTTTAACTAAATATGGGGCCAGATTCTGTAATTAACGAAACGAAAGCCTTCAGCTTTGCCTTGAAAGATGTTATCAAATACAGCAACTATCGGAATATGTTTACAGACTAGCAGCTGAACCTAAAATATACACTTATTTAGTCCTAAAACAAAGAGTGGAAACTGAACTGGGGCTAATTATACGTTCATCAAAGTTCAAAGAGCAATCAGATTGGAAAACTCTTCGGGCCGCACAAACATCTGTTTGTAGCGACATGGCGGCGGTTGGTTACACATTATAAGGTTCTAATATTGTTACCCCTTTCAAGGAAGAAAATAGCTTTATATTTACATGTTCCACGAGGCATATGTGGTCCTTCTTCGTCATTCTGGTCTTCCTCATAGTACCTCTCGCTTTCAATTGGCTGACCTGTGAACCCAGTGATTTTTTCCAAAATACTCATTGCGGGTTTATTTTTTGCACGACCTCTGAAATAAATAAACTAGACATTACTACCCAAAACCCAACCCATACAAAAGCAATGAATACAAAACAATCGCAACTGACCTTTCATCAGAAAATTTTGTGCCAACTTTGCTTACAAATTCTGGATCCGCCAACATTTCATTCCTCTGACTTTGGCTTACTTCATCGTTACTATCGGGAATAAGATATTTTCGAATCTCTGATAATGCATATGCTATACGAGCATGAGCTTCGGCTGGGTTAGCAACACTTGAAATTTCAACATATAAATCTTTTTTTAAGTGTGCATGTCGCGGATCGCCAGATTCACGCAATTCTTCTTCCTTTTTTTCATCACGCATTGAGTTGCGACCCTTAATAAGAATTCTGCATAGAGTTTGTTTTTGCAAATTGCGAAGTGAATTGCCCTTTGGTCCTAGAATCTTTCCATTGAAATTGAAATTTGGAAATTGTTTGATCGGCACGAAAACCTTTTGGGTGACTTTTAATAATTTCTGTTTAAAGACATCGGCATGCATTTCACGACCGGGTATGCGGCCGGTCGCATAAACTCTATCAATGGCTTCATCAATGAGCATAGCCGCTACAGGAAAATCTTCGCTAAGCCGTTCTTTTTCGGCAATACAATCGGCAATAAACTTTTTTGACACATCATTAAGACGAGGTGGGTGTCCTTCATCTTCGACGGTTGGAATTGTTGCTATTGTTGGCGATGAATCCCTCATTGTAAATATGTTTCTGAAAAAAAAATTATGTATAAATATTTGAGTTGGGAATGATAAATGATAATGTACATAAAGTTCTGTAGCAAATCCCGAGCAATGAATTTTATAGCTGAATTCTTCAACCAATACACTATCCAAATAATAAAAGGAAACGTCATGCAATGATTAAGTGAGTGAAGCGTCATCCGAGATTTTTTCAGTTCATAGATTTGAACCCACTTTTAGCTTTGTGTGTAGCAATAACACGACAACAGCAATCAATTCACTAGCCAGATAATAAAAGGAAACGACATCTAATGATTAAGTAAGTGAAGAGTCATGCAAGGTTTCCTCAGTTCATAGATTTGAACCCACTTTCTGCTTTGTGTTTAGAAAACAACCCTTTCTGTCGTTGAATTAAAAATTGCTTTTGATATGAAAATTATAAGATGAAAAAACTGTTGAAAAGTCATGTAGAAGTTCATCAGTTCATCGTCTATGTCCACTCATATGCTTTGTAAAGTGTGCACCGCCATTGTGTTTTGATAGAAGTTGATTTTTTTTGTGTTCTCTGTGTTGACATTGTGTACTGACAGTAAATATTATAAGAGGACTTGTGAACTTCCATTAAAATGAGGAAATCTCAGATTGTCTCAAAGTATTTCAGGTTGTTGGTTAATCACCACTTCGCATACGTGAAGTGGTAATTAACCATCAGCCATTGACCTAGTTATTTCACTTTAATGTTTAATCTAAAATTTTAATTAACCAATCACAAATTCACAACTCAACAGAGTTAACGAATGCACAATTTATTTAATTTTCTTCACATTTTTCATATTGAATTAACTAATTGCTGAATAATCAACTGCCACTAATCTTGTGCTTTGACAATTGAATTTTCATTACCATTTTCATCGAAAATATTGAACTGATGAATAAACCACATGCATTTATGTAGTGAATTCACAGATTATGCAACCAACATGTTTTTCATCACCTGAGTTGGTGGATAAACAACTTCCAACAAAGTAGTGGTTTCGTTGGTGAATTTTCATCGGATTTTCAGCATGTGCTTCCCGCCTAGGACACATCTATGTTAATTTCATCAAAGGAATCAGCTGAAAAGTGGACGGTGCAGCTGCCATTCCTCAAGGAAATAGCTGACGTTTCCTCAATGAATTTTTCCCGCTGGGTTACCTATCTTTTTTCCTCATACCAATGTATGTACATATGTATTGAATTCTTTTTAAATGAAAATTTTGAAAAATAGAATACAAACACCCAAGAATAATTCGTTTTTGAGAGGAAGCAGTTCCAGAAAAACCGATCCACCTACGACAAATTTTGGTGATATAGGGTGATAATTTACGAATATACAGCGCAATTTTCAAGTTAAACTTACGATAGCTTTATGTCATGTTTGAATGACTACAATCCCAACAACAACCTACGTTCTGATTTCCTGTCTGGAGGTTATGTAAGGGTTAGGTTAGGAGAATAGTGCTCAGCCAAGGCTGTTACGTATACGGGGGCCTATTGGGCCATTGTGATCCCCTTAAAAAACAGAGATGTTCCTTAACTAATGGTTCACATAGACTGGTTCATTGTGAAGCAGTCTGTTCCTTCTATGAATTCTCTCATATTTGCCATTGAAACCTTCGCTAGATCATCGTCCAGTTCTCCAACAAACCCGTGTCCGAAGTAACGGAGGCGATTTGTATGGAGGTTTGGACAATCGAAGAGCAGGTACTTAATGGTTTCAATTTCCTCAACATCCTGACAGCTCCTACAGAAATCAGATGCGAATGCGCCCAGCTGGTTGCCATTGTGCCGATGGCGCAATGACCCGTTAGTACACCTATAAAGATTCTGATATATTCTTTTCATTAATTCTAGGCCATAAGCTTCTAGAGATAACACATTTGCTCTTTCTTTCGCATTTCAGTAAATAGGTCTTTATTCCTTATCTACATATAAAGAGTGTCCTTTAATTCGTCTATACATGATTCTGGGGTATATTCTAAGAAAAAAATCAATCTACAGTAAGCGCCTTTATCCAATTTTGATATCCTTATTTATCCTTGTTATCAGGGATTTAAGAAAAGTCCAACTTGGGTGTATAGTACTCTGGGCCATGTTAACGGTAATCACGCTGTTAATACCAAATTTATTTAAAAGCAATCACAAAGGCTTTGGTATTTCTTCTGAAAATAAAAGCCTAAACAAAGTTTCTATCATTAGTACTAGCAACGCAATTACCGTAAACATGGGTCATGGTACACCAAAGTAGGACTTTTCTTAAATCCACGATAAATGATATCACTGCACACATGAGAGCGACCAAAGACCGACGAATGAATGAACGAATGGGATTTAAAACATTAATAAACATGAATTCTTTACAAAATCTAGACAAAATGGAAGAAATATAATTGAGGATTATTTTAAGATCCTAAAATTTTCGTTTTAATTGCTAAAACAAGAGAATTTTAAGAAAACAATTTGTTCGTCGCGAATAGCCGGAATTCGTTACGACCAATTTATTTTCTCAAATTTCTCATATTTAAGCAAATGAAAATTGAGATTTTATAATTTTAAAATTAATCTTAAATCGAATTCTACCATTTTGACTAGATTTTGTGTAATATTAAGGTTTATTAATTTTTTTAATTCCCATTTGTGTGTTCATTCGTCGGTCGTTCTCATGAGAATGGTCCTTTACTGTAGAACATTTTTTGTTCTTAGAATATACCCCAGAATCGTGCCCTAAAATACTATTGACGTATAGCATTAAAAAATAGAATTAAAAAAGCACTTCCAACTCGTAAGCCCAAGCCAATAGTCACCCAGACTCCGTTATTTGTGGGCCAGTTTGTTTACAGCTTATCATATTTATTCAATTAAATCATATCATATTAAATCAATTCCTTGTCGACCGACAGAAAATGACTATACTGATGATGGCCCTCAGCCAAGTACTTCTTAAAAATGCCAAGAAACTAATGAAATAAATCGGTTATATCTTCCTAATTTGACAAATGTGAAAAGTAAATGCAGATTCGATACTGGATTTAAGTAAACTGTCTGTTGTTGATTGCGATGGAACTGCTACAAAACACTGGTTGGAAAAGTTAGGGAGACCCGCTACAATGGTTCGTTTGTCAACTTTATGCTAATGAGTTACTATTGTTTCATAATCACAAATTGGATGGTGCAACATTAGGACCTCAGCTTTATTCGAGACCCATTGGAAGAGCGCTAGAAAACTGTGCTGACCTTCCTACTGGTTAGTTCTAACCTATCCCAGGGAACCTACTGCTTTAATAAAAGAAATCCGATACTCTAAGCACGGATCAAAAATATTTGTTTCAAATGTGTGAAGCCATAAGTAAAGGATCCTGTTCTATAGATCGCTCCAATAGAAACCCAGCAAAGTTGACACACTAGATGCTTGACAACTGCCAAAAGGATTTTGAGGCTTTATGTAGCTACATCCAATCCAACTAATTACTTGAATATACTTGCTGAATACATTTTAAAAGTGTATGGTTCAGTTTGGTTTAGTGATAAAAAAGATAGTTCGGTTTGTAAAGTTTTAAATGTAAGAGAAATAATTGACTCTGTTATCCAAAGCAATTCTTATTTTAAACACCCAGAAAATATTTCGATGGCAATGCTTAATGATGAAACACCACATATCAGAGAACTGGGCTTAAGAAGAATAATATAATAATATATATAATATTGACTTTATTATATGGACCAAATAACAAGAAACATCACCACCATTATTGGAGAAATGATATGGATTTGGAAGACATTCTGCAAAATGAAAATCCAATTGACATTGACATGTCGTTTCCAAAAAAACCTTTCACAGTCAAGCTGTTCACTGCTGCGTGAAGGTGGTGACCGAAGCCTCAAATGCATAAGTTGGTGAAATGCGGTCAAAGAATACATTCGCCAAGAATTTCGCCTTTTTTCAACACAAAAAAAAATATTATCTTTAAAAAGTAAAAATAAGGGTGTTCTACCTATTTTAGTTATATCATGAAGTTTTTAGTAGTTTTTTTATTTTTGCTTATAAATTTAGCTTTATGATCATAAGTATTTGTTAATAGTTTCATTAATAAATTATTAAGTATTAAAAACTTATAAAAAAATCAATCTAATGAAAAAAAACATGTTTTTTTTTCAAAAATCCAAACTTTGAGCTAAGTTAGAGGGCTAAATTAAATATTTTTTATGCCAAATTGGTCAAATTACCAAAACGCAACAAAATGGAGGTATGTATTCGATATTCGAAATCAATACTTTTTTTTTCTCCATACAACGACGCTTCACCCTAATGTACAAAATATTCATGTATTAATTTAATATAGGTACGAGCAAATTTCCTCGTTTCTTTTCATTAATAACAAACATTAACATAGAATCATTAGAAAAACTATCAAAGAAACACGTTTTTATGGAATACACAAACAGGAAACAATTAATATTTGAATTTCTAGCTTCCATACCTGCTTGTTCTTTATGTTCACTTAAAGAAATTTTAAAATTGTGTTATTTTGTCACTACACTACACATCTGCTGCACCTGCACCAGCCTATCGATCCAACTTTTGAACTTCATCTCAACTCGCGTTCATTTCAACATCGCATGAAAACCACAGATAAGCAATACCTAGATAGGAATCTTTCGTTCGTATCACCCCCCAAAACCCATTTGTTTACATTGTTGTTTTTGTAATTTCATTTCGTGTCGATGAATAGATGTGAACTGCAACAACAATTTAACGCGGTGAATTTGATTTGTTTGACAGTTCATTTTTTTTTTTTTTCATAAATGTGCTGTGCGAAGATTTTTATTCCGGTATTTGTGATTTTCATTAAAAAATAAATTAACAAGAAAATAATTGTTTCACCAAGCACAATGCCCGCATGGCAAGCGGAACTTGAACGAGTCCTTGAATTTCAATGAAAAATCTTTTGGTGCTTTCATGTTTCTTTCTTCCAATTCGCCAAAAAGCTACTTGAGATGAGAACTTTTTGTAGAACTCTGTCGCCTCCGAAGGGGCTCTGTTTGAGCAGAGTATAGCAAAGGGCAAAAGACCTAATTATGTTTATGAAATTTAAAAACATAATTTCAATTTTTTTCAGCTCTACAGCACAATAATTATAAAAAAAAATCTCGCCAACCAATAATAAGGTTCGAGAAATCAACAAAAATTAAATTCACCATGGCAAATTTGACAGCTACTATATTCTTAGTTTTAGGGTACAGACACACTTAATATATGAAATTATTTTAATTTATACGTAAGGGGTTGGATTGCATCATGGTCAAATTCCGACGTAAATTTTTAGAAATTAATTTAAGGTCCCCCAAACCGATGCGTGGACAACATTTTTGTCAGTCATCGGGTTCATATGGAAAATCGCACCGCTTTCATTGTGGGTACCTACTCTCAATTATTTTCATGTAACTTAATTTTAAAAAGTGAATGTTTTGTTGTCGTGAATGTTTCGCCCCAATTTAAGGCTCACCGAAACCAATGCGAAACATTCGTTGCGGCGAAGAAACATTCGTCAGTCAAAATTAATTCATATGTTTCTCCGCCGCGTTGGTGTGGGCACTCTCATTTATCACCATGTAAATAAATTTTGACTGACGAATGTTTCTTCGCCGCAACGAATGTTTCACATTGGTTTGGAAGAGCCTTTGAAGTTGATTTGAAAGATCCTTTACACAATTTAAATTGTGTTGCAACAAAAATGGTCTCCTAAGCCGATGCGAAACATTTGGAATACCAACAAAACCTTCATCTGCTAGAATTAATTTGTATGGGGATAAAAGAAAGCACCCACAATGGTGTGAATCTCATCTGTTCTTAATTGCAAAGACTGCAATAAAGTCAATTCTAAAGTCAAAAGCCATCCATAGTACAGTACGATTTTACAGGCATTACAAATACAACATCGCTAGTAGCTCTACAGCCAATAAGAAGTTATACTACGTTTTCTGTCAAAACAATTTTTGTATGATTTCTTGCAAGAAGGTTTCTTTAGCGAACATTTTAAATTCTCACTTTTGTACTTTTTTGCAAAAGTAGGTAGGTATATGAAGTTAAACCTTAATTAAAAAGTACAAGTGACCTCAACTCCAGAAATAATTGTGTTTCGCCCAAGGTACAACAGTGGGCTCTTCAGTCAGTCTGTTATACCCTACTAAGACACAAATTTTGGTCGATGTGAGCCCACTGTTGTACCTTGGGCGAAACACAATTATTTCTGGAGTTGAGGTCACTTGTACTTTTTAATTGAATTTTATTCATTCACTCCACTTAAAACGGAAGTTATTTCAATATTTTAATACTTAAATTTCTTCATCTTCTCATTGTTAAACCTTAATGTTACTTTCATTTCAACAAAAAAATCAAATCTGTAATAGAAAAAATTGACTTGTTTAGAAAAAAGATCAAAAATCAAATATTTCATATAGACAATTTACACCGGCTACACGATTTTTTTTGCGACTTCCTTACAACAAAAAAAATTAATCTGCAATCGTCGAAAGGAAATCGGCAAACAAGAACCTAGCACATTTAAACAAACCCTTGGATTCTTAAATTATCCGCCATTTTGTTCACGAACCGAGGTGAAACTCGGATTTTTTTTCACGTACACTAGTGCAAAAATCCGATTTTCACCACGGTCGTCTGCACGTACACTAGTGCAAAAATCCGATGTTCACCACGGCCATTTGACGTTTGAGCTTGTAGGCAAACCGAATTGACAGCCGTAGATTCCCATCTAGGTATTGCTTATCTGTGATGAAAACATTGAAATCTATTCGAAATTAAATCAGTGCGAAGGAGAAAAATGATGGGATCCACCCTCGCACTTGATCCCAATCTACATTCAACGATTTTTCCAATGCCGATCTTTCATGGAGAACATGCAAAACAGAACATGCTATGACACACCTTAACCAAAACCACCGATTGTCAACAATCGTTGCCCAAATGCTGTTCCACACCTCACAAAATTGGTAGATTTGGACAGAAGAGAGCACTCACGAGAGAGTCAAACTATTTCCCCTCCTGACAAAATTCTGCGTTGTATAAAAAATGTACTGTTGTAGAGTCATCGGTTCAGTTTGCTTTGAATTGGAATAAAAAAAAGTTACAAAAAATTAAAAGAATAATTGTTAGAAGTCGTGTGCAGAATTTTTGCCCAGAAACCGTTCCACACTCTTTAAAATTTGACAGACCACCAATTTCTGACCAAAAATCTCGGGAACAAACCTTATAAAAACGAACACGAACAATAATTTTTGTCAGCGCTGAATGGACGAGGACAGTCTTCTAAATTGTTGTACATATTAATAGAGCTCTTTGCGAATCTGTCAAACTCAAAAATGACAGTGAGCACTTTATGGGGAACGTCGAATAAACGGAAATTGAAAAAAAAAAGAGCTGGACATTAAATTTTAATAAAGTTCTGTGTTGATAAAAGAAAAGTGATACATATAAAGTCGTATTCATTAGAATCCGCTGAACAGATGAATAGTTATGCAATGCATAAGGATTGATGAAGCCACTATACAACGTTGCATAAATTGTTATGCATACAATATTTTTCAACCCATTATAGTTATAATGAGCTTGTGTCAAAATTAGTACCATAAAGGAGGAATCTAGTACGTTTTACTTTCAAAACTGACAAAGGAGACCCAGCTGTGTGTGTGTGTGCCGCGGTGTGCTGCGTGAAGAATCAATAGGTCCGATCCTTTACCTTGTGCACAGAAAATCACAAACTGTCAGATCTTGGAGAGCAACGTTTATATATTCTCAAAAATATCATAACTGTGCCAAAGTACGGGAACGCAAATTCAACCAAATTCCGTATTACTTAATTTGCTGGACAAGTAAGGCACGATGTTTGGCTTTCATTCTTTTGCTCTCAAATTGACATTTTGCTGTGGTGTGATTTTCAGTCCGAAGAAATTTCTCGGACTGAAAATCACAGGTAGGGGAAATTATTTACTCTCTCGTGAGCGTTGTTTTTTGTAAAAACTGTCAAATTATTGAACGGCCTTGGACTGAAAATCACACAAATGCACAGAAAATCACAGAAATTTAAAGTAAAGGAACGGACCTAATAAAATTAATTATTTTTGTATTCATTTCTTTTAAAATTATTATAATTATATAGTTGCTTTGTTCTTTGTTTGTGTTCGCAAATAAAATTAAAAATATTTGAAACAAAAAATACGTCGTTTTTGATTTATTCCATGGAAGCTAGCTCGAATACCTCATGTAAACGGGGTATAAGAAAGATTCAGCCCTATTCTGCTATTCCCGTGGACCGTAGACCCGATTCACCAATTCGATTCCCTTTCGCTCTGTATTTCCATTCTGCTATCCGTCGGGTGAACTACATTATCCCAAGCCAATTTAGGCGTGTACCATCCACAGTACACATATCTATTTATATGTACCTTGTGTACCATCAACTGAGCGCTCCGAGCGCTCAAGGATTTTGTAATGTCGAATTCATTAAAACCATTTGAAGTCGATTCCATTAAAAAAAATTTCTTTTTTTTTGTGAGTGTGTGAGTGCAATTTGACAGGAATTTTGTTGTCGCACAAAAACGAAGAAGTAGTGCGCGCTAAGCAAATATTAAAGTGTATTTTATTTTCGCGTTGTTTTGATAATTTAAAAGCAAATATATTTCGTCTGATAATTGAAAAACATCAAAAACAATTGTGCGCGTAATCAAGTAAAAAAATTACAATCCAAAATTAATCCACACACAGCAGCGAGGATCTATTCTGAATATTTCACTAGGGGACGAAGAAAAATAATTTTGCAACGTGTTTTCCTCACGAATTGTATGTTATTTTAATGGGATTTTTTGTTTCTTGAAGATACGCACAATTATCTTTACTTTTTTTCATCATTCACTGAAATATTAAACAATTAAGAACACTTAAACATTTGTTTTCTTTTTTAACTTCGTCACAAAATTGTAATGAGAACATTTAATTCCATCTTGATGCATGAGAAAAGTCAAATCTTGATAGTGTGTGTGCGATTTGATGTGAAATCTAGCTAAAAACGCAAGATTTGTTTGACAGCATTAAAATCGATTTTGTTTAGAAAAAATTCGATTTGTTCAGAAAAATTCGATTTTTTTTGGTTGTAAGGAATTCGACATAAGTGAGACAAAAAATCTCAACTGAGCTATGAGATTTTTTGCGGAGATTTCTGATCCAAACATTTCTTGGATTCACTATTCGATTTTTCTTCTCAGTTGAAACAGCTGTTTGTTTGACAACAAAGTTATAATTTTTTGAGGGTGTGCAAATAAGGAAGTAGTAAATAAATACAAAATAAAGACGGAATGTTGGTGAAAACTCAAACTGATTGAATTAGCTATAATCACTTTCATTAATTTCAATAAGTTTTTTGCTTTAACAATTAAATTTTTAACGAAAAGTTGAAATCTTATTTCCAAACTTGTATGAGAATAATATAACACGTTTTTTTTTTAAAGAGAGCGGAGAATGCTGTCCCACCAATTGATTCTGCCTCCGTTAATCTGACATTGAGCGCTCAGTTTGTGGTACACGCCTATTCAAACAGTTGTTCCCTGTGCATGTAAAAATCTTAAGCAGTTTCAATAAATTATTTTGGTTGATTTTTTAATTAAAAAAATAAAAACAAATATGGACATTTTTTGACTTTTTTCCCACTTCCAAATATTCTAAATTAAGCAAACAATTTGTTTCTACTCACATTTTCCCAAGCAATAAGCAGATACACAACCAACAATTGAAAACCCGCAAACATTTTATATGCGGATCTGAATTGTATAGAAAGAGAGGTCCGTCAAGCTGGAACCACAACTGAAATTCGAAAAGCTAGAACCACCACACCTTTAAACACGAAATTTCTAAAAACTAATGATGAGGGAATTTAGTTCAATTTTTGGACTCGTGATTTTACGGAATTTCAAGTTAAGTACTGCATGGTTTGACCTCTAAATTTAGTGCCAAACATATCAAAAAGTCTCCACCTTCTAGGCACTCGACATTTAAAAAACATACTGATTAAATATATACATAGAACTTGGTAATTGGAAAATAACAATATTTAAAAGAAGGTATCTTTCTAAAAAAGAGATATGGAAACAAAGCACATTCATGAGAAAATGTCCTTAAATGTTGATTATTTGATTTTTTGCATACTATTTTTAACGATTTTCTGAGCTACTAGGTTTTTTTTCAATGTGTATTTAAACGAATGACACAAAATATAAGGTCGATTTTCTGACTAAAATTGTTCAAAGAGCCATAAGGCTAACAATTTTTTAGAAGCATTCAAAATTCTTCCTGAATCTTAATCCCCATATTGCACTTAATAAATTCTATAATTAGATTTGCTATAATTATAAAGGGTTATAGAGAAATCGGGAAAAATTTATTGAAAAAAATCTGTATTTAAACGAGTGAATTGGAGTGTATATGTATATCGAATAGCTTTTGTAAATATTGTTTTGGAAAATATATTGCAAACTTATTATTATCAAATTATATAGCAACGAAGATTGTTATATCAAAATAAATATTATTGTATATAAAATATTGTTTGGGTTTAATATTCCTGACAATCAGCCCTATCGAGGTATCCGTTCGTAGAAAATTTTTTTCCGATCTGTTCGAAATCGGAGAATTTTCTATCGAGGTATCCATTCCGATTAACAAATCGGACAAACTTCCGATGAAATTTAATGCTTATCAACGCATTGCGATGAAGTGCGTTCAGTAAGGAATTTTTGACAGCTGAGCGATAAATTTCTTCCGAAATTCTCCGACAGAATATAGTTGCGGAATATTTTAAGCACTATCCGAACGATTAGTTACTGGGAATTTATTTTTTGTTTCCCTCCAAACATATGCAAATGCAGCTTTATTTAGGCGAAAGTTTTTTTTAAACCTTTAATATAAAACTTTGAACTGATTTTGTGATTTGAGTGCAACCATTTCTATACTTACGCTGCTTCTGAAAGTAGATTTATATTCGAGTTATCTCTTAAAACTCGTCTTTTCTGCTTGTGCCTCGTTCTTATATTTAAGGATTCTGCTTCCAAAGCTAAAGCAACACTATCCATTTCTGTGGACGAATTTATAAAACCTCAAACTTTATCAAAAAGATTTTCACTTATTGAACTATTCTTGACACATGTGTCAAATGAATGCGATTGAATACTTCATTTTTGTTTGTTCCAAAGTGGATACCTCGAAGGCAATCGAAGTTCCGATCATTTATTTATTTTACTGATGGAAATTCGTTTTACTGAACAGCTGATTGTAAAAACCCAAAAAATGGAACATTTCGTTTCAGTTTTCTATGTTCCATTTTTTTACTGTTCCACTCATCAGTAAAAAAATTACTGAAGCATTTTGCATCATTAAAAATAAATAAAAGATTGCGGCTGTGGGTTTGACATTAATTTACTGATATAATTTTACTGATTGCTATAACCGCCCGTAAGTAAAAAATTCCAGTTTTCACATGTTTCAACTTTTACTGATGGTTTTTAATTATCGCTATAACTGGCGCCTAAATTGCTTCAGTAATTTTTTTACTGATGGAGTGGAACAGTAAAAAAATAGAACACATAAAACTGAAACGAAATGTTCCAATTTTTGTGAATTGGCAATCAGCTGTTCAGTAAAACGAATTTCCATCAGTAAAATAAATAAATGCTTTTTTTATAAAAATTATTCTTCCTTGGGATTATTTTTTGCCAGAAAAAAAATATTTTAGTTGATTTGCCATCGATTCGTACCATTTTTATGTTTCAAATCTTTTTATAACACATGAAATTATGCAAAAGAAAATTTTTACTGATGGTTTTTACTGATCGCTATAACTGGCCCCATAGAAAACTGAAACGAAATGTTTCATTTTTTGTCAGTTGGCAATCAGCTGTTCAGTAAAAGGAATTTCCATCAGTCAAATAAATAAATGCTTTTTTTTACAAAAATTATTCTTCTTTGGGATTATTTTTTGCCAGAAACAAATATTTTAAATGATTTGCCATCGATTCATACCATTGTTATGTTTCAAATCTTTTTATAACACATGAAATTATGCAAAAGAAAATTTTTACTGATGGTTTTTACTGATTGCTATAACTGGCGAGTATTTCTTATATGAGTGTTTCTTATATCCGTAAATTACTGTACTGCAAATCGAAACTTTTTGTCTATGGTTTCATAGGGTGTTTTTTTGTGCTCTTTACATAATGTATGTATGTATGTAATCCTAAAAATAATTTCAATTAATTGCAATGCGGGCACATTCTGGAAGCAATTTCCGAAGCGTACATAATGTAGGTACATACATGAAATCTAACGAAGTTGTTTCAATAGAACCTAGTATCCGTTTAAATTCGACCTTTAACCATTTTCACCCTTAACAGTTACATACGCTCATAATTTTTGGTTTGTGCACATCTATGGGACAAAACCTTTTCGTCGAGACATAATTCATGTAGTTCCGTTGAGTAGGTATTTACGGAAAAATCGCTAGACAAATTTTGGCCACCACGTGTCAACCATACCATTTTTTACGGAGCAGCCTTTCTAGCGCTTTTAATAATTCCCAAATAAACAAATATGTACCTCAATTTTGAATTCATCCATTTTTTATTTGCTTTCAAAAATTATGTATACAATAAAATGAAATATGAAGCTTAGAATGAAATTCAATATATAACCTAGATATATTGTATATTTATGTATGAATGTAATGCAGGTGTTGCTAAATAAAAATTAAGAAGCTAGAAAATTAATTTTGAACTTACCATGTACGTCCTCGGAGGTACTTTTTTTTAGTTATTTATAGGTTTTAATAAATTTATAATATTCAATTAAATTACAATTCTATGAAAATTAAATTTATAATATTTAAAATTTGTTGGTTTTATTTTTATTTAAATTTGTTTAATATTTTATTTTCCCTCCCGGGTTATGAATTCATTCTTTAATGAACTAATATATAGTTGCATTATAAGTACATATATGTATGTATATAACTTTCAAATGAAAGTTTATATTAGTTATAAGATTTTAGTTATTGATATTTTTGATTATTGAAAGAATGAGAATATTTTGTCTGATCACCGTAAGAATCTTCACGAGAACGCTTTTGTGGAGTTTGGTATTCGTATGATTCCTGTGATGGTGGCAGTCTCTTCAATTGTGCTGTTTGCCGCACTATAATATTTAATGTTATTTATTTATAAAATATTTTTTTGTTATATTTTTTTTTTTTATTTTTAAATGTTATTATTTTTTTTGTTATTTTTTGATTTATTTAAAGTACCACAGTTAGCTATATAAGGACGTAAAAAAAGTAAAATAACATTGGTTTTTGTTACTTACAATATTCCTCTTCTCGATCTTCGTAGTCACGTTCAAAGTTTGCTGTTTTTCCATTTTCGACTGCCTTACCTGTAAGCTTTTGTAAAATACTTATGGTCGAGTTTTTATCAACATAACCTTTGTAGGACGACCTTCAAATAAACAAACAAAAAAACATTACTGAACTATTACACAACTGAAGGTCTAATTCCTAAACGCAGACTTGTTTGAAAACGGATACATAAAAATCCTTACTAAGCAGGCTGCTTCAAAAGCAGTATAAAACATTTTTTTTTTGGGCAATCGCAAAGGCTTAACTACCTACATAAATTGCGAAATTCTCTAGCATTTTTTTGCTTTGTGTGTCGTATGTGCTTTGCAAATCTTGCGTTTAGGAATTTGGCCAAAAATTATTCTTCTTACTTTGAAGCAATTTTTTCGACATACACAGCTGCCTTTTTCGCAGCTTCTGGATCTGGATCAGCCATACTTTCTTTTATCTGACTTCGACTAACTTCGTCATTCTTATCGGGAACCAAGTATTTGCGAATTTCAGCCAAAGCATACGCAACACGAGCATAAGCTTCGGCTGGCAAAGCAACAGCAGAAATCTCAACGTACAAGTCTTTGTTCAAGTGAGCGAGTCTGGGGTCTCCAGATGATCGCAATTCTTCCTCTTTAACGGGATTACGCATAGAGTGACGACCCTTTATTTTTATTTTACACATTGTTTCTTCTTGTAGTCTACGAAGAGAGTTTCCTTTAGGACCAAGAATTTTTCCAATGAAATTAAATTTGGGAAATTGTTTAGTAGCCAAGAAGACCTTTTGGCTGATTTTCATCGGTTTTTGTTTTAAAACATCGGCATACATTTCCCGACCTGGAATACGACCTGTGGTCAAAACCGTATCGATAGCTTCATCGATAAGCATAGCAGCTAGTGGAAAATCTTCTCCTAATCGTTGCTTTTCATTTATACAATCGGCAATGAATTTATTTGAGATTTCATTTAAGCGGGGTGCAAATGCATCTTCTTCATTTTCTGCAATTCGAAGTGGTGCAATAATTTCGGTCATTTTTTCACAGCTAAATTTGTATTTCTGCAATAAAAAAAAATTTTGAATTATGCTCAATATATCAACAGCTCCAAGGCTCGACTGAGATAATATTTTAAAATACACATTTACGTACTTTATAAAACTTTATAAGAATTCGTAAATTAAATAATCAGCCCCATCACGAATTCCATCGTAATCGGAAACTTCTTACGAATCCCTAAACCACGGATCACAGAATCCATCGTTGTTGATAGTTCTTTCGGGATTCGTAAAATGCTTCCGATTACGGTGGAATTTGTGATAGGGCTGAATAATTTATTATGTACATTTCTTGATAAACTAGTTAACTAATAAATAAATAAAAAATAAATTGGGTGGCACAACGGCTCGTGAAGAACCAGGGCCTAGTGACTAACAACTCGCAACCATTCCTGTGTGCGCCTGTCGACAGGAATGGAAGGATCCTACAATTTTATGCCGAATCCGAACGGCTAGACGAGAAGCACTTATTCGTGACAAGTGATACTCTTGGATGATTTGTCAGTTCCTCGCAAGAGGCAGTTGCCCTGAAAAAAAACTTTTTAGTTTTGAGGTGGACGAGGCTGGGAAGCGAACCCAGGGGGCCTATTCTGAAAAGCGCGGCGGATCGTATTGAAAGTGATATTTCAATTTACACCGTCTTCGCTTTAGGTTATTCTCAAAAGCTTAAGTGAAAGAAAGCGATCCATCCATCCATTTTAATGTCAAATATTTCCAGCCCACTTCCATTTTTACTTCCACTTCTCAATTTTTCCAAACAAAAATGACAGTTGTTCTTGGCCGTCGAAGAATTTTTTGATGTGAAACTTCTTTATTAATATTTTGTGCCAAAAGAATAATTTTTTGAATATTTATTCGATTTTGTTGCTATTAGTCATAAAATAACACATTTAAATGAACCAAATAAGTGTGATTTAAAATATGATAATGTTAAGAAGGAAGATAAGAAGATATATTTGCAAATTAATTTTTGTTTGCATTTTTATTTTCAATTCGCCACCAATCCGTCACCTAGAAACCTATCGCTTTCATACAAAAAATGGAAAGCGCGTTTGGGAATAAGAAATTGCAAATCCGCCATTTAAAGCGATCCGCCGCGCTTTCCAGAGTAGGCCCGCAGACCTCCAGCGTGACAGTCGAACGCACTAACGCTACGGGCTACTACTAACTAATAAATAGCTTTATACATATGTAATTTATTTGTTTTTTGTCTCCTTTATGTAGCTTAAAAATATTGGTCTGCGTAGGTATATGTAACCGTTATAAAATCAGCTTAGTTCATAATCGGAAATATATATCGCGGCGAACTAATCGTAATTGCTGTTATTTTTAAATGAAAATTATTTTTAACCTAGCAGAAAGTGCACACAAAAACACACCTATTGTCATCCAATTTACTACTTTATTATGATATATCAGAAACAACTTTTCGTTAATTTATAACAGAATCATTGCAAATAAACCAATTATTATTTGCCATGAAGTTTTGCTCCTTTATTTAGCAACATTTTAGCTATTTACAAATTACTACTAATATAAACAGCCTTAACGAAATTGTGTGGTATCATATCCTCAGAGTATTCAACTGATTTCGATATGGCTGGAAAGCCATAGTTGCCGATGTGTGCAGAATATACCTGGGACACGCACTTCACGTGGATCACTAAGCATATTTAAAAACAAAAATGATTTTAAATCTAAAACATAATTCAATTAAAAATTACAAGTGACCTCAAATTCAGAAATTATTGTGTTTTGCCCAGATATGATAGTGGGCTCTTCATTCAGTCTGGATTATAAAACAAACATTTGCTCCTGTTTCTAAGGTTTTTATTCTTCTGATAGCTTAACTTATGATTGAAACTAAACAAATTGACGATTTTGAAAAATGTAAAACATTTTTTTTTTAGGAAGGCTATTAATGTTAATATTTGTTCAATTACTCATGTCATAGGTGTCTTTTTTGCTTCACTATTTTTGTTTAACTTACTTAGGTATGTATGAAGGTATGCCGTTCTCCTAGCAAATGAGATATTAAAATATTGGATGTTTTTAATTTGGAAATAAAGATATTAAAATATTGTATGTTTTTAATTTGGAAATAAAGAAATTAAAAAGATTTAATAGAAGCTATTGTTTTTTATTTACTTAACCACTATATCTTCTTTCTTAAGACATCATTATTTTTTGTAAAAACTTTTTTAATTTTTAATAAATTAATAGGTATGAAAGAAAAAGATAGGGTGTCTACCTACACGCTACACATAGACTATAGGTA
The DNA here is from genome assembly GCA_949320155.1 of Melangyna quadrimaculata. Taxonomy (NCBI): domain Eukaryota; kingdom Metazoa; phylum Arthropoda; class Insecta; order Diptera; family Syrphidae; genus Melangyna; species Melangyna quadrimaculata. The sequence continues at coordinate 67,205,709 of OX439483.1, read as the reverse complement.
CACATCGTATATTATAGCATTATGCTTATAGCATACTCTATTGGACATGGCCGATGGCCACCATAACAAACAAAATACAATTATTGATTTTCATAAATAGCAATATGGGCGTAGAACCATGGATTTTGAAGTCTCCATTGAGCTTTTTTATTAATTATCCGGGCATCGTACATCCCAGTGGAGGCGAAATGTGTACCTATGTTCTAATAAAAAATATCTTTAATGGCACTAGTTAAACAAACAAAATTTGTGAATCAATTAGAAGGAAAAAAGGCCTACATTAAAGTAAATGAAGCAAACACCTAGAAAAAATTAATAAAACGCAATGTGAGGGTGCAGTCAACCCCTCACCAGAAAAGGTCAGTTTGTAATTTTTTTTAGAAAGAACGCGAGACCGCGCTTTTTGTCCCGATCTTAAAGGCATCCAGATTTGCATAATACGGATATATAATAAACGAAACTGAGAACTTATTGCTTAAATAAACAATAATGTAGATATTTGTACCTACAAATATATTGATTTTTTAGACCACCATTTGAAACAAAATTAAAAAAATTACCATGCAGTTACATTAAATAGAATTAAAGTTGTAAATATATATCAGAAAACGAAAAAAACTTATTTATTTAGAAATTTCTGGATTGTTCTTATTTAATTTTTACCTTTTTTAATGTTTTTTACGAGTTTAATTAGAAAATAAAAGCTTTAAACCGAATAATGTAAATTCTTTTTCAAGTTTATGATTAGTATCAAAAAATTGAGTTGGTGTTGAATTGGGGCTGGATTTGTTGAGAGCGCCACCATTTCCAGTTGAGTTGAAATGTCGGCGATTTTTACGAATGTGTGAGAAGGAGAAAAATGATCAGATCTCACCTTCACACTAATTAATTTTCGAAGTCCCCTTTCACACTTGACATGGCGAGTGTCGTATCGAGTCGGTGTGGGTGCTCTCGTTTATCGAATTTTTATTTTGACAACCGAAAGTTTCGTTCTTGTCCCAAATGTTCCACATAGGTTCAGGACACCGATCTCTATATATAACCAGATAACGTATCCATAGAAAAAGTTTGAGTACATTTGAAGAATTTTATAACAGTAATCATGTACCTTACAATTGTTATAAACTAAAACAGTGTGCAGTATAACAACACATAAACGTCAAATCAAAATCATATCATAACCTCAAAATGAATTTGTTGTAAGTAAAACAATTATGGTTCCGATTAAGTTGACACATTAACAAAACTCAGTAGACTTATCTGTCTTAAAACCTTTATTGAATTGAATAAATCAAAATTAATAACATTAAATTAAATGTATAGCCTAGCCACTTCAAAGTCGGCAAATAAAATAAGTAATGAAAAAGTGTATTATCTTATAAATGTATAAACGAAAAAAAAATCTCAATAAAAATTAAATACAAACCGTTGAATAAATACAAATAGAAGTGACACCCAATTACTCAGAACGCCCTGCAAACCAAAAAGCGAATAGTAGACTAAATAGGTGATGTCGGCTTTTTGTGTGCACAAACCAATTCCCAAAAGTATATTTATTGATTATATTTGGGCCTATTCAGCGAGGTCTTTTATTCTGTTATCAATTTCCACACAAAAGTTTGAGCTGTCAAAAAATCTTTTATGAATTATAATTTTGGTATTCGGCATGCCAAACTGTTATGGAATCTGTTAAGAAATCTGCTATGAGATGTCAAAAGTTCGGAAAATCTTTTACGGATCGAATTTTTGGTTTTCAGCATGCCACAATCTGTTATGGAATCTTTTATGAATCATAAAAGAATAAAAGACAAATTTTTGTGAATTATCATAGAAGATTTCAAGCAATGAAATAAAAATCGATATTTATCTTTTATTTCGTAAAAAATAGGGATACAAATACAACTAAATGATATTAAAGTACATATTTATATATGTATATAGGAAAACAAATTATTTTTTCACAACACACAAAATTATTTTAATACACGGAACCCTTCAAGCAAAATCACGGACACGAATTTCTCGGTTCACTTTGGAATCACTTGGGACTCTAAAAAACCTGAGTGTCTCGCACACATTAACAAATTTTCTGTGTACACATGTAAAAAGAAGAACAAGAATCGAGAGAATTTTTGTATGCACGGAGAAATAGAGAGAGAGTACAGTCATTTTGTTTTAATTTCCACCACTTTTTTTTTAGTTCAGTTTTGTAGGTAGCGCGGCGAAGACCATTGCTTTTTTATCTTTTTTTCTTGTGAAAACTTTAAGAAATTTCCAATCAAAAATACAAGTTTATTGTTTATTATATGTAATGTTTAGCTGTGAAAATATATATTGTACCTTTTATAATTGATAAATAAAAATAAAGTCATGAAATGAACAAAATTCTGTTTGTTTTTTTTTTTTTGTATGCAATGTAGAAACTCGACTAGATGGGGAAGTTTCTTATTAATACCATACAATTGGGTATGCCTCAATTAATTCATTTTTGTTGGTCCGTTTTTGATTCCATTTAGGCTCCGTTTTCTCGGAGTATGGTGAATTGGAATACTTTCTCTCTCTCACAATACATTCACATAATGGCTCCGTGGTGTTTCTAATTTCCATACTAATTTGATCCGATTTGGAATCGTTTTGGATCCGGTTTTGGGTCCGTTTATGAACTGGTTTCGGATCCAAAACGGACTCGCTTGCTTGAAGGGAAGCACCAAACACTTGTCATAAAAGAAATTAAGTTGTAGTCGATTTGATATTCCTGATGTGCTAGAAATAAATTTAAGTAAATTGCGTCATTTACTTGCACTTTCCACAAACACCACCATTCAACAACTTTCAGTGAACAAATATTTTGTTTACCACACCTGAGCTGATTATTTGTAACAGATTTTAGGTCTGTTTCTATAAAAAATTCCTTTTCGAAGTTCCATAACAGACTTTTATAAAAGTTCGAACTGCTGAATTCCAATTATAAAAGATCTTTTATGGTGAACATCTTTTATGTTTCATAACAGAAAATTCATAGCAGAATAACAGATCTGGCAGAATAGGCCTAATTATTTCTTTTTTGTTATCGAGTAACCATGACATTTTTCATTATTTCGTGTTGATTTGAAAAATGTTTGTAGGTATGTATTTTTCTTTAACGGTATGGGTTGTATTTTTATTTTGGTTGACATATATCTATACATGATTTTCAAGCTACGCTGAAGGTATTTTTTACAATATCAAAATATAGAGAAAACTGTTCTAGGGCAAGTTTGTTTATTCAGCCCTATTGTGAGTTTCACCCAGAAAACATTTCGCCCGAAAATGTTTTGTTCGCCCGGATTTTTAAAAGCTATTGCGAGTCACCATCTATCTTACAACAAGGGTGGCCTCGTTTCATTAAATGGAAATCTTGCTGTAAATAACAAGAAATATTTCACACGAATAAAATGCTGTCTATAGTGGCAATAAGGACATTTTTACGAACAGGGAACGTTTTTCGCCCGAAACTCACAATAAGAGAAGAGTGAAATTTAATTTTTCCGTGCGGATTTTCTTTCACGCAGAACTCACAATAGGGCTGATTTGATTTGTAAAAACGGAAAAAGACTATATTAGGTGTTGGCAGTAGAGAAACGGTTGGTTGATTTTGATTACTCTTATCAAATATAGAAGTTCAGTTTTGTTTTCTTTTTTGCATAATTTGTGAAAAAGATATTTTTGCTTTCAGATAGGTATTTAGAGGTTTAAGTATCTGTAACGGTATATTATTGCAATTCATACAGGAGCACAATGTTATGACGTGTAGAGTTTTATATTCGTCTAAAATATTGTTAAGACATGAAATTTTATAAACAAAGTAACGTGGTTGGGGCTGAATAGTTTACATTTTGGGGCTAAAAGCCTGAAGCGATTTAATCAACAAATCAAGTTGGGGCTATGAATAATGGACATGTTTCATCCAACGACAATCTTCCCCTAAAGACAAAACTCAGAAAATTGGGTTGAAAAAACAGCTTGGAGACTATTAAGGTCAGAATATTGGACAAAAAACGACGTCAGGGTTAAACAAATAACTCCCTTAAAACTAACATTCTTATTCGGTGCTTAAGTCTGGGGACTGTCAAGTCCGAAGTTGGGGCTAAAGCTTGAAGAAATATTAAAAAAAACATGGTTGGGGTTAACATTAACATATCAAATTCAACAACAGTTAACACTCAAAACTAATAAGCTAATTTAACGAAAGAAACACAGTTGTGGCTAAAACAATTGGAAAACAAAGGGGTGTCAAGCCAAGTGTAAATGTTTAATACAACAGGAATTGTTTCTTACAGCTTTGGATTAGAGAATTTTGGGGCTTAGTTTTCAAAAGTCCAAGACAAAATTGTATACAAAACATTTTTGGACTGAGTAGTTACGTACAAATTCTCTAGTCAATGAGCCAAATTCCAAAAGCGTGAGTTTTCTCTGTGCACTCAGAAAATCATGCAGGTGCACGTGCACAGGAATATTTGCAATCCCTATATAGCCTCTAGAGTGACGTGCAAAGGACAATGGGCAAAGATGTATGGAGCGTGGGCCCAGCACCAAACGGCCTCCATATCGTATAGGTACAGGTACATGTTTATGCATTCATTATCCGTTTGTCCAAATTCGCTGTGTGAAAAAAGTTATTTAATTTTGAATAAAATGAGTTTTAGGGTCACAATTCCTTTTTCGCATAGTTTTTCTTTAATATTTTGTGTATTTTTCACTCGAGTTTAGCCATTTTTTGGAATTAAGTTTTTTTTGGACCCATGAAACACTACCTGCATTTTTTCAGATTTTTAAAATTATGTTTAGGGGTCGCAAGCATCAATTTTATGCAAAAAGCAGTTTTTGGAGTATTTAATTTGTAAAAAATACAAATATTGTTTTTTAAATAATATTTTTGATGTCAAAATCATCTCTGGGAAAAAAACAAAAAAAAAAAAAATAAAAATTTTTACCTCATATATCAGAATAAAAATAGGTATTGTTTTTAAGGTTCGTTTGTCCCTCAAAACCATCCTTATATATTTTTATAAGGGGTTGAAATATTTTAAGCTTATTCCTCATTTAGTTAAGAAAAAATTGGTATATTTATTACGGGCTGGTCACAAAATAGATACAAAAATTATAAACAAAAATTATAATATTTTGTTTGCTTTTTATGGTACTTAAAGATTTTGAACTCAGTCAGTTCCTTACCGATTTTAAGTTTCTTTGCGGATGAGGAAAAACCGGACCACATTCTAGGCAAATGTGATGCACTTGTGCACCAAAGACACAAACAATTGGGACGTTACCTGGTGGAAGAGAGTGATTTACCATATCTTAATGTACTCCAAATACTTTAATTTCTTAGACAAATAAATTTGCGGGAAGAGTCGAAAGATGTTTACCCTCATCCAAGTAGGGGGCACAATAGATTCTTAGGTCGCAGTGCAAAAGCCCCATTTTAATTATTAATTCATGCGATCCATCCATATATGACAAATTACCTCCCCCAATTCTACACCAGCAATGTTGCCAGATCTAGAAACGCCTAGCAAACAAATTAATGTTTGCGGCTACATAACTAGGTACTTACAACAATGTTTGTCTTTATTTGGTTACGTAATCAATAATACATATTTTAAATTTTAATTTAAAGATATTTAAAGTTATTATAGCCGTGTTTTTTTAAGAGAGTGACTAGGAACTCAGCAAAATGTTTACACGCAAAACAAATTATTATAGAGAATTTTGTTTGTGTTTTCCGTGTAAAACTTTTACTGAGTGGCTAGTCACTCTCTCAAAAAACACGGCTTTATTTAGTTACTATGTTTATTATATTACTCTCAGCTATTGAAAACTTTTTACAACGACTAGCCTCTTCACCCCTATGTCTAGAAAAAAAGATTGTTTGTTAAATATAGCCTCTTAAATATTCCGCATTTTAAGACCTCATCCTCAAAGATCAGATGAGCCAAACTGAAGTAAACGGTATACTAACATTAACATATCTTAGCAATTCAGCTTTCTTTTTCTAAAAATCTTTAAGGACAACATAGCTAGCCCCTGTTTTGAATTTTAATTCGAATTGAAGAAAATTGATTTTATCCACAAATAATTAAAAATAAATTCTGAATCTCTGCAATACACAACTACATATGTTTCCATGTGTAGAAACATACAAATTCTGAATTTAATTCAATACCAACACAACATCGTTTCAATAGAAACTTATAAAAATAACAAACAAAAAATAATTTCTTTTCCAATACACGACCCTTTTACAATAATAGGATTTTTTTTAAATCGAATACACCCACAATGTCATATTATTTAGGCGAAGGAAGCGCGCTGGTTTCAAATAGCGGTCATTTTGCCCGGTGTCACCTTCTATTTGTAATTATTCAATGATACAAACATACAATGAATTTGTTGTGTTGTGCAGTGCAATACTTGTATAGGTATTTAATATTGTTTGTTAGAAACAAGTTTTATTATGATACTCTCTTTATACGTATGTATTTTAGACAAAAGATGCCATCTCAGATTATTATCAAACCGAGGAACTATATTTTATATTTTAAAAATTTAACAGGCTTTTAAGTCTAAAAATGACGTTAATTCCATACAGAATACGTCATTAATAAAAAAACTAGTAAGATTCTTAGAATTTCATTACCTATTCACCAAAAAAATTTCAAAACTCTGGTATTCTAATTAACGAAATTAGAAAATATACATAAAAGGACATTTTCCGGTTAACCTGCTACAACAATATAGATTATCAAAAAATCCAAATTTATTGCACCATAAAATATATTAGCCTATCACTAAAAATGTTTACTTCTACTCTACCTCCCACCACTTAGCTAATCAATGATCTCAGCGATGAAGGTTATTCCTTTTCAGCTCTCTTTGGATGGTTGGTTTTGAGACTATTGCCTTTCGATGGATCTAACAGACGTAGAAGGGTCATTCTTGACAACACGCAAATATGCCTCATCATGATGGCGTTGACTTCTTCCTTGTCCTAGTCCATAATACAGTCAATGTGGTATCAACACGACCGACGCACGGTTGCCCAGCTCATTACAGTATCTGAGACGTTTTTCGGACAATTCTTACCATGAACGATGGATTTGGCGTGGTGGACCAATTCTATGGCCAACTCGTTCAACAAACCTTACTGGGGCTGTCTCAAGGAAAGTCTACGCTAAGCTCATTTCAAACATACGTGAACTCCAGCAACGTTTGCTTATTTCTGCAGCAGCAACCTGCTTTCCCTGAATTTTCCCTGACCGCTTTCAAAATTCCCTGACTTTCCCTGACCAAATTTTCGTTCCCTGACTTTCCAGTCGAGTGACAACCATGGAATTGAAAAAGGGCACATCTCATACTTAAAGTTGATTAAATTCCTTCGTTAAAAATACTTACTCAAAAGTATAATTTTCCAATGTTAAATATAAACTTTTATATTTTATGAAAATCATTTATGTATTTATTTATTCAATTGATAATAATTAAAACATAGGTACATATATTTCTAAAATATTGTTAGTTAAACGAGAACATGCACTTACCTTTAAAACTGCAATTAGTCGTATAAAATTATTTTGTTTGGATATTATAAATTAGTTCAATATGTGATCTTATAAATTTATTACATTAGGTTTTAATATTTTTTTAAATAAATGGTTTCACAAATTATGAATTGAATTTTTAATTGTATTTAAAAAAAGATAGTTTTATCATTGATTAGTTATATTTTATGTTTGTATTTTAAATTTATTTGTATTTTAATAACATAATTCTGTTTATTTTGTTTTGTTTGTTACTGAAGTTTTATTGTGTCTTTCACAATTATCATTTTTTTAAATGCCTGAAATTAATAACTACTATATTGAGATGTGCTTTGTTCACCAATCTCGTGTCCGTTTTTGTGAGTTTTCGTATCTTCGAGCATATTGCGATGGTGGTTCTTGATACAATCTCTTGATGGGTGGTCTTTGCGACATTTTTCGTACTATTTATAAAATTGTATTGTTTAATTTGTATATTTAGTTTATAGCAATGCAATTAAAACTTATTTTTATTTACTGTTGGGGTAGAGTTTTTATTTTAAAAATATTGGCGCAAAATTTTAAACAACCTATTGTAAAGGGCTTAACATTTTACTAGTTAGCAATTTCGTAAGTATTTAGCAATTTACTATCTATTCCAAAATTTTAAACCATTTGCTAACTAGTAAACTGCATTTGTAGGGTTTGAATTTGATGAACACAATTGTTGTTTTTATGCGTTGTAAATTAATTATATGTTGAAGGGAACCCATCATGTACTTTATATAAGTATTCGATTTTTATATTTTTATCGTTTTAACTTCATTATTAACAAAAAAAAGAAAATTTGGGTACCAGCAGGAATGGAACCTGGAACCTTCGGGTCCTGGAGTAAAATTCAAATATATGGATTTAGTACGAAACTAAAAAGATAAAGTAGCCATTTGGTGATTTTAAGTTTAGTAAAATTTTAGGGGATAGTACGATGCTAAACTCGTTTAAAATTAGCAAAACAGAATTTTTAACCTATAGTATCACACTAAAAATGATATGATTTAACATAGTACTAAATCGTCTAAAATTTTGCGCCAATGATGATAATTTATTTAATATTTGAGAACTACACATTTTCTAACGTTTAAGGAGAATAGAGAGAAATTAAAAAGATATTCATGCCGATCACAGAGTCCAGAAAACTCGATCCGCAGTAATTCACAATGCAGTATTCTCTTTCCTTTTTCAAGATACATAAGAAGATGGGAAAGTAAGCATTGCACTGCGGATCGAGTTTTGCGGATTCTGTAATCGGCATGATTATTTAAGTAACTTACTTGGCTCGCGAGTGTTGGGGCTATAACCTCGTTCTTCGGCTTCGTATTTACGATCATCATACTCTTCTTGCTGCTCTTCTTCGTCATCATACACCGGACCTGTGAAGCCAGTAATTTTTCTCAAAATACTTACTTCTGGTCTTGGACGTTCTTGTCCTCTGAGGGATGGTCTTTAATTGAGGAAAAATATGTACATAATTGAAAGTTAAATAATTCTAATTAAATTCTACACCCCCAAAACTAACCTTCCAGCATGTCTTTCGACTTCACTTCTACGTTGATAATAAGGTGATGGTTCTTCTACGGGTTTCTTCATGTATTGTCTTGGCGGTACATTTCTTGCTATAATGTTCAATACTTAATTTATTTATATCAACACAAAAATTATATGTGCATTATTTAAATATATATAACAGAGTTAATAGAATACACTTGAAGAGATGACGCCACAGAGCATATAACATTTTTTGGAGAGTTCTAAGTCTGCTGAACTTCAAAAAACCCTTCGGGAACCATCAAATTAAATCCTACTTTTAATTACAACAAAATAAAGATATGCGAAATACTGGGGTACGCTTGAATAGTGTTATGCAGGACATTTTTATTTATAATAAAAAAAAACTGTATTTATCCCGGTTATTTATGTCAAAACATGCGTAGTAAAACAAAGATAGAATACAACAACTAACAAAACAATAATGACTAGAGAATAGAAAGAGCAAGAGCTACAAGAGGTCAAAGGACGACATTTTACACGGGTTTTTATCGATTCAACAATCTTCCAATAGAAATAAATTGTTAATGGGAAAGGAGATGTTACAACTTACGCGGCTATACAAATATTGAGTAACACACTAGTTTGAATGGGTATAGGTTTGCTGTTTACCTCCATTTTATTTTTACCTTATCTCGTATTTATTTGTATCTATCCCTTATCGTACAAGATCGGATAGCTCCATAGACACAAACAACACATTTGTTTTTTCATCCCAGTACAACCAAAAATTTATCTGAGCTTTGTCCTTATAGGCAAGCGATGGAATATGGATTTCTGGAGTTTAAAATAAGCCATTTTAAGCCATGAGAAAATTAAGCATAAAAAATGAATTGTAGCTTGTCTATACAAATATGGGGCCAGATTCTGTAATTAAAGAAACGAAATCCTTCAGCCTTGCCTTGAAAGAAGTTATCAAATACAGTAACTATCGGAATATGTTTACAGACTAGCAGCTGAACTAAAATATACACTTAATAAGTCCTGAAACAAAGAGTGGAAACTGAACTGGGGCTAATTATACGTTCATCAAAGTTCAAAGAGCAATCAGATTGGAAAACTCTTCGGGCCGCATACAACATCTGTTTGTAGCGACATGGCGGAGGTTGGTTACACATTATAAGGTTCTAATATTGTTACCCCTTTCAAGGAAGAAAATAGCTTTATATTTACATGTTCCACGAGGCATATGTGGTCCTTCTTCGTCATTCTGGTCTTCCTCATAGTACCTCTCGCTTTCAATTGGCTGACCTGTGAACCCAGTGATTTTTTTCAAAATACTCATTGCGGGTTTATTATTTGCACGACCTCTGAAATAAATAAACTAGACATTACTACCCAAAACCCAACCCATACAAAAGCAATGAATACAAAACAATCGCAACTGACCTTTCATCAGAAAATTTTGTGCCAACTTTGCTTACAAATTCTGGATCCGCCAACATTTCATTCCTCTGACTTTGGCTTACTTCATCGTTACTATCGGGAATAAGATATTTTCGAATCTCTGATAATGTATATGCTATACGAGCATGAGCTTCGGCAGGGTTAGCAACAGTTGAAATTTCAACATATAAATCTTTTTTTAAGTGTGCATGTCGCGGATCGCCAGATTCACGCAATTCTTCTTCCTTTTTAACATCACGCATTGAGTTGCGACCCTTAATAAGAATTCTGCATAGAGTTTGTTTTTGCAAATTGCGAAGTGAATTGCCCTTTGGTCCTAGAATCTTTCCATTGAAATTGAAATTTGGAAATTGTTTGATCGGCAAGAAAACCTTTTGGGTGACTTTTAATAATTTCTGTTTAAAGACATCGGCATGCATTTCACGACCGGGTATGCGACCGGTCGCATAAACTCTATCAATGGCTTCATCAATGAGCATAGCCGCTACAGGAAAATCTTCGCTAAGCCCTTCTTTTTCGGCAATACAATCGGCAATAAACTTTTTTGATACATCATTAAGACGAGGTGGGTGTCCTTCATCTTCGACGGTTGGAATTGTTGCTATTGTTGGCGATGAATCTCTCATTGTTATTATGTTTCTGAAAGACAAATTATGTAGAAATATTTGAGTTGGGAATGATAAATGATAATGTACATAAAGTTCTGTAGCAAATCCCGAGCAATATTTAGGTTACCTATCTTTTTTTCTCATACCAATGTATGTATGTATTGAATTCTTTAAAATGAAAATTTTGAAAAATAGAATACAAACACCCAAGAATAATTCGTTTTTGAGAGGAAGCAGTTCCAGAAAAACCGATCCACTTACGACAAAAATTTTTTAGGGTGATAATTTACGAGTCTACAGTGCAATTTTCAAGTTAAACTTACGATAGCTTTATGTCATGTTTGAATGACTACAATGCCAACAGCAATCTACGTTCTGATTTCCTATCTGGAGGTTATGTTAGGGTTAGGTTAGGAGAATAGTGCTCACCCAAGGCTGTTACGTACACGGGGGCCTATTGGGCCATTGTGATCCCCTTAAAAAACAGAGATGTTCCTTAACTAATGGTTCACATAGACTGGTTCATTGTGGACCAGCTTGTTCCTTCTATGAATTCTCTCATATTTGCCATTGAAACCTTCGCTAGATCATCGTCCAGTTCTCCAACAAACCCGGTCCGAAGTAACGGAGGCGATTTGTATGGAGCTTTGGACAATCGAAGAGCAGGTACTTAATGGTTCCAATTTCCTCAACATCCTGACAGCACAAATGATATCAAAATTGGAGTATGCCCTTAAAGACTGTACACATGAGAGCGACCAAAGACCGACGAGTGAATGAACGAATGGGATTTAAAACATTAATAAACCTGAATTCTTTACAAAATCTAGACAAAATGGAAGAAATATAATTGAGGATTATTTTAAGATCCTAAAATTTTCGTTTTAATTGCTAAAACAAGAGAATTTTAAGAAAACATTTTGTTCGTCGCGAATAGCCGCAATTCGTTACGACCAATTTATTTTCTCAAATTTCTCATATTTAAGCAAATAAAAATTCAGATTTTATAATTTTAAAATTAATCTTAAATCGAATTCTACCATTTTGACTAGATTTTGTGTAATATTAAGGTTTATTAATTTATTAATTCCCATTTGTGTGTTCATTCGTCGGTCGTTCTCATGAGAATGGTCCTTTACTGTAGAACATTTTTTGTTCTTAGAATATACCCCAGAATCGTGCCCTAAAATACTATTGACAAATAGCATTAAAAAATAGAATTAAAAAAGCACTTCCAACTCGTAAGCCCAAGCCAATAGTCACCCAGACTCCGTTATTTGTGGGCCAGTTTGTTTACAGCTTATCATATTTATTCAATGTATCGAATGTACATACCTATGTATGTACGTATGATTTGGAAAATCACTACAAGATTACGAGCTGTAAACAAAGGTAAACAAAGTGTTAGTCTTGGATTGAAATTGGAAAGAGTAAAGGTTAAAACTTTATTTAAAGTGGTATTGAGACGTAATTGATTTTTTGTTATGTTTGCATTACTTTATTATTATAAAAGCAATACCCTAAATAATAATAAAAGCAAGGAAAAATTACAAGCTGTATTTTTAATATTCATATTGAATCATCAAAGAATAATAAAACGCAAGTAAATGTATGCGTCCTAGTAACCGCCCAAGTGGTGCAAACTGTGTATGTGTTTGACCAAAGAAGCTACTACCTACGTATGTAAGTTTAAATTAAATTAAATTTATGTAACCCATTTTGATCATCATATCAAATCATTTGGGGCTATCGTGAATAAAATTTCCCACTGAATTCCGCTTACTTTTAAAGTTGTAAATGCCAACAATTTTCTACTATTCCTTGTAGGTTCGAATTTTATTTTCAATCGAAATGTCAACCCAGTTGCCATGGAATATTAATTTTCGATGCCATTAAATTCCGAGAGAAACGGCGATCATAATTCACGTTCCCAATTTCCGACGATGGGAAAAATTCCGTGGCAAATTGTATATTTAGAGACCAAAAAACTTGTCGGAAAAAGTTTAAGGAAAGAAAAAAGTATAAATGTACTAGCACACAAAGCTTCTTTAATTAAAGCTACGACAAAATAAATCAATTCCTTGTCGACCGACAGAAAATGACTTTACTGATGATGGCCCTCAGCCAAGTACTTCTTAAAAATGCCAAGAAATTAATGAAAGAAATCGGTTATATCTTCCTAATTTGACAAATGTGAAAAAGTAAATGCAGATTCAATACTGGATTTAAGTAAACTGTCTGTTGTTGATTGCGATGGAACTGCTACAAAACACTGGTTGGAAAAGTTGGCGAGACCCGCTACAATGGTTCGTTTGTCAACTTTATGCTAATGAGTTACTATTGTTTCATAATCACAAATTGGACCCATTGGAAGAGCGCTAGAAAACCGTGCTGACCTTCCTATTGGTTAGTTCTAACCTATCCCAGGGAACCTACCTGCTTTAATAAAAGAAATCCGATACTCTTAGCATGGATCAAAAATATTTGTTTCAAATGTGTGAAGCCATAAGTAAAGGATCTTGTTCTATAGATCGCTCCAATAGAAACCCAGCAAAGTTGAAACACTAGATGCTTGACAACTGCCAATAGGATTTTGAGGCTTTATGTAGCTACATCCAATCCAACTAATTACTTGAAAATACTTGCTGAATACATTTTAAAAGTGTATGGTCCAGTTTGGTTTAGTGTTAAAAAAGATAGTTCGAGTTAGTAAAGTTTAAATGTAAGAGAAATAATTGACTCTGTTATCCAATGCAATTCTAATTTTAAACACCCAGAAAATATTTCGATGGCAATGCTTAATGATGAAACACCACATATCAGAACTGGGCTTAAGAAGAATAATCTCAGCTAGAAAAAATTCAAAAGCGTGGGTCTTCAGTTAGTCTTTATTAAACAACCGAAATTAAATTTCAATGCCAAAGATTATCTTGACTTTATTATATGGACCAAATAACAAGAAACATCACCACCATTATTGGAGAAATGAACGGTGTTTTCGATTGGTAAATTCAGATTTCAATCTAAAAATTGATTTATTTCGTGGCGAATCGAACGCCAATACAAATTGATTTATTTTTGTTATTGTATTCGTGTAATCTTGTGTATTAATTATAACATCACAAAACTCGTCATGACTTGATGCACTTTCATAAGAAAGCAATGAGCTTCATGAATTTACAATTAATTTTTAACAGCTACCATTTTATATTAGAAACGCTTCCCTTTATATTTAGAACACAAATTTCATTAACCGAAAAAAATTCAAACAATACAAAATATTTTGTAAAGTGAAAACTTAAAATTGTATTGGTATTAGTGTAAGAGGGGTAAATCTGCCGAAAAATCTAGATCTGCAAATTTGATTTTAAATCAAAAAATAAATCAATTTATTTGCCCATTGAAATGTGAAATCTGCGTTTTGACAGATTAACTCAAAAATTAATTGATTTATTTTACCAATCGAAAACACCATAAGTGATATGGAGTTGGAAGACATTCTACAAAATGAAAATCCAATTGACATGTCGTTTCCAACAAAACCTTATCGCAGTCAAGCTGTTCACCGCTGCGTGAAGGTGGTGACCGAAGCTTCAAGTGCATAAGTTGGTGAAATACGGTCAAGGATACATTCGCCAAGAATTTTGCCTTTTTTCAACACAAAAAAAAAAATTATCTTTAAAAAGTATAAATAAGGGTGTACTACCTATTTTAGTTATATCATGAAGTTTTTAGTAGTTTTTTTTTTTTATTTTTGCGTCAATCAATCTAATGAAAAAAAACATGTTTTTTTTTTCAAAAATCCAAACTTTGAGCTTAGTTAGAGGGCTAAATTAAATATTTTGTATGCCAAATTGGTCAAATTACCAAAACGCAACAAAATGGAGGTATGTATTCGATATTCGAAATCAATACTTTTTTTTTCTCCATACAACGACGCTTCACCCTATTGTACATAATATTCATGTATTAATTTAATATAGGTACGAGCAAATTTCCTCGTTTCTTTTCATAAATAACAAACATTAACATAGAATCATTAGAAAAACTATCAAAGAAACACGTTTTTATGGAATACACAAACAGAAAACAATTAATATTTCAATTTCTAGCTCCCGTACCTGCTTGTTCTTTATGTTCACTTAAAGAAATTTTAAAATTGTGTTATGTAGTAATTTTGTCACTACACTACACATCTGCTGCACCTGCACCAGCCTATCGATCCAACTTTTGAACTTCATCTCAACTCGCGTCGCAAGTGAAAATAAAGTTCAAGCTTATTTCAACTTCGCATGAAAACATTGAAATCTATTCGAAATTAAATCAGTGCGAAGGAGAAAAAAGATCGGATCCACCCCTCGCACTTAGTCCCAATCTACATTGAACGATTTTTCCAATGCCGATCTTTCATGGAGAACATGCAAAACAGAACATGCCCTGACACACCTTAACCAAAACCGCCAATTGTCAACAATTGTTGCCCAAATGCTGTTCCACATCCCACAAAATTGGTAGTTTTGGGCAGAAGAGAGCGCTTACGAGAGAGTAAAACAATTTCCCCTCCTGACAAATTCTGCCCAAGAAATTTCTTTGGGCAGAAATTGTTGGTCTGTCAAATACCAGGTTTAGGTACGTTGTATACAAAATTTACTGTTGTAGAGTCATCGGTTCAGTTTGCTATGCGTTGGAATAAAAAAAAGTTACAACAAATTAAAAGAATAATTGTTAGAAGTTGTGTGCAGAATTTTTGCCCAGAAACCGTTCCACACTTTCGGCAGTTTTTTTCTCTGTGAGAGAATTTCATCCCCACTTTCTAAGATTTGACAGACCAACAATTTCTGACCAAAACTCTCGGGAACAAACCTTATTAAAACGAACACGAACAATAATTTTTGTCAGCGCTGAATGGGCAAGGACAGTCTTCCAAATTGTTGTACATATTAATAGAGCTCTTTGCCAATCTGTCAAACTCAAAAATGACAGTTAGCACTTTGTGGGGAACGTCGAATAAACGGAAATTGAAAAAAAGAGCTGGACATTAAATTTTAATGAAGTTCTGTGTTGATAAAAGAAAAGTGATACATATAGTGGATAAATATAAAATAAATAAATTTAAAGAAATATCTAAAGACCAAAATATTTCACAAGATTTAAGTTTTTTTTTTACTTTTTTGAAATAATTTTACACAATTTGTTTTTTTGTTGCCTTCTTTGTTTTGACATTCCCCACAAAGAGAAAATGAATGAGACAGCGATATATTTCCATTTGGTAAAGAGCTCTATTCGGTCGAACAGAGTACAGTACAACACGGATATAAACACTGATAATCCCAGAAATTTCTTTCTTATATCTGAGTTTTTCTGAGACCGCTTTTACACAAGGAAACTGAGTTGCCAGAAACTAGCTAGTTCGTAGGCAAGAAGGGTGAGAGGGGAGATTTTTTGTCTTCCTCGTGTGCCCTTCTCGCCTAGAAACTAAAAATCGACGGCAATTTAGTTTCCTTGTGTGAGAGGGGTCTTATATGCAAACAACGGATATACCCCGTTTACGAACAGAATCAAGAGCTCGAGTTGGTTTAGGGTCGGACTTTCGACCCAGGTGTTTCGTCACGTGAGTTGAGAGCCCCATTTGAAGTTGAGTTGATATGGTGTTGAGATTATATTTAATGGAATGGCAACAGTATATTTATTTTACACAATAAAGGATCTCCCAAACCAATGCGGAACATTCGTTGCGGCGAAGAAACATTCGCATGTCAAAATTTATTTATGTGGTGATATATGAGAGTGCCCACACTAACGCGGCGGATAAACATATGAATTAATTTTGACTGACGAATGTTTCTTCACCGCAACGATTGTTTCGCATTGGTTTGGGAGAACCTTAACAGTTCAAATTTAATGAATTTTAGTACATACTTCATACAGCTATCTATCAAAACAAATAAGTAATTTTACTCGCACATGTGAAAAAAACACTGGTGAACATCCTCAAGACTGACTCCTCGACCCAGGTATTTTATCAACAATTTCGACTCGACTCCGCTCCTGAAGTGGAATCGAGTCGGTTGAAGCTCATTTCAAGTCATCGCAGCATTGTATATAAATATCTATAGAACTATCAAAAAACCAAAACGACGGTGGCGGTGCCTTTGGCCTGGGAGGGCATTTGTAGAGTTAAAAACACATTGAAAATCTCATTAAATCTCTCTAGCGATAATCACTCCACCTATTGGCCTAGACTATCCACCCGAAAATTCGACTCATTAATAGTACTATAGGTTTTATATACAATGATCGCAGGTATGCAAAGGGGCCAAGCGAGCTTGAAGCTCGCTCGAATACCTCATGTAAACGGGGTATAAGAAAGACTCAACCCTATTCTGTTATTCCCGTGAACCGTAGGCCCGATTCACCAATTCGATTCCCTTTCGCTCTGTATTTCCATTCTGCTATCCGTCGGGTGAACTACATTATCCCAAGCCAATTTGACATTCATTAGGCGTGTACCATCCACAGTACACATATCTCTATATATGTACCTTGTGTACCATCAACTGAGCGCTCTGAGCGCTCAAGGATTTTTTAAGTGAGACAAAAAATCTCAATTGAGCACTGAGATTTTTTGCGGAGATTTCTGATCCAAAAATTTCTTGGATTCACTATTCAATTTTTTTTCTCAGTTGAAACAGCTGTTTGTTTGACAACCAAGTTATAATTTTTTATGGAGCAGCCTTTCTAGCGCTTTTAATAATTCCCAAATAAATAAATATGTACCTCAATTTTGAATTCATCCATTTTTTATTTAAAAAAAAATTATGTATACAATAAAATGAAATATGAAGCTAAGAATGAAATTCAATATATAACCTAGATATATGTATATTTATGTATGAATGTAATGCAGGTGTTGCTAAATAAAAATTAATTTTGAACTTACCATGTATACGTCCTCGGAGGTACTTTTTTTTAGTTATTTATAGGTTTTAATAAATTTATAATATTCAATTAAATTACAATTCTATGAAAATTAAATTTATAATATTTAAAATTTGTTGGTTTTATTTTTATTTAAATTTGTTTGATATTTTATTTTCCCTCCCGGGTTATGAATTCATTCTTAATGAACTAATATATAGTTGCATTATAAGTACATATATGTATGTATATAACTTTCAAATGAAAGTTTATATTAGTTATAAGATTTTAGTTATTGATATTTTTGATTATTGAAAGAATGAGAATATTTTGTCTGATCACCGTAAGAATCTTCACGAGAACGCTTTTGTGTAGTTTGGTATTCGTATGATTCCTGTGATGGTGGCAGTCTCTTCAATTGTGCTGTTTGCCGCACTATAATATTTAATGTTATTTATTTATAAAATATTTTTTTGTTATATTTTTTTTTTTATTTTTAAATGTTATTATTTTTTTTGTTATTTTTTGATTTATTTAAAGTACCACAGTTAGCTATATAAGGACGTAAAAAAAGTAAAATAACATTGGTTTTTGTTACTTACAATATTCCTCTTCTCGATCTTCGTAGTCACGTTCAAAGTTTGCTGTTTTTCCATTTTCGACTGCCTTACCTGTAAGCTTTTGTAAAATACTTATGGTCAAGTTTTTATCAACATAACCTTTGTAGGACGACCTTCAAATAAACAAACAAAAAAACATTACTGAACTATTACACAACTGAAGGTCTAATTCCTAAACGCAGACTTGTTTGAAAACGGATACATAAAAATCCTTACTAAGCAGGCTGCTTCAAAAGCAGTATAAAACATTTTTTTTGGGCAATCGCAAAGGCTTAATTACCTTCATAAATTGCGAAATTCTCTAGCATTTTTTTGCTTTGTGTGTCAAATGTGCTTTGCAAATCTTGCGTTTAGGAATTTGGCCAAAAATTATTCTTCTTACTTTGAAGCAATTTTTTCGACATACACAGCTGCCTTTTTCGCAGCTTCTGGATCTGGATCAGCCATACTTTCTTTTATCTGACTTCGACTAACTTCGTCATTCTTATCGGGAACCAAGTATTTGCGAATTTCAGCCAAAGCATACGCAACACGAGCATAAGCTTCGGCTGGCAAAGCAACAGCAGAAATCTCAACGTACAAGTCTTTGTTCAAGTGAGCGAGTCTGGGGTCTCCAGATGATCGCAATTCTTCCTCTTTAACGGGATTACGCATAGAGTGACGACCCTTTATTTTTATTTTACACATTGTTTCTTCTTGTAGTCTACGAAGAGAGTTTCCTTTAGGACCAAGAATTTTTCCAATGAAATTAAATTTGGGAAATTGTTTAGTAGCCAAGAAGACCTTTTGGCTGATTTTCATCGGTTTTTGTTTTAAAACATCGGCATACATTTCCCGACCTGGAATACGACCTGTGGTCAAAACCGTATCGATAGCTTCATCGATAAGCATAGCAGCTAGTGGAAAATCTTCTCCTAAGCGTTGCTTTTCATTTATACAATCGGCAATGAATTTATTTGAGATTTCATTTAAGCGGGGTGCAAATGCATCTTCTTCATTTTCTGCAATTCGAAGTGGTGCAATAATTTCGGTCATTTTTTCACAGCTAAATTTGTATTTCTGCAATAAAAAAAAATTTTGAATTATGCTCAATATATTAACAGCTCCAAGGCTCGACTGAGATAATATTTTAAAATACACATTTACGTACTTTATAAAACTTTATAAGAATTCGTAAATTAAATAATCAGCCCCATCACGAATTCCATCGTAATCGGAAACTTCTTACGAATCCCTAAACCACGGATCACAGAATCCATCGTTGTTGATAGTTCTTTCGGGATTCGTAAAATGCTTCCGATTACGGTGGAATTTGTGATAGGGCTGAATAATTTATTATGTACATTTCTTGATAAACTAGTTAACTAATAAATAAATAAAAAATAAATTGGGTGGCACAACGGCTCGTGAAGAACCAGGGCCTAGTGACTAACAACTCGCAACCATTCCTGTGTGCGCCTGTCGACAGGAATGGAAGGAACCTACAATTTTATGCCGAATCCGAACGGCTAGACGAGAAGCACTTATTCGTGACAAGTGATACTCTTGGATGATTTGTCAGTTCCTCGCAAGAGGCAGTTGCCCTGAAAAAAAACTTTTTAGTTTTGAGGTGGACGAGGCTGGGAAGCGAACCCAGGGGGCCTATTCTGAAAAGCGCGGCGGATCGTATTGAAAGTGATATTTCAATTTACACCGTCTTCGCTTTAGGTTATTCTCAAAAGCTTAAGTGAAAGAAAGCGATCCATCCATCCATTTTAATGTCAAATATTTCCAGCCCACTTCCATTTTTACTTCCACTTCTCAATTTTTCCAAACAAAAATGACAGTTGTTCTTGGCCGTCGAAGAATTTTTTGATGTGAAACTTCTTTATTAATATTTTGTGCCAAAAGAATAATTTTTTGAATATTTATTCGATTTTGTTGCTATTAGTCATAAAATAACACATTTAAATGAACCAAATAAGTGTGATTTAAAATATGATAATGTTAAGAAGGAAGATAAGAAGATATATTTGCAAATTAATTTTTGTTTGCATTTTTATTTTCAATTCGCCACCAATCCGTCACCTAGAAACCTATCGCTTTCATACAAAAAATGGAAAGCGCGTTTGGGAATAAGAAATTGCAAATCCGCCATTTAAAGCGATCCGCCGCGCTTTCCAGAGTAGTACTATAGGTAGTTCCAGTAATCATATTTTTTATCCTGATAAAGAACATCATAATTTTTACTGGGAAACTCCAAGTAATATAAGTCATCTTTATCTTTTCGATAACAGAAACGCTAATATAACGATTGCTCAAGCAAATGGCATATTAGATTTTAGCCAATTAAATTGTACATCAGGTGATTCCAGAGCGCCTCCAGCGTGACAGTCGAACGCACTAACGCTACGGGCTACTACTAACTAATAAATAGCTTTATACATATGTAATTTATTTGTTTTTTGTCTCCTTTATGTAGCTTACAAATATTGGTCTGCGTAGGTATATGTAACCGTTATAAAATCAGCTTAGTTCATAATCGGAAATATATATCGCCGCGAACTAATCGTAATTGTTGTTATTTTTAAATAAAAATTAATTTTAGCCTAGCAGAAAGTGCACACAAAAACACAACTATTGTCATCCAAATGACTACTTTATTATGATATATCAGAAAAACTTTTCGTTAATTTATAACAGAATCATTCCAAATAAACCAATTATTATTTGCCATGAAGTTTTGCTCCTTTATTTAGCAACATTTTAGCTATTTACAAATTACTACTAATATAAACAGCCTTAACGAAATTGTGTGGTATCATATCCTCAAAGAGTATTCAACTGATTTCGATATGGCTGGAAAGCCATAGTTGCGGATGTGTGCAGAATATACCTGGGACACGCACTTCACGTGGATCACTAAGCATATTTAAAAACAAAAATGATTTTAAATCTAAAACATAATTCAATTAAAAATTACAAGTGACCTCAAATTCAGAAATTATTGTGTTTTGCCCAGATATGATAGTGGGCTCTTCATTCAGTCTGGATTATAAAACAAACATTTGCTCCTGTTTCTAAGGTTTTTATTCTTCTGATAGCTTAACTTATGATTGAAACTAAACAAATTGACGATTTTGAAAAATGTAAAACATTTTTTTTTTTAGGAAGGCTATTAATGTTAATATTTGTTCAATTACTCATGTCATAGGTGTCTTTTTTGCTTCACTATTTTTGTTTAACTTACTTAGGTATGTATGAAGGTATGCCGTTCTACTAGCAAATGAGATATTAAAATATTGGATGTTTTTAATTTGGAAATAAAGATATTAAAATATTGTATGTTTTTAATTTGGAAATAAAGAAATTAAAAAGATTTAATAGAAGCTATTGTTTTTTATTTACTTAACCACTATATCTTCTTTCTTAAGACATCATTATTTTTTGTAAAAACTTTTTTAATTTTTAATAAATTAATAGGTATGAAAGAAAAAGATAGGGTGTCTACCTACACGCTACACATAGACTATAGGTACACATCGTATATTATAGCATTATGCTTATAGCATACTCTATTGGACATGGCCGATGGCCACCATAACAAACAAAATACAATTATTGATTTTCATAAATAGCAATATGGGCGTAGAACCATGGATTTTGAAGTCTCCATTGAGCTTTTTTATTTATTATCCGGGCATCGTACATCCCAGTGGAGGCGAAATATGTACCTATGTTCTAATAAAAAATATCTTTAATGGCACTAGTTAAACAAACAAAATTTGTGAATCAATTAGAAGGAAAAAAGGCCTACATTAAAGTAAATGAAGCAAACACCTAGAAAAAATTAATAAAACGCAATGTGAGGGTGCAGTCAACCCCTCACCAGAAAAGGTCAGTTTGTAATTTTTTTTAGAAAGAACGCGAGACCGCGCTTTTTGTCCCGATCTTAAAGGCATCCAGATTTGCATAATACGGATATATAATAAACGAAACTGAGAACTTATTGCTTAAATAAACAATAATGTAGATATTTGTACCTACAAATATATTGATTTTTTAGACCACCATTTGAAACAAAATTAAAAAAATTACCATGCAGTTACATTAAATAGAATTAAAGTTGTAAATATATATCAGAAAACGAAAAAAACTTATTTATTTAGAAATTTCTGGATTGTTCTTATTTAATTTTTACCTTTTTTAATGTTTTTTACGAGTTTAATTAGAAAATAAAAGCTTTAAACCGAATAATGTAAATTCTTTTTCAAGTTTATGATTAGTATCAAAAAATTGAGTTGGTGTTGAATTGGGGCTGGATTTGTTGAGAGCGCCACCATTTCCAGTTGAGTTGAAATGTCGGCGATTTTTACGAATGTGTGAGAAGGAGAAAAATGATCAGATCTCACCTTCACACTAATTAATTTTCGAAGTCCCCTTTCACACTTGACATGGCGAGTGTCGTATCGAGTCGGTGTGGGTGCTCTCGTTTATCGAATTTTTATTTTGACAACCGAAAGTTTCGTTCTTGTCCCAAATGTTCCACATAGGTTCAGGACACCGATCTCTATATATAACCAGATAACGTATCCATAGAAAAAGTTTGAGTACATTTGAAGAATTTTATAACAGTAATCATGTACCTTACAATTGTTATAAACTAAAACAGTGTGCAGTATAACAACACATAAACGTCAAATCAAAATCATATCATAACCTCAAAATGAATTTGTTGTAAGTAAAACAATTATGGTTCCGATTAAGTTGACACATTAACAAAACTCAGTAGACTTATCTGTCTTAAAACCTTTATTGAATTGAATAAATCAAAATTAATAACATTAAATTAAATGTATAGCCTAGCCACTTCAAAGTCGGCAAATAAAATAAGTAATGAAAAAGTGTATTATCTTATAAATGTATAAACGAAAAAAAAATCTCAATAAAAATTAAATACAAACCGTTGAATAAATACAAATAGAAGTGACACCCAATTACTCAGAACGCCCTGCAAACCAAAAAGCGAATAGTAGACTAAATAGGTGATGTCGGCTTTTTGTGTGCACAAACCAATTCCCAAAAGTATATTTATTGATTATATTTGGGCCTATTCAGCGAGGTCTTTTATTCTGTTATCAATTTCCACACAAAAGTTTGAGCTGTCAAAAAATCTTTTATGAATTATAATTTTGGTATTCGGCATGCCAAACTGTTATGGAATCTGTTAAGAAATCTGCTATGAGATGTCAAAAGTTCGGAAAATCTTTTACGGATCGAATTTTTGGTTTTCAGCATGCCACAATCTGTTATGGAATCTTTTATGAATCATAAAAGAATAAAAGACAAATTTTTGTGAATTATCATAGAAGATTTCAAGCAATGAAATAAAAATCGATATTTATCTTTTATTTCGTAAAAAATAGGGATACAAATACAACTAAATGATATTAAAGTACATATTTATATATGTATATAGGAAAACAAATTATTTTTTCACAACACACAAAATTATTTTAATACACGGAACCCTTCAAGCAAAATCACGGACACGAATTTCTCGGTTCACTTTGGAATCACTTGGGACTCTAAAAAACCTGAGTGTCTCGCACACATTAACAAATTTTCTGTGTACACATGTAAAAAGAAGAACAAGAATCGAGAGAATTTTTGTATGCACGGAGAAATAGAGAGAGAGTACAGTCATTTTGTTTTAATTTCCACCACTTTTTTTTAGTTCAGTTTTGTAGGTAGCGCGGCGAAGACCATTGCTTTTTTATCTTTTTTTCTTGTGAAAACTTTAAGAAATTTCCAATCAAAAATACAAGTTTATTGTTTATTATATGTAATGTTTAGCTGTGAAAATATATATTGTACCTTTTATAATTGATAAATAAAAATAAAGTCATGAAATGAACAAAATTCTGTTTGTTTTTTTTTTTTTGTATGCAATGTAGAAACTCGACTAGATGGGGAAGTTTCTTATTAATACCATACAATTGGGTATGCCTCAATTAATTCATTTTTGTTGGTCCGTTTTTGATTCCATTTAGGCTCCGTTTTCTCGGAGTATGGTGAATTGGAATACTTTCTCTCTCTCACAATACATTCACATAATGGATCCGTGGTGTTTCTAATTTCCATACTAATTTGATCCGATTTGGAATCGTTTTGGATCCGGTTTTGGGTCCGTTTATGAACTGGTTTCGGATCCAAAACGGACTCGCTTGCTTGAAGGGAAGCACCAAACACTTGTCATAAAAGAAATTAAGTTGTAGTCGATTTGATATTCCTGATGTGCTAGAAATAAATTTAAGTAAATTGCGTCATTTACTTGCACTTTCCACAAACACCACCATTCAACAACTTTCAGTGAACAAATATTTTGTTTACCACACCTGAGCTGATTATTTGTAACAGATTTTAGGTCTGTTTCTATAAAAAATTCCTTTTCGAAGTTCCATAACAGACTTTTATAAAAGTTCGAACTGCTGAATTCCAATTATAAAAGATCTTTTATGGTGAACATCTTTTATGTTTCATAACAGAAAATTCATAGCAGAATAACAGATCTGGCAGAATAGGCCTAATTATTTCTTTTTTGTTATCGAGTAACCATGACATTTTTCATTATTTCGTGTTGATTTGAAAAATGTTTGTAGGTATGTATTTTTCTTTAACGGTATGGGTTGTATTTTTATTTTGGTTGACATATATCTATACTTGATTTTCAAGCTACGCTGAAGGTATTTTTTACAATATCAAAATATAGAGAAAACTGTTCTAGGGCAAGTTTGTTTATTCAGCCCTATTGTGAGTTTCACCCAGAAAACATTTCGCCCGAAAATGTTTTGTTCGCCCGGATTTTTAAAAGCTATTGCGAGTCACCATCTATCTTACAACAAGGGTGGCCTCGTTTCATTAAATGGAAATCTTGCTGTAAATAACAAGAAATATTTCACACGAATAAAATGTTGTCTATAGTGGCAATAAGGACATTTTTACGAACAGGGAACGTTTTTCGCCCGAAACCCACAATAACCCTTCAAGCAAGCGAGCTCGTTTTCGGTCCGCAAACGTATCAAACAACGTATGGACGACTTCGTATTCGGATCCAAATACGGATCGAAAAACTGCGTTTTGTGGCTCAAATTAGTATGGAAATTAGAATCACCACGGAGCCATTATGTGAATGTATTGTGAGAGAGAGAGTTTTTCAATTCACCATACTCGGAGAACCGAAACCAAATGGAATCTAAAACGGTTCCAAAAAAATGAATGAATTGAGGCATACCCAACCCAAAAGTATTAAAAAAAAACTTCCCATCTAGTCCAGTTTCTCCATTGCCTACAAAAATAAAACAAACTGAATTTTTTCATTTCAAGAGTTTTTTTATTTAGCATTCATAAAAGGTTTTCTAAAGACTATTTCGCACTAATAAACATGACATATTTCCACAAATATAAATTTACATTTAATAAATAGAAACTTGCATTTCTGATTGGAAATGTTTAAAAGTGTTAACAAGAAAAAAGAGATAAAAAAGCAACCGTCTTCGCCACGCTTCCTACAAAACTGAACTAAAAAAAAAGTGGTGGAAATTAAGGCAAAATGATTGTATACTTCGCCTATACCCTCTCTATTTCTCGATGCTTGAAAAAAATACTCTCGATTCTCGTTCTTTTTACATGCGTACACAGAAAATTTGTTATTGTGTGTGAGACACTCATTTTTTTGGAGTCCCAAGTGAACCGAGAAATTTGGGTCCGTGATTTTGCTTGAAGGGAAGAGAAGAGTGAAATTTAATTTTTCCGTGCGGATTTTCTTTCACGCAGAACTCACAATAGGGCTGATTTGATTTGTAAAAACGGAAAAAGACTATATTAGGTGTTGGCAGTCGAGAAACGGTTGGTTGATTTTGATTATTCTTATCAAATATAGAAGTTCAGTTTTGTTTTCTTTTTTGCATAATTTGTGAAAAAGATATTTTTGCTTTCAGATAGGTATTTAGGGGTTTAAGTATCGATACTAGTGCAGTATAATAAGTTCTGTAACGGTATATTATTGCAATTCATACAGGAGCACAATGTTATGACGTGTAGAGTTTTATATTCGTCTAAAATATTGTTAAGACATGAAATTTTATGAACAAAGTAACGTGGTTGGGGCTGAATAGTAAACATTTTGGGGCTAAAAGTCTGAAGCGAGTTAATCAACAAATCAAGTTGGGGCTATGAATAATGGACATGTTTCATCCAACGACAATTTTCCCCTAAAGACAAAACTCAGAAAATTGGGTTGAACAAACAGCTTGGAGACTATTAAGGTCAGAATATTGGACAAAAAACGACGTCAGGGTTAAACAAATAACTCCCTTAAAACTAACATTCTTATTCGGTGCTTAAGTCTGGGGACTGTCAAGTCCGAAGTTGGGGCTAAAGCTTGAAGAAATATTAAAAAAAAACATGGTTGGGGTTAACATTAACATATCAAATTCAACAACAGTTTACACTAAAAACTAATAAGCTAATTTAACGAAAGAAACACAATTGTGGCTAAAACAATTGGAAAACAAAGGGGTGTCAAGCCAAATGTAAATGTTTAATACAACAGGAATTGTTTCTTACAGCTTTGGGTTAGAGAATTTTGGGGCTTAGTTTTCAAAAGTCCAAGACAAAATTGTACGTACAAAACATTTTTGGACTAAGTAGTTACGTACAAATTCTCTAGTCAATGAGCCAAATTCCAAAAGCGTGAGTTTTCTCTGTGCACTCAGAAAATCATGCAGGTGCACAGGAATATTTGCAATCTCTATATAGGCTCTAGAGTGACGTGCAAATGACAATGGGCAAAGATGTATGGAGCGTGGGCCCAGCACCAAACGGCCTCCATATCGTATAGGTATAGGTACATGTTTATGCATTCATTATCCGTTAACCGTTTTTCCAAATTCGCTGTGTGAAAAAAGTTATTTAATTTTGAATAAAATGAGGTTTAGGGTCACAATTACTTTTTTGCATAGTTTTTCTTTAATATTTTGTGTATTTTTCACTCGAGTTTAGCCATTTTTTGGAATTAAGTTTTTTTGGACCCATGAAACACTACCTGCATTTTTTCAGATTTTTAAAATTATGTTTAGGGGTCGCAAGCATCAATTTTATGCAAAAAGCAGTTTTTGGAGTATTTAATTTGTAAAAAATACAAATATTGTTTTTTAAATAATATTTTTGATGTCAAAATCATCTCTGGGAAAAAAACAAAAAAAATACAAATTTTTACCTCATATATCAGAATAAAAATAGGTATTGTTTTTAAGGTTCGTTTGCAATTCGTAAAAGTAAGACAAAACAACTCACAAAACGTCCCTCAAAACCATCCTTATATATTTTTATAAGGGGTTGACATATTTTAAGCTTATTCCTCATTTAGTTAAGAAAAAATTGGTATTATATTTATTACGGGCTGGTCACAAAATAGATAAAAAAATTATAAACAAAAATTATAATATTTTGTTTGCTTTTTATGGTACTTAAAGATTTTTAACTCAGTCAGTTCCTTACCAATTTTAAGTTTCTTTGCGGATGAGGAAAAACCGGACCACATTCTAGGCAAATGTGCTGCACTTGTGCACCAAAGACAAATAAATTTGCGGGAAGAGTCAAAAGATGTTTACCCTCATCCAAGTAGGGGGCACAATAGATTCTTAGGTCGCAGTGCAAAAGCCCCATTTTAATTATTAATTCATGCGATCCATCCATATATGACAAATTACCTCCCCCAATTCTACACCAGCAATGTTGCCAGATCTAGAAACGCCTAGCAAACAAATTAATGTTTGCGGCTACATAACTAGGTACTTACAACAATGTTTGTCTTTATTTGGTTACGTAATCAATAATACATATTTTAAATTTTAATTTAAAGATATTTAAAGTTATTATAGCCGTGTTTTTTTAAGAGAGTGACTAGGAACTCAGCAAAATGTTTACACGCAAAACAAATTATTATAGAGAATTTTGTTTGTGTTTTCCGTGTAAAACTTTTACTGAGTGGCTAGTCACTCTCTCAAAAAACACGGCTTTATTTAGTTACTATGTTTATTATATTACTCTCAGCTATTGAAAACTTTTTACAACGACTAGCCTCTTCACCCCTATGTCTAGAAAAAAAGATTGTTTGTTAAATATAGCCTCTTAAATATTCCGCATTTTAAGACCTCATCCTCAAAGATCAGATGAGCCAAACTGAAGTAAACGGTATACTAACATTAACATATCTTAGCAATTCAGCTTTCTTTTTCTAAAAATCTTTAAGGACAACATAGCTAGCCCCTGTTTTGAATTTTAATTCGAATTGAAGAAAATTGATTTTATCCACAAATAATTAAAAATAAATTCTGAATCTCTGCAATACACAACTACATATGTTTCCATGTGTAGAAACATACAAATTCTGAATTTAATTCAATACCAACACAACATCGTTTCAATAGAAATTTATAAAAATAACAAACAAAAAATAATTTCTTTTCCAATACACGACCCTTTTACAATAATAGGATTTTTTTTAAATCGAATACACCCACAATGTCATATTATTTAGGCGAAGGAAGCGCGCTGGTTTCAAATAGCGGTCATTTTGCCCGGTGTCACCTTCTATTTGTAATTATTCAATGATACAAACATACAATGAATTTGTTGTGTTGTGCAGTGCAATACTTGTATAGGTATTTAATATTGTTTGTTAGAAACAAGTTTTATTATGATACTCTCTTTATACGTATGTATTTTAGACAAAAGATGCCATCTCAGATTATTATCAAACCGAGGAACTATATTTTATATTTTAAAAATTTAACAGGCTTTTAAGTCTAAAAATGACGTTAATTCCATACAGAATACGTCATTAATAAAAAAACTAGTAAGATTCTTAGAATTTCATTACCTATTCACCAAAAAAATTTCAAAACTCTGGTATTCTAATTAACGAAATTAGAAAATATACATAAAAGGACATTTTCCGGTTAACCTGCTACAACAATATAGATTATCAAAAAATCCAAATTTATTGCACCATAAAATATATTAGCCTATCACTAAAAATGTTTACTTCTACTCTACCTCCCACCACTTAGCTAATCAATGATCTCAGCGATGAAGGTTATTCCTTTTCAGCTCTCTTTGGATGGTTGGTTTTGAGACTATTGCCTTTCGATGGATCTAACAGACGTAGAAGGGTCATTCTTGACAACACGCAAATATGCCTCATCATGATGGCGTTGACTTCTTCCTTGTCCTAGTCCATAATACAGTCAATGTGGTATCAACACGACCGACGCACGGTTGCCCAGCTCATTACAGTATCTGAGACGTTTTTCGGACAATTCTTACCATGAACGATGGATTTGGCGTGGTGGACCAATTCTATGGCCAACTCGTTCAACAAACCTTACTGGGGCTGTCTCAAGGAAAGTCTACGCTAAGCTCATTTCAAACATACGTGAACTCCAGCAACGTTTGCTTATTTCTGCAGCAGCAACCTGCTTTCCCTGAATTTTCCCTGACCGCTTTCAAAATTCCCTGACTTTCCCTGACCAAATTTTCGTTCCCTGACTTTCCAGTCGAGTGACAACCATGGAATTGAAAAAGGGCACATCTCATACTTAAAGTTGATTAAATTCCTTCGTTAAAAATACTTACTCAAAAGTATAATTTTCCAATGTTAAATATAAACTTTTATATTTTATGAAAATCATTTATGTATTTATTTATTCAATTGATAATAATTAAAACATAGGTACATATATTTCTAAAATATTGTTAGTTAAACGAGAACATGCACTTACCTTTAAAACTGCAATTAGTCGTATAAAATTATTTTGTTTGGATATTATAAATTAGTTCAATATGTGATCTTATAAATTTATTACATTAGGTTTTAATATTTTTTTAAATAAATGGTTTCACAAATTATGAATTGAATTTTTAATTGTATTTAAAAAAAGATAGTTTTATCATTGATTAGTTATATTTTATGTTTGTATTTTAAATTTATTTGTATTTTAATAACATAATTCTGTTTATTTTGTTTTGTTTGTTACTGAAGTTTTATTGTGTCTTTCACAATTATCATTTTTTTAAATGCCTGAAATTAATAACTACTATATTGAGATGTGCTTTGTTCACCAATCTCGTGTCCGTTTTTGTGAGTTTTCGTATCTTCGAGCATATTGCGATGGTGGTTCTTGATACAATCTCTTGATGGGTGGTCTTTGCGACATTTTTCGTACTATTTATAAAATTGTATTGTTTAATTTGTATATTTAGTTTATAGCAATGCAATTAAAACTTATTTTTATTTACTGTTGGGGTAGAGTTTTTATTTTAAAAATATTGGCGCAAAATTTTAAACAACCTATTGTAAAGGGCTTAACATTTTACTAGTTAGCAATTTCGTAAGTATTTAGCAATTTACTATCTATTCCAAAATTTTAAACCATTTGCTAACTAGTAAACTGCATTTGTAGGGTTTGAATTTGATGAACACAATTGTTGTTTTTATGCGTTGTAAATTAATTATATGTTGAAGGGAACCCATCATGTACTTTATATAAGTATTCGATTTTTATATTTTTATCGTTTTAACTTCATTATTAACAAAAAAAAGAAAATTTGGGTACCAGCAGGAATGGAACCTGGAACCTTCGGGTCCTGGAGTAAAATTCAAATATATGGATTTAGTACGAAACTAAAAAGATAAAGTAGCCATTTGGTGATTTTAAGTTTAGTAAAATTTTAGGGGATAGTACGATGCTAAACTCGTTTAAAATTAGCAAAACAGAATTTTTAACCTATAGTATCACACTAAAAATGATATGATTTAACATAGTACTAAATCGTCTAAAATTTTGCGCCAATGATGATAATTTATTTAATATTTGAGAACTACACATTTTCTAACGTTTAAGGAGAATAGAGAGAAATTAAAAAGATATTCATGCCGATCACAGAGTCCAGAAAACTCGATCCGCAGTAATTCACAATGCAGTATTCTCTTTCCTTTTTCAAGATACATAAGAAGATGGGAAAGTAAGCATTGCACTGCGGATCGAGTTTTGCGGATTCTGTAATCGGCATGATTATTTAAGTAACTTACTTGGCTCGCGAGTGTTGGGGCTATAACCTCGTTCTTCGGCTTCGTATTTACGATCATCATACTCTTCTTGCTGCTCTTCTTCGTCATCATACACCGGACCTGTGAAGCCAGTAATTTTTCTCAAAATACTTACTTCTGGTCTTGGACGTTCTTGTCCTCTGAGGGATGGTCTTTAATTGAGGAAAAATATGTACATAATTGAAAGTTAAATAATTCTAATTAAATTCTACACCCCCAAAACTAACCTTCCAGCATGTCTTTCGACTTCACTTCTACGTTGATAATAAGGTGATGGTTCTTCTACGGGTTTCTTCATGTATTGTCTTGGCGGTACATTTCTTGCTATAATGTTCAATACTTAATTTATTTATATCAACACAAAAATTATATGTGCATTATTTAAATATATATAACAGAGTTAATAGAATACACTTGAAGAGATGACGCCACAGAGCATACAAGATTTTGTGGAGAGTTCTAAGTCTGCTGAACTTCAAAAAACCCTTCGGGAACCATCAAATTAAATCCTACTTTTAATTACAACAAAATAAAGATATGCGAAATACTGGGGTACGCTTGAATAGTGTTATGCAGGACATTTTTATTTATAATAAAAAAAAACTGTATTTATCCCGGTTATTTATGTCAAAACATGCGTAGTAAACAAAGATAGAATACAACAACTAACAAAACAATAATGACTAGAGAATAGAAAGAGCAAGAGCTACAAGAGGTCAAA
This sequence comes from Melangyna quadrimaculata, assembly GCA_949320155.1. Taxonomy (NCBI): domain Eukaryota; kingdom Metazoa; phylum Arthropoda; class Insecta; order Diptera; family Syrphidae; genus Melangyna; species Melangyna quadrimaculata. The sequence continues at coordinate 67,173,118 of OX439483.1, read as the reverse complement.
GGACGACATTTTACACGGGTTTTTATCGATTCAACAATCTTCCAATAGAAAAAAATCGTTAATGGGAAAGGAGATGTTACAACTTACGCGGCTATAAAAATATTGAGTAACACACTAGTTTGAATACGTATAGGTTTGCTGTTTACCTCCATTTTATTTTTACCATATCTCGTATTTATTTGTATCTATATCCCTTATCGTACAAGATCGGGTAGCTCCATAGACACAAACAACACATTTGTTTTTTCATCCCAGTACAACCAAAAATTTATCTGAGCTTTGTCCTTATAGGCAAGCGATGGAATATGGATTTCTGGAGTTTAAAATAAGCCATTTTAAGCCATGAGAAAATTAAGCATAAAAAATGAATTGTAGCTTGTCTATAAACAAATATGGGGCCAGATTCTGTAATTAAAAAAACGAAATCCTTCAGCCTTGCCTTGAAAGAAGTTATCAAATACAGTAACTATCGGAATATGTTTACAGACTAGCAGCTGAACATAAAACATACACTTAATAAGTCCTGAAACAAAGAGTGCAAACTGAACTGGGGCTAATTATAAGTTCATCAAAGTTCAAAGAGCAATCAGATTGGGAAACTCTTCGGGCCGCATACAGCATCTGTTTGTGGCGACATGGCGGAGGTTGGTTACACATTATAAGGTTCTAATGTTGTTTCCCTTTTCAGCGATTAAATTAGCTTTATATTTACATTTTCCATGAGGCATATGTGGTCCTTCTTCGTCATTCTGGTCTTCCTCATAGTACCTCTCGCTTTTAATTGGCTGACCTGTGAACCCAGTGAGTTTTTTCAAAATACTCATTGCGGGTTTATTATTTGCACGACCTCTGAAATAAATAAACTAGACATTACTACCCAAAACCCAACCCATACAAAAGCAATGAATACAAAACAATCGCAACTGACCTTTCATCAGAAAATTTTGAGCCAACTTTGCTTACAAATTCTGGATCCGCCAACATTTCATTCCTCTGACTTTGGCTTACTTCATCGTTACTATCGGGAATAAGATATTTTCGAATCTCTGATAATGTATATGCTATACGAGCATGAGCTTCGGCAGGGTTAGCAACAGTTGAAATTTCAACATATAAATCTTTTTTTAAGTGTGCATGTCGCGGATCGCCAGATTCACGCAATTCTTCTTCCTTTTTCACATCACGCATTGAGTTGCGACCCTTAATAAGAATTCTGCATAGAGTTTGTTTTTGCAAATTGCGAAGTGAATTGCCCTTTGGTCCTAGAATCTTTCCATTGAAATTGAAATTTGGAAATTGTTTGATCGGCAAGAAAACCTTTTGGGTGACTTTTAATAATTTCTGTTTAAAGACATCGGCATGCATTTCACGACCGGGTATGCGACCGGTCGCATAAACTCTATCAATGGCTTCATCAATGAGCATAGCCGCTACAGGAAAATCTTCGTTAAGCCGTTCTTTTTCGGCAATACAATCGGCAATAAACTTTTTTGACACATCATTAAGACGAGGTTGGTGTCCTTCATCTTCGACGGTTGGAATTGTTGCTATTGTTGGCGATGAATCCCTCATTGTTAATCTATTTCTGAAAGACAAATTATGTAGAAATATTTGAGTTGGGAATGATAAATGATAATGTACATAAAGTTCTGTAGCAAATCCCGAGCAATATGTAGGTTACCTATCTTTTTTTCTCATACCAATGTATGTATGTATTGAATTCTTTAAAATGAAAATTTTGAAAAATAGAATACAAACACCCAAAAATAATTCGTTTTTGAGAGGAAGCAATTCCAGAAAAACCGATCCACCTACGACAAAAATTTTTTAGGTTGATAATTTACGAATCTACAGCGCAATTTTCAAGTTAAACTTACGATAGCTTTATGTCATGTTTGAATGACTACAATCCCAACAACAGCCTACGTTCTGATTTCCTATCTGGAGGTTATGTTAGGGTTAGGTTAGGAGAATAGTGCTCACCCAAGGCTGTTACGAACACGGGGGCCTATTGGGCCATTGTGATCCCCTTAAAAAACAGAGATGTTCCTTAACTAATGGTTCACATAGACTGGTTCATTGTGAACCAGCCTGTTCCTTCTATGAATTCTCTCATATTTGCCATTGAAACCTTTGCTAGATCATCGTCCAGTTCTCCAACAAACCCGTGTCGGAAGTAACGGAGGCGATTTGTATGGAGGTTTGGACAATAGAAGAGCAGGTACTTAATGGTTTCAATTTCCTCAACATCCTGACAGCTCCTACAGAAATTAGATGCGAATGCGCCCAGTCTGGTTGGCCACTGTGCCGATGGCGCAATGACCCGTTAGTACACCTATAAAGATTCTAATTTTCTTTTTACTCAGCGATATAATATACTGATATATCCTTTTCATTAATTCTAGGCCATAAGCTTCTAGAGATAACACATTTGCTCTTTCTTTAGCATTTCAGTAAATAGGTCTTTATTCCTTATCTACATATAAAGAGTGTCCTTAAAACCTCTATACATGATTCTGGGGTATATTCTAAGAAAAAAATCAATCTACAGTAAGCGCCTTTATCCAATTTTGATATCCTTATTATCAGGGATTTAAGAAAAGTCCAATTTGGGTGTATAGTACTCTGGGCCATGTTAACGGTAATTACGCTGTTAATACCAAATTTATTTAAAAGCAATCACAAAGGCTTTGGTATTTCTTCTAAAAATAAAAGCCTAAACAAAGTTTCTATCATTAGTACTAGCAACGCAATTACCGTAAACATAGTTCATGGTACACCAAAGTAGGAGTTTTCTTAAATCCACGATAAATGATATCAAAATTGGAGTATGCCCTTACTGTAGAACATTTTTTTTTTCTTAGCATATACCCCAGAATCGTGCCCTAAAATACTATTGACGAATAGCACTAAAATAGAATTAAAAAAGCACTTCCAACTCGTAAGCCCAAGCCAATAGTCACCCAGACTCCGTTATTTGTGGGCCAGTTTGTTTACAGCTTATCATATTTATTCAATGTATCGAATGTACATACCTATGTATGTACGTATGATTTGGAAAATCACTACAAGATTACGAGCTGTAAACAAAGGTAAACAAAGTGTTAGTCTTGGATTGAAATTGGAAAGAGTAAAGGTTAAAACTTTATTTAAAGTGGTATTGAGACGTAATTGATTTTTTGTTATGTTTGCATTACTTTATTATTATAAAAGCAATACCCTAAATAATAATAAAAGCAAGGAAAAATTACAAGCTGTATTTTTAATATTCATATTAAATCATCGAAGAATAATAAAACGCAAGTAAATGTATGCGTCCTTGTAACCGCCCAAGTGGTGCAAACTGTGTATGTGTTTGACCAAAGAAGCTACTACCTACGTATGTAAGTTTAAATTAAATTAAATTTATGTAACCCATTTTGATCATCATATCAAATCATTTGGGGCTATCGTGAATAAAATTTCCCACTGAATTCCGCTTACTTTTAAAGTTGTAAATGCCAACAATTTTCTACTATTCCTTGTAGGTTCGAATTTTATTTTCAATCGAAATGTCAACCCAGTTGCCATGGAATATTAATTTTCGATGCCATTAAATTCCGAGAGAAACGGCGATCATAATTCACGTTCCCAATTTCCGACGATGGGAAAAATTCCGTGGCAAATTGTATATTTAGAGACCAAAAAACTTGTCGGAAAAAGTTTAAGGAAAGAAAAAAGTATAAATGTACTAGCACACAAAGCTTCTTTAATTAAAGCTACGACAAAATAAATCAATTCCTTGTCGACCGACAGAAAATGACTTTACTGATGATGGCCCTCAGCCAAGTACTTCTTAAAAATGCCAAGAAATTAATGAAAGAAATCGGTTATATCTTCCTAATTTGACAAATGTGAAAAAGTAAATGCAGATTCGATACTGGATTTAAGTAAACTGTCTGTTGTTGATTGCGATGGAACTGCTACAAAACACTGGTTGGAAAAGTTGGCGAGACCCGCTACAATGGTTCGTTTGTCAACTTTATGCTAATGAGTTACTATTGTTTCATAATCACAAATTGGACCCATTGGAAGAGCGCTAGAAAACCGTGCTGACCTTCCTATTGGTTAGTTCTAACCTATCCCAGGGAACCTACCTGCTTTAATAAAAGAAATCCGATACTCTTAGCATGGATCAAAAATATTTGTTTCAAATGTGTGAAGCCATAAGTAAAGGATCTTGTTCTATAGATCGCTCCAATAGAAACCCAGCAAAGTTGAAACACTAGATGCTTGACAACTGCCAATAGGATTTTGAGGCTTTATGTAGCTACATCCAATCCAACTAATTACTTGAAAATACTTGCTGAATACATTTTAAAAGTGTATGGTCCAGTTTGGTTTAGTGTTAAAAAAGATAGTTCGAGTTAGTAAAGTTTAAATGTAAGAGAAATAATTGACTCTGTTATCCAATGCAATTCTAATTTTAAACACCCAGAAAATATTTCGATGGCAATGCTTAATGATGAAACACCACATATCAGAACTGGGCTTAAGAAGAATAATCTCAGCTAGAAAAAATTCAAAAGCGTGGGTCTTCAGTTAGTCTTTATTAAACAACCGAAATTAAATTTCAATGCCAAAGATTATCTTGACTTTATTATATGGACCAAATAACAAGAAACATCACCACCATTATTGGAGAAATGAACGGTGTTTTCGATTGGTAAATTCAGATTTCAATCTAAAAATTGATTTATTTCGTGGCGAATCGAACGCCAATACAAATTGATTTATTTTTGTTATTGTATTCGTGTAATCTTGTGTATTAATTATAACATCACAAAACTCGTCATGACTTGATGCACTTTCATAAGAAAGCAATGAGCTTCATGAATTTACAATTAATTTTTAACAGCTACCATTTTATATTAGAAACGCTTCCCTTTATATTTAGAACACAAATTTCATTAACCGAAAAAAATTCAAACAATACAAAATATTTTGTAAAGTGAAAACTTAAAATTGTATTGGTATTAGTGTAAGAGGGGTAAATCTGCCGAAAAATCTAGATCTGCAAATTTGATTTTAAATCAAAAAATAAATCAATTTATTTGCCCATTGAAATGTGAAATCTGCGTTTTGACAGATTAACTCAAAAATAAATTGATTTATTTTACCAATCGAAAACACCATAAGTGATATGGAGTTGGAAGACATTCTACAAAATGAAAATCCAATTGACATGTCGTTTCCAACAAAACCTTATCGCAGTCAAGCTGTTCACCGCTGCGTGAAGGTGGTGACCGAAGCTTCAAGTGCATAAGTTGGTGAAATACGGTCAAGGATACATTCGCCAAGAATTTTGCCTTTTTTCAACACAAAAAAAAAATATTATCTTTAAAAAGTAAAAATAAGGGTGTTCTACCTATTTTAGTTATATCATGAAGTTTTTAGTAGTTTTTTTTTTGTTAATTGTTTCATTAATAAATTATTAAGTATTTAAAACTTATAAAAAAATCAATCTAATGAAAAAAAACATGTTTTTTTTTTTCAAAAATCCAAACTTTGAGCTAAGTTAGAGGGCTAAATTAAATATTTTTTATGCCAAATTGGTCAAATTACCAAAACGCAACAAAATGGAGGTATGTATTCGATATTCGAAATCAATACTTTTTTTTTTCTCCATACAACGACGCTTCACCCCAATGTACATAATATTCATGTATTAATTTAATATAGGTACGAGCAAATTTCCTCGTTTCTTTTCATTAATAACAAACATTAACATAGAATCATTAGAAAAACTATCAAAGAAACACGTTTTTATGGAATACACAAACAGAAAACAATTAATATTTCAATTTCTAGCTTCCATACCTGCTTGTTCTTTATGTTCACTTTCTTTTTCTTAAAGAAATTTTAAAATTGTGTTATTTTGTAATTTTGTCACTACACTACACATCTGCTGCACCTGCACCAGCCTATCGATCCAACTTTTGAACTTCATCTCAACTCGCGTCGCAAGTGAAAATAAAGTTCAAGCTTATTTCAACTTCGCATGAAAACATTGAAATCTATTCGAAATTAAATCAGTGCGAAGGAGAAAAAAGATCGGATCCACCCCTCGCACTTAGTCCCAATCTACATTGAACGATTTTTCCAATGCCGATCTTTCATGGAGAACATGCAAAACAGAACATGCTCTGACACACCTTAACCAAAACCGCCAATTGTCAAAAATTGTTGCCCAAATGCTGTTCCACACCTCACAAAATTGATAGTTTTGGGCAGAAGAGAGCGCTTACGAGAGAGTAAAACAATTTCCCCTCCTGGCAAATTCTGCCCAAGAAATTTCTTTGGGCAGAAATCGTTGGTCTGTCAAATACCAGGTTGAGGTACGTTGTATACAAAATTTACTGTTGTAGAGTCATCGGTTCAGTTTGCTATGCGTTGGAATAAAAAAAAGTTACAAAAAATTAAAAGAATAATTGTTAGAAGTTGTGTGCAGAATTTTTGCCCAGAAACCGTTCCACACTTTCGGCAGTTTTTCTCTCTGTGAGAGAATTTCATCCCCACTCTCTAAAATTTGACAGACCAACAATTTCTGACCAAAACTCTCGGGAACAAACCTTATTAAAACGAACACGAACAATAATTTTTGTCAGCGCTGAATGGGCAAGGACAGTCTTCCAAATTGTTGTACATATTAATAGAGCTCTTTGCCAATCTGTCAAACTCAAAAATGACAGTTAGCACTTTATGGGGAACGTCGAATAAACGGAAATTGAAAAAAAGAGCTGGACATTAAATTTTAATGAAGTTCTGTGTTGATAAAAGAAAAGTGATACATATAGTGGATAAATATAAAATAAATAAATTTAAAGAAATATCTAAAGACCAAAATATTTCACAAGATTTAAGTTTTTTTTTTAATTTTTTGAAATAATTTTACACAATTTGTTTTTTTTGTTGCCTTCTTTGTTTTGACACTCCCCACAAAAGGAAAATGAATGAGACAGCGATATATTTCTATTTGGTAAAGAGCTCTATTCGGTCGAACAGTGTACAGTACAACACGGATATAAACACTGATAATCCCAGAAATTTCTTTCTTATATCTGAGTTTTTCTGAGACCGCTTTTACACAAGGAAACTGAGTTGCCAGAAACTAGCTAGTTCGTAGGCAAGAAGGGTGAGAGGGGAGATTTTTTGTCTTCCTCGTGTGCCCTTCTCTTCTAGAAACTAAAAATCGACGGCAATTTAGTTTCCTTGTGTGAGAGGGGTCTTATATGCAAACAACGGATATACCCCGTTTACGAACAGAATCAAGAGCTCGAGTTGGATTAGGGTCGGACTTTCGACCCAGGTGTTTCGTCACGTGAGTTGAGAGCCCCATTTGAAGTTGAGTTGATATGGTGTTGAGATTATATTTAATGGAATGGCAACAGTATATTTATTTTACACAGTAAAGGATCTCCCAAACCAATGCGGAACATTCGTTGCGGCGAAGAAACATTCGCATGTCAAAATTTATTTATGTGGTGATATATGAGAGTACCCACACCAACGCGGCGGATAAACATATGAATTAATTTTGACTGACGAATGTTTCTTCACCGCAAAGAATGTTTCGCATTGGTTTGGGAGAGCCTTAACAGTTCAAATTTAATGAATTTTAGTACATACTTCATATAGCTATCTATCAAAACAAATAAGTAATTTTACTCGCACATGTGAAAAAACACTGGTGAACATCCTCAAGACTGACTCTTCGACCCAGGTATTTTATCAACAATTTCGACTCGACTCCGCTCCTGAAGTGGAATCGAGTCGGTTGAAGCTCATTTCAAGTCATCGCATCATTGTATATAAATATCTATAGTACTATCAAAAAACCAAAACGACGGTGGCGGTGCCACTGGCCTGGGAGGGCATTTGCTTTGTAGATAATGTAGAGTTAAAAACACATTGAAAATCTCATTGAATCTCTCTAGCGATAATCACTCCACCTATTGGCCTAGACTATCGACCCGAAAATTCGACTCATTAATAGAACTATAGGTTTTATATACAATTGGGGTATTAACGATCTGGTGCAACGAGCCTAGTAAAAGTGCGAAATTTTATTTTTTTTAAGTGGATCGTGAACGCACTTTTCTTATCTTCATGCAACACTAAAGCAAATGTCAAAATTAGTTTGACATTTGTTATTTGTTTTTATTTCGAACATATCTGAAAATTTCAATTTGATTTTATTTAAATTTTGTTCATAAAAAGATGCCAAAAAAAACGGAAAAAGAAAATATTACCAAATCTTAATTATCGTCCGAATTTTAAATGGAAAATAATAGTAAAAGATGATGACGACGTCACATCAATACAATCAAGATAGCAAATTGGATGTATCCAATGAACATACCTTTGTATCTGTTTAACGTAATCAAGAATGAGTGAGCTGTCAAAAACACAATTTACAAATTTTACAATGTTGTATTTTTCTGTTGCAATAGGTTTCGGGTATTGCTAAAGTGCGAAACTGTTGTAAGATTGCACCTTGTATATTTTGTTGTTGTAGTGTTGTAAGATTTTACACTTTTGCACTTTTACAATGATACTAGGCCAGTTGCATCGGATCGTGAATACCCCTATTAATTCATTTCAGTAGAGAAAGAAATTTTTTGTGAAAATATGACTAAAAAGTAATAATTGAATTAAAAAGTTTGAAATGAGTCGATTGAACAGAACTTATCCCTCATCATTAATTAAAACCTTTTAGTCGTCTTTTTATAATTTTAAAATTGAAATCCCATCAAATGAAAAAACAAACTTTAATGTAGATAAAAGCCAAATTCCGCATCAAATTCTTAAATTACCAATGGAAAACCCCATAAGAGAATACCACACCGTATCACCGACATTGCCGACGTAAATCCACATTCACTTAAATGAATAGCAGAATAGTAAGGGCTTAACTACATAGACCTACTTTTGTAAAAAAGTACAAAAGTGAGAAATAAATATCTATGCTGAAGACGCCTGCTTGCAAAAAAACAATTGAAAAATGTGTATGGTGGGTTAATTTATCTGTCAGAACAATTCTCGTTTGTTTTTTTGCAAGCAGATTTCCTTAGCGAACATTTAAATTTCTCACTTTTGTCCTTTTTGGCAAAAGTAGGTCTATGCAGTTAAGCCTTAATAAGTGAAAATTCAAGCAAAATTCCCCCGATGAATAGCAGAATAGGGCTGAATTTTTTATATGAGAAACACCTGTATAAAGGCCTAACTACATAGGCCTACTTTTGTACAAAAGTGAGAAATAAATATCTATTCTGAAGACACCTGCTTGTAAAAAAACAATGAACAATTGTGCATGGTGGTTTAATTTATGTGTCAGAAAAATTTCGTATGTTTTTTGCAAGCATATTTCTTTAAAGAGCATTTTAATTTCTCACTTTTGTACAAAAGTAGGTCTATGAAGTTGAGGCTTAAGAAAGGAAATTTCTTATACGGACATAAAAACAGTCACAAAACCAAGAAATAACACAAATTATCTGAGTATTCTACCTCTTTTAAAACTGTTTCTGCAATCCAATATGAAAATTAAAAGCCGTCATTAACCATGTAAACATATTTATAGCCACAAACTAGTTCTGACAAAGGTAAATTAAAATGTAATGAAGTAAATTTCTTATAGGTATGCGTACTTTTTTGTTCTTAAAATTAACATTTGTGCAAGGAAATTATTTCTTATAGCCGTGTTTTTCTTATATGTGAGTTTCTTGTATACGATCAATTTCAAATGTGTAATAACCTTTACGTAGTGTATTATACTTATCTACTTTATTAATTTTAAGGCTAGACCGCACTAGGCGGAACTGCACTGCAGCGGAACTGCGATTCATAATAATTTGTATGAAATTTTATGAAGTTCAGTTGCCGCTTAGTGCGATATAGCTCATACAATTTCATACAAATAATGTTTTGCCGCGTCGTGAAGTGTAGTTCCGCTGCAGTTGGGTGCGGTCTAACCTTTATATACACAACAATTCACTCGTTTAAATACAGATTTTATTCAATAAACTTTTAACGATTTCTCTATAACCTTTTATAATTATGACAAATCTTATTATAGAATTTATTAAGTGTATAAGTGTTTATTCCATATCCTTTCCCAGGTTCGAAGGTACAGTGGTCACTGGGGTGACCCCATATGTGTTACCGTGATATTTTTTTTCAATGAAATGAATATAAAACTATTATTTTATTTTATTTTATTGAAAACTTCAAAAAAAATTTTAAAACAGGGGAAATACTTTTTGTGTTAGAACAAACGATTAAAAAGCAAAACTTCTGATTTTTGGCACATGCAAATTGCATATTTTTCCCAACCACTCCAACTAAGTATGAAAAATTCGCTTATATATTAACAATAAACAACATTAAAAATATAGCCATTCCCCTTATTTATAAAGAAAAAATAGTTATTTCAGCTTCCGTGTTTAGGAAAACTACACCATGGAATGAAAATTTTGTGGGCTCAAATTAAAGCCCATTGCTTACTGCTGCATTTGAGCCCGGAACATTCTTATTCCTAGTTTTCCTAAACATGCAAGCTTAAATAACTATTTTTTCATTATAAATAAGGGGGATATTATTTAGAAAATAAAAACTTTTTAAATAGTTTAATGTTGCATTAGATCTTTTCTTTCAGAATCAGGACAAAAATTGAAAAGTTTTGATTTAAAAAAAATATTTTCTGTGTTTTGTTATAGCACCTTGTCGTCGAACCACTTAAGTACCTTCTAACTTAATATAATTCTTTTAGTTATGTCTGTGAGTAAAATGGTCTTATTTTTAGTAATTTAACGTATGCGTTGTTTTTCTTGAGGTGATGTAGCCATGTTCGCTAGTGGTGTGTTAATTTTACATCGTTTTCCCTATATCGAAGGTAGCTGTATACTTAGCCCAATGTTGTGACATTCACATCGACTGCTATGACCATTGTCCTGATAGTCTCGAATTTGAGCATTTCTCTTTTCGGTTACAACACTTCCTTTTGGCAAAATTGTTTAATTCATGAGAAAATGTCATTAAATGTTGATTATTTGATTTTTTGCATACTATTTTTAACGATTTTCTGAGCTACTAGGTTTTTTTTCAATGTGTATTTAAACGAATGACACAAAATATAAGGTCGATTTTCTGACTAAAATTGTTCAAAGAGCCATAAGACTAACAATTTTTTAGAAGCATTCAAAATTCTTCCTGAATCTTAATCCCCATATTGCACTTAATAAATTCTATAATTAGATTTGCTATAATTATAAAGGGTTATAGAGAAATCGGGAAAAATTTAATGAAAAAAATCTGTATTTAAACGAGTGAATTGGAGTGTATATGTATATCGAATAGCTTTTGTAAATATTGTTTTGGAAAATATATTGCAAACTTATTATTATCAAATTATATAGCAACGAAGATTGTTATATCAAAATAAATATTATTGCATATAAAATATTGTTTGGGTTTAATATTCCTGACAATATAAATGGAATTTAAAGAAAAAGACACGGTGTTTTGGACTGCATTGCTTTAGGGGCCAGTTATAGCGATCAGTAAAAACCATCAGTAAACATTTTGTTTTACATAATTTTATGTTATAAAAAGATTTGAAACATAACAATGGTACGAATCGATGGCAAATCAGTTAAACAATTTTTTTTTGGCAAAAAATAGTCCCAAGGAAGAATAATTTTTGTAAAAAAATCATTTTACTGATGGAAATTCGTATTACTGAACAGCTGATTGCCAATTCACAAAAAATGGAACATTTCGTTTCAGTTTTCTGTGTTCTATTTTTTTACTGTTCAACTCCATCAGAAAAAAAATTACTAAAGCAATTCACATCATTAAAAATAAAAAAAGGTTGTTGCTGGAGTTTTGACATTTGATTACTGATAGAATTTATTTTAATGATTGCTATAACCGGCTGTACTTACAAAATTTCAGTTTTCACTGGGGTGGAATCGGCTAAGGTGATAAGTGATAAGTGATAGTCATTATCGACACATTCCGTCTGCGTAAGGTGACTGTCACCAGTGATAATCACATTTGTGTGACTATTTTTGGTGACAGCTATTTAGCTATCACTTTCATGTTAAACTATAAATGTATGCTATATTTTCTGAATTTTCAAGTCAAACTACCTTATATTTTAAATAAATTTATATTCAATGAATATCAACTAGTTCTTTTTATTTCTAACAGGGCATTAAAATACAATTTGTCATGAAAAAAACATTATGTGCATATTACTAACATACATACGAGTATGCACGTACGAATAGTTATATTATATTATTATGTCCAATGACGATCATATCTCCTATAAAATCAATTTAAAAGTGCATTAAATGGTCACGTCTTTCTATTAAGTATTAAAATGAATTGATTTCAGTGAAAAGTTGCTAAAATTAATACAAACAATTGTGACTTTATTCCAGAAAAAAAATTAATTTCCAATAATGGATACAGGGAACTCGAAGCGCGGGTTTCTTTAAATCTGCAGAGAAAAAAATCCACGACGGTTTCTTTTAATCACTTGAACTCGAAACACATTTATATTTTTATATTTCAATATGTACAATCTAACCACCTCACAATTTTGTTTAATTAACTTGCAACTATTCACTAAAATTGTTCAATTTCAACACTTCAATAAATTTGGTGACCACAATAAAGAAAATCTTCAAACCGACTTGTGAGAAATGTCAAATCTTGCTACATTTGTGAAAATCAATATTTTCTCCCAAAGTGATACCAAATTTCCACTATTTTTTGGTGATCACTTTACGCAGATGGAAAATCAAATCCTATCACCTGTGACTGTCACAAATGTGATGATCACAAATCACCTTACGCGATTCCAACCCAGGGGTGGAATCGGCTAAGGCGATAGTTGACTGTCGCTGATTTGATAATCAATTTTGATTATCAACTTTAATTTGTTCTGCGTAAAGTGATCATTAAAAAAAGCAGAACATTTGTAGGGTTTGAATTTGGTGAACACAATTATTGTTTTTATGCGTTGTTAATTAATTATATATTGATGGAAACCCAGCATGAGCATTAAATAAGTACCCGATATTTATAATTTTATCATTTTAACTTCATTATTTACAAAAAAAAAAAAGAAAAAGAGAAAAAAAAGTTGGGTACCAGCAGGACTCGAACCCGGAACCTTCGGGTCCATCCTATACCTGGAGTAAATTTCACAAAATTTCTCATATGGATTAAGTACGATACTAAAAAGATAAAATAAAGAGTTGGTGATTTTAACTTAAGTAAGATGTTAGGGGATAAGTACGATGCTAAACTTGTTTAAAATTAGCAAAATACAATTTTTAACCTAGCTGGATTTCTCCTATGTACAATGCCTTGTCAAGCTCTAGGCGAACATCCCAAAAGCATCAAAGAGACCGCTGGAACTTTAATGCAAATGGACTGCCAATAAAATTATTTTCTTTTTAAACACTTTATTTGTTCGTATGATATTTGAATAAAATGCTTTAGAAAAGCAAACGTTTTTTGTGAGTTTCTTTGTTTTTTACTTAACAAATATTATTTGAGGTATCATAGGTAGGTACATTTATTCCTTGGTTTCTTCCTGAGCAATTGAATTTTTTTGTAATTTCTCGTTCGTTCGCATAGAAACTTTGCTTTGGAGGACCTATATATGTATACAATACTGTTCACTTATATTTTATTTTAACTTTTTTTAACACTGTATAACACTTTTTTTTCATTTAACTATCGATTAATGGCGGAGCTAAGCTAACACAACTTATCTTTCTCAAAAATATTAAGCAAATTGTATGAAAACGACACCTAAATAGCTGTCACCCACAAACTATAGCAAAAAAGTGATAGTCAATTTGATAATCACCTTACGTGGAGCAAAAGCATTTATTTTGATGATCAACAATCAACTATCGCCTTAGCCGATTCCACCCCAGGTTCAACTTTTACTGATGGTTTTTACTGATCGCTATAACTGGCCCCTATTTATTTTTTTATTTTTAATGATGTAAATTGCTTCATTAATTTTTTTACTGATGGAGTGGAACAGTAAAAAAAATAGAACACAAAACTGAAACGAAATGTTTCATTTTTTTGTGAGTTGGCAATCAGGTTCAGTAAAAGGAATTTCTATCAGTAAAATAAATAAATGCTTTTTTTACAAAAATTATTCTTCCTTGGGATTATTTTTTGCCAGAAAAAAATATTTTAACTGATTTGCCATCGATTCATACCATTGTTATGTTTCAACTCTTTTTATAACACATGAAATTATGCAAAAGAAAATGTTTACTGATCGCTATAACTGGCCCCATAGAAAACTGAAACGAAATCCCTTCAAGCAAGCGAGCTCGTTTTCTGTCCGCAAACGTATCAAACAACGTATGGACGGCTTCGCATTCGGATCCAAATACGGATCGAAAAACTGCGTTTTGCGGCTCAAATTAGTATGGAAATTAGAATCACCACGGAGCCATTATGTGAATGTATTGTGAGAGAGAAAGTTTTTCAATTCACCATACTCGGAGAACCGAAACCAAATGGAATCTAAAACGGTTCCAAAAAAAATTAATGAATTGAGGCATACCCACCCCAGTAGTATTAAAAAAAAAAACTTCCCATCTAGCCCAGGTTCTCCATTGCCTACAAAAATAAAACAAACAGAATTTTTTTCATTTCAAGAGTTTTTTTTATTTATCATTCATAAAAGGTTTTCTAAAGACTATTTCGCACTAATAAACATGACATATTTCCACAAATACAAATTTACATTTAATAAATAGAAACTTGCATTTCTGATTGGAAATTTTTAAAAGTTTTAACAAGAAAAAAGAGATAAAAAAGCAACCGTCTTCGCCACGCTACCTACAAAACTGAACTAAAAAAAAAAGTGGTGGAAATTAAGGCAAAATGATTGTATACTTCGCCTATACTCTCTCTATTTCTCGATGCTTGAAAAAAATACTCTCGATTCTCGTTCTTTTTACATACGTACACAGAAAATTTGTTATTGTGTGTGAGACACTCATTTTTTTTTGGAGTCCCAATTGAACCGAGAAATTTGGGTCTGTGATTTTGCTTGAAGGGATGTTTCATTTTTTTGTCAGTTGGCAATCAGCTGTTCAGTAAAAGGAATTTCCATCAGTAAAATAAATAAATGCTTTTTTTACAAAAATTATTCTGCCTTGGGATTTTTTTTTGCCAGAAAAAAATATTTTAAATAATTTGCCATCGATTCATACCATTGTTATGTTTCAAATCTTTTTATAACACATGAAATTATGCAAAAGAAAATTTTTACTGATTGCTATAACTGGCGAGTATTTCTTATATGAGTGTTTCTTATATCCGTAAATTACTGTACTGCAAAACGAAACTTTTTGTCTATGGTTTCATAGCTGTTTTTTGTGCTCTTTACATAATGTATGTATGTATGTATGTAATCCTAAAAATAATTTCAATTAATTGCAATGCGGGCACATTCTGGAAGCAATTTCCGAAGCGTACATAATGTAGGTACATACATGAAATCTAACGAAGTTGTTTCAATAGAACCTAGTATCCGCTTAAATTCAACCTTTAACCATTTTCACCCTAAACGGTTACATACGCTCATAATTTTTGGTTTGTGCCCATCTATGGGACAAAACCTTTTCGTCGAGACATAATTCATGTAGTTCCGTTGAGTAGGTATTTACGGAAAAATCGCTAGACAAATGTTGGCCACCACGTGTCAACCATACCATTTTTTATGGAGCAGCCCTTCTAGCGCTTTTAACAATTCCCAAATAAATAAATATGTACCTCAATTTTGAATTAATTAATTTTTTATTTGCTTTCAAAAATTATGCATACAATAAAATGAAATATGAAGCTAAGAATGAAATTCAATATATAACCTAGATATGTATATTTATGTATAAATGTAATGCAGGTGTTGCTAAATAAAAATTAAGAAGCCAGCAAATTAATTTTGAACCTTCCATGTATACGTCCTCGGAGGTACTTTTTTTTAGTTATTTATAGGTTTTAATAAATTTATAATATTCAATTAAATAACAATTCTATGAAAATTCAATTTATAATATTTAAAATTTGTTGGTTTTATTTTTATTTAAATTTTTTTAATATTTTATTTTCCCTTCCGGGTTATGAATTCATTCTTTAGTTGCATTATATTTACATATATGTATGTATATAACTTTCAAATGAAAGTTTATATTAGTTATAAAATTTTAGTTATTGATATTTTTGATTAATGAACAAATGAATATTTTGTCTGATCACCGTAAGAATCTTCACGAGAACGCTTTTGTGGAGTTTGGTATTTGTATGATTCCTGTGATGGTGGCAGTCTCTTCAATTGTGCTGTTTGCCGCACTATAATATTTAATGTTAATTATTTATAAAATATTATTTTGTTATATTTTTTAAGGTTATTATTTTTTTTTTGTTATTCTTTGATTTATAAAAAGTACCACAGTTAGCTATATAAGGACGTAAAAAAAGTAAAATAACATTGGTTTTTATTACTTACAATATTCCTCTTCTCGATCTTCGTAGTCACGTTCAAAGTTAGCTGTTTTTCCATTTTCGACTGCCTTACCTGTAAGCTTTTGTAAAATACTTATGGTCGAGTTTTTATCAACATAACCTTTGTAGGACGACCTTCAAATAAACAAACAAAAAAACATTACTGAACTATTACACAACTGAAGGTCTAATTCCTAAACGCAGACTTGTTTGAAAACGGATACATAAAAATCCTTACTAAGCAGGCTGCTTCAAAAGCAGTATAAAACATTTTTTTTTTGGGCAATCGCAAAGGCTTAATTTAATTACCTACATAAATTGCGAAATTCTCTAGCATTTTTTTGCTTTGTGTGTCGTATGTGCTTTGCAAATCTTGCGTTTAGGAATTTGGCCAAAAATTATTCTTCTTACTTTGAAGCAATTTTTTCGACATACACAGCTGCCTTTTTCGCAGCTTCTGGATCTGGATCAGCCATACTTTCTTTTATCTGACTTCGACTAACTTCGTCATTCTTATCGGGAACCAAGTATTTGCGAATTTCAGCCAAAGCATACGCAACACGAGCATAAGCTTCGGCTGGCAAAGCAACAGCAGAAATCTCAACGTACAAGTCTTTGTTCAAGTGAGCGAGTCGGGGGTCTCCAGATGATCGCAATTCTTCCTCTTTAACGGGATTACGCATAGAGTGACGACCCTTTATTTTTATTTTACACATTGTTTCTTCTTGTAGTCTACGAAGAGAGTTTCCTTTAGGACCAAGAATTTTTCCAATGAAATTAAATTTGGGAAATTGTTTAGTAGCCAAGAAGACCTTTTGGCTGATTTTCATCGGTTTTTGTTTTAAAACATCGGCATACATTTCCCGACCTGGAATACGACCTGTGGTCAAAACCGTATCGATAGCTTCATCGATAAGCATAGCAGCTAGTGGAAAATCTTCTCCTAAGCGTTGCTTTTCAATTATACAATCGGCAATGAATTTATTTGAGATTTCATTTAAGCGGGGTGCAAATGCATCTTCTTCATTTTCTGCAATTCGAAGTGGTGCAATAATTTCGGTCATTTTTTCACAGCTAAATTTTTTATTTCTGCAATAAAAAAAATCTTGAATTATGCTCAATATATTAACAGCTCCAAGACTCGACTAGGATAACATTTTAAAATACACATTTACGTACTTTATAAAACTTGATAAGAATTCGTAAATTAAATTATCAGCCCCATCACGAATTCCATCGTAATCGGAAACTTCTTACGAATCCCTAAACCACGGATCACAGAATCCATCGTAGTGGAAAATCTCATAAAAATTGCAGCTACTAACAGATTTGTTGATAGTTTTTTCGGGATTCGTAAAATGTTTCCGATTACGGTGGAATTTGTGATAGGGGTGAATAATATATTATGTACATTTTTTGATAAACTAGTTAACTAATAAATAAATAAAAAATAAATTGGGTGGCACAACGGCTCGTGAAGAACCAGGGCCTAGTGACTAACAACTCGCAACCATTCCTGTGTGCGCCTGTCGACAGGAATGGAAGGAACCTACAATTTTATGCCGAATCCGAACGGCTAGACGAGAAGCACTTATTCGTGACAAGTGATACTCTTGGATGATTTGTCAGTTCCTCGCAAGAGGCAGTTGCCCTGAAAAAAAAACTTTTTAGTTTTGAGGTGGACGAGGCTGGGAAGCTAACCCAGGGGGCCTATTCTGAAAAGCGCGGCGGATCGTATTGAAAGTGATATTTCAATTTAGACCGTCTTCGCTTTAGGTTATTCTCAAAAGCGGAAGTGGAAGAAAGCGATCCATCCAGTTTTCTTATTTTAATGTCAAATATTTCCAGCCCACTTCCATTTTTACTTCCACTTCTCAATTTTTCCAAACAAAAATGACAGTTGTTCTTGGCCGTCGAAGAATTTTTTAATGTGAAACTTCTTTATTAATATTTTGTGCCAAAAGAATAATTTTTTGAATATTTATTCGATTTTGTTGCTATTAGTCATAAAATAAAACATTTAAATGAACCAAATAAGTGTGATTTAAAATATGATAATGTTAAGAAGGAAGATAAGAAGATATATTTGCAAATTAATTTTTGTTTTCAATTCGCAACCAATCCGTCACCTAGAAACCTATCGCTTTCATACAAAAAATGGAAAGCGAAAGCGCGTTTGGGAATAAGAAAATGCAAATCCGCCATTAAAAGCGATCCGCCGCGCTTTCCAGAGTAGGCCCGCAGACCTCCAGCGTGACAGTCGAGCGCACTAACGCTACGGGCTACTACTAACTAATAAATAGCTTTATACATATGTAATTTATTTGTTTTTTGTCTCCTTTATGTAGCTTAAAAATATTGGTCTGCGTAGGTATATGTAACCGTTATAAAATCAGCTTAGTTCATAATCGGAAATATATATCGCCGCGAACTAATCGTAATTGTTATTTTTAAATGAAAACTATTTTCAACCTAGCAGAAAGTGCACACAAAAACACACCTATTGTCATCCAATTTACTACTTTATTATGATATATCAGAAACAACTTTTCGTTAATTTATAACAGAATCATTGCAAATAAACCAATTATTATTTGCCATGAAGTTTTGCTCCTTTATTTAGCAACATGTTAGCTATTTAAAAATTACTACTTATATAAACAGCCTTAACGAAATTGTGTGGTATCATTTCCTCAAAGATTATTCAACTGATTTCGATATGGCTGGAAAGCCATAGTTGCGGTTGTGTGCAGAATATACCTGGGACACGCATTTCACGCGGATCACTAAGCATATTTAAAAACAAAAATGATTTTAAATCTAAAACAAAATTCAATTAAAAATTCAGAAATTATTGTGTTTCGCCCAGATATGATAGCGGGCTCTTCATTCAGTCTGGATTATAAAACAAACATTTGCTCCTGTTTCTAAGGTTTTTATTCTTCTGATAGCTTAACTTATGATTGAAACTAAACAAATTGACGATTTTGAAAAATGTAAAACATTTTTTTTTTTAGGAAGGCCATTAATGTTAATATTTGTTCAATTACTCATGTCACAGGTGTCTTTTTTGCTTCACTATTTTTGTTTAAGTTACTTAGGTATGTATGTAGGTATGTCGTTCTCCTAGCAAATGAGATATTAAAATATTGGATGTTTTTAATTTGGAAATAAAGGAATTAAAAAGATTTAATAGAAGCTATTGTTTTTTATTTACTTACCCACTACATCTTCTTTCTTAAGACGTCATTATTTTTTGTAAAAACTTTTGTAATTTTTAATAAATTAATAGGTATGAAAGTAAAAGACAGGGTGTCTACCTACACGCTACACAAGAGCCTGATCATATGGTTCGTTTTCTCATTCGCTTCGTCTTTCGTGTTTTTGACAGGCAAGAACGTTCATGATTACATGGTTCGCGAAAATACGTACGTACTTCCATTCGTTATTTTGACGTTCATGGAATTGGGGGATGTTTTGTAAGAAAATAATGAGTAGTAATAAATAAAAATATTTTTTAATCACTTATTTCGCAAATACAAACGCATATTAGGTGTATCCAATTACGAAAAACTATTTTTCAATTCAATAATTTTTGTTCAAATCGTTTTTTGCTAACATCGAGGAGAATTGTGGTTGCCAAATCAGAAACGTTAAAGTTCAACCAGAAAGTCTTGAAATTTTCATTCCTGCTTTCGTTACTTCCTTCCCTCTACATTTGTACTCCCCTCACCAAAGCTGTCAAAAAGACGAAAGACGAAACAACCGAAAAATCGAATCGTGTAATCGGGCACATAGACTATAGGTACACATCGTATATTATAGCATTATGCTTATAGCATACTGCATTGGACATGACCGATGGCCAACATCACAAACAAAATACAATTATTGATTTTCATAAATAGCAATATGGGCGTAGAACCATTTTTTTATTAATTATGCGGGCATCGTACATCCCAGTGGAGGCGAAATGTGTACCTATGTTCTAATAAAAAATATCTTTAATGGCACTAGTTGCTAAATAAAAATTAAACAAACAAAATTTGTAAATCAGTTAGAAGGAAAAAAGGCCTACATTAAAGTAAATGAAGCAAACACCTAGAAAAAAAGTAATAATACGCAATGTGAGGGTGTAGTCAACCCCTCACCAGAAAAGGTCAGTTTGTAATTTTTTTTAACAAAGAATGCGAGGCCGCGCTTTTTGTCCCAATCTTTAAGGCATCCAGATTTGCATAATACGGATATATAATATACGAAACTGAGAACTTATTGCTTAAATAAACAATAATGTAGATATTTGTACCTACAAATATATTGATTTTTTAGACCACCATTTGAAACAAAATTAAAAAAATTACCATGCAGTTACATTAAATAGAATTAAAGTTGTAAATATATATCAGAAAACGAAAAAAACTTATTTATTTAGAAATTTCTGGATTGTTCTTATTTAATTTTTACCTTTTTTAATGTTTTTTACGAGTTTAATTAGAAAATAAAAGCTTTAAACCGAATAATGTAAATTCTTTTTCAAGTTTATGATTAGTATAAAAAAATTGAGTTGGTGTTGAATTGGGGCTGGATTTGTTGAGAGCGCCACCATTTCCAGTTGAGTTGAAATGTCGGCGATTTTTAAGAATGTGTGACAAGGAGAAAAATGATCAGATCTCACCTTCACACTAATTAATTTTCGAAGTCCCCTTTCACACTTGACATGGCGAGTGTCGTATCGCGTCGGCGTGGGTGCTCTCGTCTATCGAATTTTTATTTTGACAACCGACAATTTCGTTCTTGTGCCAAACGTTCCACATAGGTCCAGGAGCCCTGGTCAATGATTTAAAGAGATTTTTTTTCTCACAATGTCCAAAACGTGCGTTCAACCAATAGACTTTACAATCAAGAATCTCTAGTAATTATGTTTCTTCGTGTGAAAGGCACAAAAGATTTGTGACAATTTTGACAAGAAAAAGTTCCCTTTTTGAAGAGGACTTGCTGGTGTGTATGTGTACTCTAACTGGGTTGAAAATAGAACGTATCCACTGGGTTCTTATTAAACTTATGTCAAAAACCAACGACAAATAGCTTTCCAAACAGCCAAAATGCCTGTCCACACTGAATTGTTAATACTAGTGCTTATTATGTTCGTCGTGTCCATACGTTGAAGAGAAAATCTTCTCAGTTAAAAACACTGAACCTTATTGATAAAACTAGTGTTCTTCAATAAAAAAGGATTTACACTAAACTTATTTATTATTAATTGAAAGTTCCTCTTTTTCTTTCATCAGCAGACACGACTGATGGTAAAAGCATCACCCCCTTGAAGCAAAATCACGGACCCAAATTTCTCTGTTCACTTGGGAATCCAAAAAAACTAAGTGTCCAACACACAAATAAAAAGAACGATAATCGAGAGAATTTTTTTAAAGCACCGAGAAATAGAGAGAGAGAGTATAGGCATAGATAAACAATAGGGGTATTCACGATACGATGCAACTGGCCTTGTATCATTAGGGGTATTCACGATCCGATGCAACTGGCCTTGTATCATTGTAAAAGTGTAAAATCTTACAACACTACAACAACAAAATATACAAGGTGCAATCTTACAACAGTTTTGCACTTTAGCAATACCCGAAACCTATTGCAACAGAAAAATACAACATTGTAAAATTTGTAAATTGTGTTTTTGACAGCTCACTCATTCTTGATTACGTTAAACAGAAACAAAGGTATGTTCATTGGATACATCCAATTTGCTATCTTGATTGTATTGATGTGTCGTCGTCATCATCTTTTACTATTATTTTCCATTTGAAATTCGGACGATAATTAAGATTTGGTAATATTTTCTTTTTCCGTTTTGTTGGCATCTTTTATGAACAAAATTTAAATTAAATCAAATTGAAATTTTCAGATATGTTCGAAACAAAAACAAATAACAAATGTCAAACTAATTTTGACATTTGCTTTAGTGTTGCAAGAAGATAAGAAAAGTGCGTTCACGATCCACTTAAAAAAAAATAAAATTTCGCACTTTTACTAGGCTCGTTGCACCAGATCGTGAATACCCCTAATATAAAGATACACATCTTTCGTACGTTTTACCCCCCCCCCCCCAAAACCCATTTGTTTACATTGTTGTTTTTGTATTTTAATTCTGTGTCCATGAATAAATGTGAAATCCAACAACAAAGTTACGGTGGTGGAAATCAGTAATTTGCACTAGTATGCGTGTTTTAAAGCACACTAGTAAAACTTACTGATTTCCACCACGGCTAAACCCACCTTAGATTTGTATGTTTATTTGTTTATCTATGGTATAGGCGAGTATCATAGATAAACAAATAAAGATACAAATCTTTGGCTGTCAATCCGGTTTGCCTACATGCTAAAAGGTGGGTTTAGCCGTGGTGGAAATCAGTAAGTTTTACTAGTGTTCTTTAAAACACGCATACTAGTGCAACTTACTGATTTCCACCACCGTAACTTAGTTGTTGGATTTCACATTTATTCATGGACACATAATTAAATTACAAAAATAACAATGTAAACAAATGGGTTTTGGGGGGTAAAACGTACGAAAGATGTGTATCTTTATATTGTTTATCTATGCGAGTATACAGTCATTTTGTCTGAATTTCCACCACTTTTTTTTCTAGTTCAGTTTTGTAGGTAGCGTGGCGAAGACGATTGTTTTTTATCTCTTTTTTTCTTGTTAAAACTGAGAAATTTCCAATCAGAAATGCAAGTTTCTATTTATTAAATGTAAATTTGAACCTAATTGTGGAAATATGTCATGTTTATTAAGTGCGAAATAGTCTTTAGAAAACCTTTTATGAATGATAAATAAAAAAAACTCTTGAAATGAAAAACTTCTGTTTGTTTATGAAGCTGAAGATCGCTGCTTTTTTTTTTCTTTAATAGTGGCAGACCTCAAAAAGTGTCACTGATATTGCAAAATTTCAAATACCAAAATGTTGTGCAAATAATTTTCCAGGGGCAATGTCCGTTACTTTTTCAAAATTGCATCCCGTTATATTTTTTTTAAATTAGTTTTTAACATTTTAAAATTTCCTTATTTTTTAAACGAGCAGATAGACTAAACTAACGGTAAAACAAAAAAAAAAATTGCGCTGTGTAGAGGCGATGTACCTTAGTTTTTTTTATTATTAAGCGTTTTTAACAATGAAACATAAAAAAGGAACAACAGAACTTTAACCCCTTATAACTTCGGATCAATGAATGCTACGTAAAAAATAGTACACGGAAAAATTAAGTTTTCCAATCTCTAGAGGCGATGTTTTTTATTTTTATTTTTTTTTTCATGTTCTTAAGCCGTTTATTTTTGCCTAGCATTAGGTATAACAAAACGAAAAAATAACAAAAAGGCCAGTCGGCAGGTTTTTTAATTTGCAAAAAAATACCGCTCGAATTTTATGATTGAAATTGGTAAATGGGTTGTCTCTGAGTATAGAAAAAACACGGCTTTAATTGTTGTGCGTCAGCCGCAATTTTAAAAAACGCGACTTAGCTTATGCCTCGAGAACGACTTATCGTACAATTTTTATTTGTGAGTGATTTTTGGTTCGGATGGACATTGGGTGAGATAAACTTGAAAAAAACATTTTTAATATCGAAAATTAGCTGGTTTTTCAACAATAACTTTTTATAGGAAGGAGCTAACCTACAAAAGTAAACAAACGTGACTACTCTACAACGACTAATAGCGGTTGAGAAAATTGAGTAAACACTTTTAAACACATTTTTCAAAATGGCGGACGACGCAGAGTTTTTTTATTGGAAAAATGTGCTTTTAGAATCCCCAAGAAGTACTCTAAAATTCTCCTCCCGAATTTTCGTAGATATTTTCGATTTTTTTTGGATAATTTGATTGGACTAACAAGATGACACACGAAGTACGAAGGTAATTACGAAAGAAAACCGAAAACGAAAAGTGAATTTGTGCAATGTTGTTTATATGCATGCGTCATGCGTTACACCAGTGGTGCGTTCTTTTATTAACATTACTTAACTATGGTTGTTACTATGTCAAAAAAAAAATTGTTGAAGGGTCATTGTTAGATTTAGTTGGAATTTGTTACATTTCATTTAGGAACGATTTATTGTTAGATATTGTTGATCTGTTTAAAAATTGTAGAAAATTTAATTTTAATTCATTTCACTTCACCAAAAGTTTTGTTTTGATTCTTCAATTTTTTTTTTTTTTAAACAAACCTTCTCACATATGTGCTTTAATAGATCAACACTTTCAACTTATATCATGGAGATGAGTTGGAAATAGTTACGAATTGTAATTATTTGACACTAATAAACTGAATTTAGGAACGATGTGATGACGTCATATAGTTACAAATCGTAACTATTCTGTAATAAAGGAACGACCATTGTTAACTATATAGTTAACTATGGTTAGTAAAAGAACGCACCACAAATGAACTCTGATAAGGGCAATATAACCTTTTTTCTTTTCCATCTAAAAATTTTTTCCTCGATTTAAAGTCACAAGAGCAGCAACAAAATTTATATTTTTATTATTTACCAATTTACCAAACACACAAACAACAGGACATGAACTGGATATCTTGCTGAATAGGAAATTTCATGACGGTGAAAGTATGAACAGTCAATTTTTTAATATTTACATTTTATCAGTGATATTTATAAACACAGTTGAACGCTTACATAGCTCTGCACGCTTTAAAATGCCTCTGAACGCAAAAACGTGATTTATAAAACTTATGCAACGTTGCAATGTAAGGCAATATAAGCTAAACGCGTTTGGAAGTTGTTTAGAGCCTACATCACAGATAAGCAATACCTAGATAGGAATCTTTCGTTCGTATCACCCCCCAAAACCCATTTGTATACATTGTTGTTTTTGTAATTTCATTTCGTGTCGATGAATAGATGTGAACTGCAACAACAATTTAACGCGGTGAATTTGATTTGTTTGACAGTTCATTTTTTTTTTCATAAATGTGCTGTGCGAAGATTTTTATTCCGGTGTTTGTGATTTTCATTAAAAAATAAATTAACAAAAAAATAATTGTTTCACCAAGCCCAATGCCCGCATGGCAACCGGAACTTGAACGAGTCCTTGAATTTCAATGAAAAATCTTTTGGTGCTTTCATGTTTCTTTCTTCCAATTCGCCAAAAAGCTACTTGGGCAGACGATGCGCGATGAGAACTTTTTGTAGAACTCTGTCGCCTCCGAAGGGGCCCTGTTTGAGCAGAGTATAGCAAAGGGCAAAAGACCTAATTATGTTTATGAAATTTAAAAACATAATTTCAATTTTTTTCAGCTCTACAGCACAATAATTATAAAAAAAATCTCGCCAACCAATAATAAGGTTCGAGAAATCAACAAAAATTAAATTCACCATGGCAAATTTCACAGCTACTATATTCTTAGTTTTAGGGTACATACACACTTAATATATGAAATTATTTTAGTTTATACGTAAGGGGTTGGATTGCATCATGGTCAAATTCCGACGTAAATTTTTAGAAATTAATTTAAGGTCCCCCAAACCGATGCGTGGACAACATTTTTGTCAGTCATCGGGTTCATATGGAAAATCGCACCGCTTTCATTGTGGGTACCTACTCTCAATTATTTTCATGTAACTTAATTTTAAAAAGTGAATGATTTGTTGTCGTGAGTGTTTCGCTCCGATTTAAGGCTCACCCAAACCTATGCGAAACATTCGTTGCGGTGAAGAAACATTCGTCAGTCAAAATTAATTCATATGTTTCTCCGCCGCGTTGGTGTGGGCACTCTCATTTATCACCATGTAAATAAATTTTGACTGACGAATGTTTCTTCGCTGCAACGAATGTTTCACATTAGTTTGGAAGAGCCTTTAACGTTGATTTGAAAGATCCTTTACACAATTTAAATTGTGTTGCAACAAAAATGGTCTCCTAAGCCGATGCGAAACATTTGGAATACCAACAAAACCTTCATCTGCCAGAATTAATTTGTATGGGGATAAAAGAAAGCACCCACAATGGTGTGAATCTCATCTGTTCTTAATTGCAAAAACTGCAATAAAGTCAATTCTGATTGAGGAAAAAACACAATAGGCGTGTTTTATCACAAAAGCCATCCATAGTACAGTACGATTTTACAGGCATTACAAATCCAACATCGCTAGTAGCTCTACAGCCAATAAGAAGTTATACTACGTTTTCTGTCAAAACAATTTTCTTTAGCGAACATTTTAAATTCTCACTTTTGTACTTTTTTGCAAAAGTAGGTAGGTATATGTAGTTAAACCTTAATGTAACTTTCATTTCAAGAAAAAAATCAAATCTGTGATAGAAAAATTTGATTTGTTTAGAAAAAAAGATCAAAAATCAAATCTTTCATATAGAAAATTTACACCGGCTACACGATTTTTTTTGCGACTTCCTTACAACAAAAAAAATTAATCTGCAATCTTCGAAAGGAAATCGGCATACAAGAACCTAGCACATTTAAACAAACCCTCGGATTCTTAAATTATCCGCCATTTTGTTCACGAACCGAGGTGAAACTCGGATTTTTTTTTCACGTACACTAGTGCAAAAATCCGATTTTCACCACGGTCGTCTGCACGTACACTAGTGCAAAAATCCGCTGTTCACCACGGCCATTTGACGTTTGAGCTTGTAGGCAAACCGAATTGACAGCCGTAGATTCCCATCTAGGTATTGCTTATCTGTGGCCTACATAAAGTCTGTTTAGTATCGAAATGTCACTACAACATCAATAACGTAGATAGATATTAGGGGGTGCTTATTACTTGTGCAATGTTTGTGTTGAAATTTCACTTAACCTCATAGTCTCACTGAGAAACCCATAGTTTGAACTTGTTAAAGCCAAAGTTTATTTTATTGAAATATTCAAGAAAAATATGCATTTATTGTTAAAATATGCTCAATAAGCCAAAATATGCATTTATATCAAAATATGCAAAAATATGAACTAACGATTGAATGCCATTTTAAAGCAAATTTCTTAATTCGAAAAACTATCTGATTCTTTTGCTTCTAAGGCTTTCCAAATAAAATATGCATTTGCATAGAAATCCGGGCCCTGGTGATATGTATTTTAATTTTTGTTCACTGTTTTTTTTCTGTCCGGTGTATTATTACACCCCAAAACAGCACACACAACCATTTTCAAATTTTAAAATTTACCTTTTAAACCGAAAAACTAATAAAATAACAAAATCCAGTCGAAAATTTTCAATTAACAACCTCGCTTGCCAAACTCGCAGATGATGATGACGTCACAACATAAGCAAGATGACGAATTGGGTGTATCTTATGAGCATACCTTATTTCTGAATATATATTTTGCGAACACAATACGACGCAGCTGCTAACGCATCATCGCACCGTATCGCACAAGTTGGTCAACTTTTGCTGCACGCTTTCACATTCTCTATAGAAAAAAAAAATCTACCGCGAGGAAAAAAATTATATCTGTTTTCAGCAGTTTCGTGTTGTATTTGGCTATAAAAACAGTGAATGAAACAATTATTCAGCAATAAATAAGAGGCATATATTTTGGAATTTATTAACAAAAATGATCAAGCTGTACTGCTGCATTGTGGGCACATAGAAAATAGAGCGTACGATATTTTTTCTAATTGCAGCTGCAGTTCTTGTTGCGGCACTCTATTGTGTTCAGCCAGTTAGGCTGCATAGCTTTCGCTCCATCATTATATTTAATTATTAGGGCTGGGATTCTCATGCACTTAAAAATTGGAAATATGCGCTTAGAATATGCCCTTAAAAATGGAGATCATGGCTTAAAAAACGGAAAATATGCACTTAAAAATCATTATTTTACCTTATTTTTCTTAAAAAAAAAAAAAAAAAAAATATTTTTATTTAGTTTTTATTAAAAAAGAATTGAATTCTATCTGACGTAAAAAACAGTCTTATTTTTTTTTATAACTGCACCAATAGGACCTTTAAAAGAATTAATTTTTGCAAAATTCCCATCAACTAAATTGATTTGATTTTTCAATACGCTCCTACCCTCAAGATTTGTGATCGTGCCGTATAGAAAATTATAGTTTCAGAAAATAAATACAATTTCACCACCATCGATTTGGATCTCTTTAAAGTGTTTTGCATATTACGTTATTGCTTCTATCCACGTTCCCCACCTAGGCTATTAAACCAACTCCTCGAACTAGGTTTTTTGTCACAAATATAAATTCGACACTTTATTAAAAAACATGAATGAAGAATATGAAAATATGCACTCAAAATATGCATTTATTATGAAAACGTGCATTTATAATAAAAATATGCATTTTGATTGAATGGCATTTTAAAGGAAATCGTATGATTCGTAAAGATAATTTGGTCAGGCTTTGAAATGTTTTGAGAAAAAACATGCATTTGCATGAAAATCCCAGCCCTATTAATTATGAATGTTTAAATTCTCAACAAACCACTTGAGTGAACAGGATTTGTCAAACAGGTTTGATAATATGTACCCCACTTTAAAGCACTCCATACACGATTCAATTCTATTTTCAACTAAGTTGTCAACTAAATTGACGCTTCGTTACACACTACATAAACTTAGTTGAAAGATTTCTGCTTCAACTGTCAAAACATCATTTGTTTTCATAAGAATTATATTTAATCGAATCAAGATGTGTGAAAAAAGAAAAGTATTGGCATTAATTATTATTGCAGAGTGCCTAGATGAAGATGAACAAGCACAAATAAAAAGAAAAAACATTTGGATGAAACAATGTCTAATTGATAAAAAAAAATTCCAATGAAAACAAAATTGAAAATTGAGATTATTCACGTCTCTGTTTTTGTTATCTCACTTTTATTTCTTGGTAATAAAGAGATAGCTTGACAGTAAATCAAATGACTTGCCTACACACACCTCAACTAAGTTAAAAAAAACATTCACATCAACTTGACAACATTCAAAATCTTTTTAATTTCTTCCAACTCAATCCTTCAACAAAAAAAATCAAATTCAAGCCCACACACGAGTTGATTTGATGAACTTGACATTTAATGAAAGACAAGTTGAACTGTGTATGAAGTGCTTAAGACAACGACAAAGCCAAAACGTACAAAATCGATTCAATAAGGTCCACTAAAACTCCGCCCTTCTATCATTATAAACAAATCTATCCATGTTTATAGAATCGCAATTTGACATTCCTAAAACCTGATCCACATCTGTGTCGTGTGTTGTTTTGTGGAGTCGTGTGTCGCTATCGCTACAATGTGTTTCATATACGTAGAACCATATAGCCTGATCCACATCTATGTCGTGTTGTGGAGTCGTGTGTCGCTGTCATTCCATATATTTTATGAGTCACACTGCAACACACGGGACAAATATGGGTCTACGCATATGAAATACATTGTAGCGATAGCGACACACGACTCCACAACACAGATGTGGATCAGGCTTATTTGTCTCGTGTTGTGTTGCAGTGTTGTAGTAGCCCGTAGCGTAATGGTTAGTGCGTTCGACTGTCACGCTGGAGGTCTGGGATCGCTTCCCAGCCTCGTCCACCTAAAAAACTAAAAAGTTTTTTTTCAGGGCTACTGCCTCTTGCGAGGAATTGACAAATCCTCCAAGAGTATCACTTGTCACGAATAAGTGCTTCTCGTCTAGCCGTTCGGATTCGGCATACAATTGTAGGTCCCTTCCATTCCTGTCGACAGGCGCACACAGGAATGGTTGCGAGTTGTTAGTCACTAGGCCCTGGTTCTTCATGAGCCGTTGTGCCACCCGATTTATTTTTTTATTTATTTGTGTTGCAGTGTGGCGCATAAAATATATGGAATGACAGCGACACACGACTCGACAACACAACACACGACACAGATGTGGATCAGGCTTAAGAGAACACTATAAACAGAAACAAAGTGGGCCATCACACACTAGCTCAATTTTGAGCTGAACTAAAGCCTGACTAATTTTTCCATCAATCGCACAAGGGGTGAGCAAAGCTGCCTGAAAATTCTGTGTACATGAACCGGCTTTAATTGTATCAGTACTCCAAGTCAAAAAAAAAATAATTTCCTTTAAAATTTTCAGTTTTGCATGACAACTGATTTGTTTATTTTGCCTGGAAACAAACGACTGAGCAAGTATTATACTCCGTTTACATAACAGGATTAGAAGATCGAATCGGATTGATATTTCGATCTAGGTAAACGACCTCACTGAATCGAATTCAAATAGAATCGAAGTACACTTGAAGTGACACTTTAACTTTACTGTGTGCGTGCGAAAATAAGTTTATGAATATGGTGACTACGAGAAAAAAAATAAAACAAAACAAAGCAAATTGAAATACACACACACTTAAAACTCGATTCTTAAATTTTTCAATCCAAGTCTACTTGTATTTTTCGATTCGATTCAGCTCGCAAAGTGGAATCGGATCGAGGAATCCTGTTTGAATCCAATCCAGGTCTATATGGAATTGAATCCGACTTCAAGTATGATTCAATTCTCCATGTAAACGAAGTATTAGTAATTAAACTTTGTTAGTCCGTTAAAAAACAAGGATGAACAATTCAGTCGTTTATTTCCTCACACTTCACCTCCCTTGCCAACACACTTTCATTTCCCAAGCTTATGTAGATTCTTTTCAACCTTTTGACAGCCAAAAGCCGATTATTTTCTAATGTTGAATTCTTTTCAACCTTTTGACAGCCAAAAAACCGATTATTTTCTAAACATATCGATTTGTTTAGAATAAACAATCAATTTTTCTAAACAAAATCAAATAGTGACTTTTTAGCAAAATCTACACACACTATGAAGATTTGACATTTCTCATTCTTTTGATTAATTTTTTTCTTTTTCGTGTCGCAGCAACAAATATTCTTAAGTGAATAATTTATAAATTCAAGAAAATAATTGCACATTGCTCGTGTATCCCAGCACCTAAGAAGAAATAGAGGAAGAGGTATTTGTCACATATACAGTGTACGTGAGTGAAGCAATTTTTGAGAACCAGAAGTGTCAAATCGTTAGCGTGTGATTAAAAAAAAACAAAGAAAAAAGTTGGTACAAGTTAAAACCCAAATTAATATAACAATAACTTTGAAAAAACAAATAATTTAAAGTGCATTAATTAGACATTGTGGTGATCTTATAAATTTAAAAAAAACATGGAGTGCATTTTTCAGGGGTGTGGAAATCAACAAAACAAGGTGGATAAAAGCTTTTCCTTTAGGTGAATTTTATTATATTTTTCCTTAAAAAAGTGCTGTAAAGTTTTTGTCTTTAGATTGATGAACTATTAAACAATATATTTAGAATGAGTTACACTTTAAATTAAGTCAAGAATATTATAATTTAGTTGAAAATGTGCACATAACTCTTTTGTTAGAATTTAAGAACCAGAAATGTCAAACTGTAATTCTTGTTAACAGGGGTGCATGAGATTATATCTGAGGTTGAAAGGCGCAACTATCACAAAAAACAAAAATGACTATTCTGATGGCGCTCTAGTGAGTTGCCTTCAAAGAGCACTCCGTCCCTGCTGTAATGCACACTATTTTAAAAACTGCTTCACTTTTTTCCAATAAGGGCAGTGCCTCTATTTCTTCTTCTAAGCCCAGCACTAGCAAAATCAAATAGTGCCTCTTTAGAAAAATCTACACACACTATGAAGATTTGACATCTCTCATTCTTCAAATCAATTTTTTTCTTTTTTGCGGTCGCAGAAACAAAAATTCTAAAGTCAATAAATTATAAATTTGAGAAAATAATTACAAATAAATACAAAAAATTCTGTGGATTGGATTAATAATAATCAGAAATATAATATACAAGTGCTTAAAAGATGTTATCAGTCGTCGAACGGCACTGAATATTTAATAATTTCGGGCGCAATTATTTGTGTATACAAATTCCTGTCAAAAGGTACCAACACAATCACATAAAAGAATCGATTCTTTTTAACGAAATTCTTTTCTTAAAAAATTACCGATTTAAAATAGTTGGAAGGAATTCCACAAAAGTCTAGTTCAAAACTGAGCCTATGTGTGATGGCCCAGTATGTTTGTGTTTAACGTCACAATCATCAACTCATGTTCGGAGAATGAAAAACTAATTTTTATTTTATTCGATTGACTTAAAAAGTTTTTATATTTTTAAAAATCTTCTTTTTTTATAATACCTATGTACTTTTAATTGGTGCATATTGCTCGTTTCTTTTTGATAATGAGTTACAATGTACTTACATTTCAATCAAAAAAAAAAGTCTTCCTTGATACTAAAAAAATATATGTACATAATTCAATTAAAAAGTACAAGTGACGGGGCGACTTTCCATTAAGGGCGCACGGCTAGAATTTTGATTTTTTTTTTACAGTGAGCTAGGGGTCTCTATAGAACAGCTTTAAAATATTACGGTGAGGAAAACCCCCTAAATATGATTAAAAAATGTTTAAATTTTTCGTTTTGGCACTTTTTTTTTTTCACACTACTCAAGTTTCCCTTAAGATAGCACACATTTTCACAGGCGAATACTTTTTTTTTGGGTAGATTAAATAATTTAATTCAATAATTTAAATATCAATAAACTTTTATTTCAGTTTTTAATAAACATTTAAAGTTATAAAATTGATGAAATCTGAGGCCACTAAATAAAAAAAAATCACACAATTATTTTGACAGTTCTACTATTCAACAACTTTGCTATGATAAGTGTTGAATGGCGTGTGGGATTTTATTTTGGGATTTTTTGTTGGGAAGTTTTTTGCGAATTAGGATATTTTTTTTTTCGATAAAAAGTAGGTTTGGGTGGCCCGCTTCGCGGGTTTAGAGATTTTAACTCCCTTTTCGGGTCCTCAGTTCCGCTCACGCGACTCCGTCGCTCCGCTTAGGGTATGCTCAGTCGTCTGGCAGGCGCCTATGTTGTCAGTCGATCTATTATCAAAGTTTTTTGTAGTAAACAGTACCTTGGGTGGCCCGCTTCGCGGGTTTAAGGATTTTAACCCCCTTTTCGGGTCCTCAGTCCCGCTCACGCGACTCCGTCGCTCCGCTTAGGGTATGCTCAGTCGCCTGGCAGGCGCCTTTGTTGTCAGTCGATCTATTATCAAAGTTTTTTGTAGTAAACAATACCTTGGGTGGCTCCCAAGAAAATCCCAAAAAAAAACCACATATCCCAACACTTACCATAGCACAGTAACATACTCTTACTTGTGTGGACTACACACGTATATACCCTGATGGTAAAGAACCGTCAAAAGAAAAAAAAAACAGTGCTTCGTGGTCGTCAATTGCATACATTTTGTATGAAAAATTGAAACTTTAAAAATTAATTAAAAATATAAATAAAAGTTTCCTCACTTTAAAATGTTGATATTTATTACTTTTAGTCATAAATCTATTAAATAAAAGTATTCGCATGTTAAAATTCGTGCGCCCTTAAAGGAAAGTTCAGCCCAAGTGACCTCAACTCCAGAAATAATTGTGTTTCGCCCAAGGTATAACAGTGGGCTCTTCAGTCAGTCTGTTATACCCTACTAAGACACAAATTTTGGTCGATGTTTACCGACTCTTATAAAAATCACAGCAAAAAGATACTGTGAATTTTATTATTCTAGGGGAATTTGTTTAAATTCGTGTACCCAGAAAATAAATACCCGTGGTCGGTAAACATCGACCAAAATTTGTGTCTTAGTAGGGTATAACAGACTGACTGAAAAGCCCACTGTTATACCTTGGGCGAAACACAATTATTTCTGGAGTTGAGGTCACTTGTACTTTTTAATTGAATTGTATTCATTCACTCCACTTAAAACAGATTAAAAATTAAATCGGGTGGCACAACGGCTCATGAAGAACCAGGGCCTGGTGACTAACAACCATTCCTGTGTGCGCCTTTCGACAGGAATGGAAGGGACCTACACTTTTATGCCGAATCCGAATGGCTAGACGAGAAGCACTTATTCGTGACAAGTGATACTCTTGGAGGATTTGTCAATTCCTCGCAAGAGGCAGTAGCCCTGAAAAAAAAACTTTTTAGTTTTTAGGTGGACGAGGCTGGAAAGCGATCCCAGACCTCCAGCGTGACAGTCGAACGCACTAACCATTACGCTACGGGCTACTACCACTTAAAACAGAAGTAATTTCAATATTTTAATATTTCAATTTCTTCATCTTCTAATTATATATATGTACATAGTTCATAATTTGAAAGTGATCATTCTTATAGCTGAGAAATACTTGCCGTTAAACCGATTTGTAGCTTCAAATTGACGCGAACGGCTGAATCAATTTTGTTAAAATTTTATTTAATACATTTATGTATGCATTTCTTATTTTTAACTTATTATTATTTTTAAAATTTTTTTTAAAGTTAAAAGTCTTTTTTTTAAGTAAAACGTTTTGTGTTTTCCGATTTTATGACAAAAAATGTTGAAACACTTAGTTTTTCCAATCGTTATTTACCAATCATTATGCACTGCAGCTGATTCATTCTACGATTCTGCTGAATCATTGATCATTTTGAAGTTTTTATTTTCGAGCGCTTACACGTATCATGTTCAACTGACAAATAAAGAAAATATTTATGCACAGCATCAGGATCTATTCAAATTATTTGCGATCCAAGACGTCCATAGCTTCCTTACGATGAGTGGACTTACAAGATAAAGTCTTGTTTTTAAAATTTCCATTAGGTTTTTGTATGTAGAAAC
Source organism: Melangyna quadrimaculata (assembly GCA_949320155.1). Lineage (NCBI taxonomy): Eukaryota > Metazoa > Arthropoda > Insecta > Diptera > Syrphidae > Melangyna > Melangyna quadrimaculata. The sequence goes on along the minus strand of OX439483.1, from coordinate 67,137,792 downwards.
TTCATTAACTTTTATTAAAGTCCTGGTGTTTTTTTGTTAAGAGGCTCCAGAAACCGGTGATTTAGGCAATGTCCGCTAGTCATATCAATGCCGAGTCTTTCTTAATATCTGTTGTGTGATTAAAGAATAACAACAAATAAATCACTATCAAAAAAAAGTTGTGTGAATTTTCTTATCATTGCACCCAGAAACCCCTAAAAATAAAATTTTGATGAATGTGAATGGATCAGGCTGTTTTTTTTTTCTTTTGGGATGTTAAAGAATACTCACAGTTGTTAACGCAGCAGCACTAAGAGCCATTTATACAAATAATATTTCAACAGATCAATTTCGGTGGATCAACTGAGGCTTAAGTATGGGATTGAGTATTATTACATCCTTGTATCTGACCGTAGATTGAACATCTGTTAATCCGCCGAGATTCGTGAGTTAAAAATATTTGATATGCAGCTCAAATACTGAACTAAGAATAAATAAATAAATTAAAATAAGTACAATTGAAAGGTTTTCAGAGCCACATTTGGCATAATGATAAATACTACAAAGGAATAAAGCCGAACAAAGCGGACATCTGCACTAAAGCCCTAGATGAATTAAGCACCAATTGTTACTTTCCAATCCAAAGAAGCCGATAATTATTTAGTTGCATTTTTTGTCAAAAACAATAAAACCTGAAGCCAACATTTAGTTTTCAAACAACAAATTGATTAATTTAACTTATCGATGAAGCTAGATTAACATGACCACAATTTTTTAACATCGTAAGGATCGCGTTTCGTCCGCAGCAACAAAAACAACTTTCGCCTGTCAAATTCCGCCATTCATGTATGTACATTTGGGTGGTCCTTATAAAGGTCATTGTCTTATTTTGAATGACGCACCCCCCTAAAATTTTAGCTCATTTTATAAACGTTAACCCGGCCCCAATGATGTCTGAAGTTTTATATGGGAAATCCCATGTATTTTTTGTACATCCAACTTTAAAAAATCATAACTTCAGTAATGATTGATAAAGAAAATTGAATTTTTGCACACATGTAGTAACTGTTGTCGTGTTTAAAAAAATGTATTTAAAAAAAATGTACAACATTTATTAAAACTAGTATATCGCCCACTGGCCGAAATTCGTCCACCCAAAACTCACATTCACATACTCTAGAGTCAAACAAATTGTTTGAAAATTAAATCACAAAATAATTTTTTTAGTTTTAATTTTTTTTATAAATACGCACAGTGATCGGTAGTGCAAAACCAAAAATGGCCACATCGTGTTAATGCGTGTCTCAGGTATATTCTGCACATCTCCGCACCTATGGCTTTCCAATTATATACAATTTATCGAAATCGGTTGGATACTTTTTTTAGAAAATGGTACCACAAATTTTTTTAAGGCAATTTATATAAAGAAGATTAAAAATTAAATAAAAAAAGATATTTTTGTTAAAATGGCTATAAGTAGGGAAATAACTGTTATAAATTTTTTTCTGATACATTTTTATAAATATGACAAAAGTGACAACATTTTCAAACTAAAAAGAACACCCAAACCACAATGGTTGTTAAAAGCATTATAGACACCAAACATCCGTTACACCAAATATGTAGAACTGGTTGGACAATGTCCAAAAAACAAAAATCAGAAGCGCATTATTCAATTCGATCCGATATCTGGCTTCAGTCAACCCCAACATTCCAAAGGCATTTACTTACGACATTGACGCAACTACTTGGCAGTTCCCAAAAAGCACTATAAACATATCCCTAGACCAAATGTCTAAGGAACATACTCTGCCCCTCATCTACAGGAAAAAGTTTTGCGAAATAATTACGAACGGACAATTCGATTGCATACTGTACACAGACGCCTCCACAATTGACGAGACAACTAGTTATTATTTATATAGACACGATAACAAATGTGATAAAATCCATACACAAAAACTCACAACACCTAATCAAAGTCCATTTGTTGGAGAAGTAATGGCATTGATTGATGCATTCAAAATTGCTAACGAACGAAATGACAAAACAGCAATTTGCAGTGACTCCTTGAGTGCAATACGGAATATTCTCAATAATAAAAACAAAACACCAATTTTCCATTTCCTTCGTTCAATAATACGCTCTAACTTTCCAACAATTCACCTTATATGGTCTCCAGGTCATGTAGGACCTGGAATTCATGATACCACCTTTCGCATCATCAATATTCAAAACGATCTCAAACAATATACGACGAGAGGCAGACGCATGTTGGAACAGCTCCAAATCCTTTTTGAGACAACATTAGACAACATTAGGGCAAGGGACTTATAATGAGTCTTGGAACCGATTACAATCAGTACAGCTCTGTCGCTTAAGGCTGTGCCAAACCCTGTTCAACAAAGTTTATCCCTACAAAAAGGAACCTCCTCCAACCTGCAGCTTTTGCCAAGAAACTCTAACTCTAGAGCATGTTCTACAAAGATGCACATTAACGAGGCAACACTTCGCAACTAACGTCCCACCATTACAAAATCTTCTGGACGCAACCACTCATCGAAACAAATCATTGCTTTTCCCGCTACTAAATAAACATAAACTAAGTCAAATATAAATTGCATAGCCAACAAAATTAAAATTAAACACTTAACACTTTTTATATTTAAAAATCTAATTTAAAAAAAACAACAAAACGCTTTTAAAATGCTTTCAAGTATTATATTAAAATTTTGAATTTGAATTATATGATACATAATATGCTATTATAACAGCCATATGGGATCAGTAACCCGGCGTCATGTATTCCGGACAATACAAATTTATTTGTATTGTTTCCTGTGGTAAATAAATAAATAAATAATGAGCTTAAATTTTATTTATTTAGAACAAATTAGGGGGGGGGGGGTGCGTTATTCAAAATAAGGCAATGACCTTTATAAGGAACACCCTAATGTACAAGCCGATATTTATGAGAGTTACCACTCAGACGCGATTAAGTCCCTACTATGTCGAGTTATTTAACAATTTGACGCCTAATGCGTTTGTACTTTCAATTGGACTGTGTATCTTTGTTAATACGTTTATCAAATATTCCCGGACTTGTGAAACCAACCAAAAGACCTTTGTTAGAGATATCCTACATATTGTCATTTTTATGGACAAACTTATTTGTTTTGTACAACGTTACGTACAATAATAAAACAACTCTTTATTCAAGTTGTGAACAAGTAAGACGTGCCTTGCCTTTCCATTACTCTCGCTTTCCTATAACCTTTAACGTATTCAACTCGGTTTGCAGCTGAAGTCGGTGATGCCACGTGCATCGCAGGTATTGCCATATGAACCTAGTCAAAGGTTTCCCTTTGTTTTTTTTTTTTACAAAAATAAAAACTGTGAACTTGATTTTTGTTGTTGTTTTATCGTTAAGTTTAAATCGTATTTTGTGTTTAAAGTTGCTTATTAATTTACCGCCAAGCATTATCCATTGTTTAGTTATTATTTTTGTTTCTCTTTCTTAGGAATTGTTTGTTTTTTGCTGAAAATGTATAATTTATTTACTGAATTATATTTTTGACTCGATTTTGAATTTGCATTTTTAGATTTGTTCTTGAATTAATTGAATTTCGCTTTTTAAGTTGCCTCAAAATAATAGTCTATTTTTGTCTACGATTTCAATAAATAGTAACTGTTTCATTTCCAATCAATATTAACTTTTTATTTTTTAATTTATTTGTATGTAGGTTATTTAAATCCTTTAAATTTTTGCTTATATTTCTAAAAATAAATATTATTTTTTGTTTTTGTGTTTCTTTTTTGTTCTACATTACAAATAATATTAAGAGTTGTTTTGTTTAGTTTTGTTCTATAGATACTTACGTATGGACATTTGTAATTAGGGAAATTATAATGCAAATTATAAGAATTGGTTATAAAATAAATGTTAAACAAGACGAATAGCCAATTAAAATGGTGACTGTGTATAGTTTCTGCAATATTATATCTTTTCTTCCATACTTACATATTCTTTTATTTCTAGTACAGTACATATTGAAATGTGTATTTTTTACAAAAAAAAAAAATATTTTACATTTTTTGTGTAATATATTTCTGCCCGAATTTAACTCTTTTTGTTTTAATCCTTTACATGATACAGGTTTATTTTTTAAATCGATTAATGTGCATTACATATTGAAGATCCCTTAGCTACAAAATGATTTTTTTTGTAAATATGTCTAATTTTGATGTTATTTTATTTATAACTCAATTAATAAATTTTTTGTTTTGGATTTTTAAATTTGATGGGATTTATTTTCTGTGTAATTTTTAATTTGTATTGTATGTTGATTTAATTTAAATTAATTAATAAAACCATCGTCGAATTATTACCAGTAATAAGATTTTTTGTTTAAAAGCAAGGAAATATATGTAATTAATTTGATTTACATGTGAATTGAATTGTTTTTTTTTTGTATTGGTTTCTTTTATTTAGCTTTGTATATCAAAATTTGTTTGAATGTATTTTTTTTTTTGTTTTTATGTCACAAACTTATTTATTATATTATTTAACTTTTTTGTTTTTTTTTCTCTTTTGAATTTAATTGTTAGCGAACTCGTGGGTATGGCGCTGCTCTGTAACGGACATTTTCACGGGATCGTGATCCAGATTCATAGTGATTCGAACTAGTTGGTCGATATGCTGATGAGCGACCATTGCTCGTTTCTATAATTTTTAGAGTGAATGTAATTAAAGTTATTTTTGTAGGTTTTATTTAATTTAGTTGGTAATTTGTTTTGGAAGTTGGTATTTTTAAATTATAAATTAAATATATAGATTTGATTTTTGTTGATTTAGATTTTTATTATGTTGGGTATATGTAAATGACGATAAATAATTTGATTTATTTTAATAATTCAATAAATAACCGAACGAACGATGAATTTTAGTGTTAAATATAACTTTGAAATAAATAAAGCTTTTTTATCATGCCATCAATGTTCACACAACACACACATACAAATAAAAATAAAAGACATGGTACCTACTTAAAAGAAATGAAGAACTTACTTGGATACCCACTGTGAGAGTAAGATGATGGATGTTCACGTCTGTATTCTCCTCTTTCGTAGGAAGAACCTTCATAGTGCCCATGGGACGAGGAATGCTTTGGTGGTGGAGAGTACCTGCCATATTCATCATGATCATAAGGATCATGTTCACGTGGCCTAAAATGAAATACATTTTTTTAAAATTGTCCCTGGAAAAAAATCATTTTTAAAATAGAAAAACAAAAACTATTATTACTCTGAGTTTACATACATAACTACATACATAAGAGTTTACGTAGAATTTATTATATGTGTGAATACCTAAAAATATTAATATTTTGGAATTCAAATTTGGCCCTAATTGAAATCAATTTATTATGCTATTATAATTTATTGTATACATACATTACATATATGTATATAAACAACTCTCTAATACCCACTCATATTGGATCAAATCACATGCATATCAATTGCTCTAATTGCGCGAACAACAGCCCCAAAAGTTGATCTCATCAAGATTCTTTTGCAGATTGACTTCGGCCAGATTCAATGATATTGTGATGACTGGAGATGAAAATCAACTTTCATAATTGTGAAATTATTTTGTTTAGGACTCCGTTGCGTGGTTTCTCAAGGGATAAGAGAAGGACTTGCGCAAGCTAGTGATCGTAGGGCCACATGGACATACACTGGCGCGTAAAAATGTAGTAAAGTCCCTCGTATCTGGCTGGAACAGTATTTATATTTCGACAGCTTTCGCCCTGACAATACGGTTGTTTTATATCTTCGACGCTGCCTTGGACTACAGAGAACAGAACAAATATTTTTTTGTTAAAGCTGATTCGGGGTTCACATTCACAAATCGATGTCTTAACTTAAGTCTCAGCAACCGCCAGTAAATTAGTTGTAAGCTATTAATAAGTAGACTAAATTGAAAAGGTGATCTACCGAGCAACACCTTTCAATCGATGTATCGGACGATATGAAATATCAATTTTTCAAAAACGACATATTTTTCTCTTTAAACGCTATTTTTGGCTAAATTAAGCACCGGAAATACTTAAAAATTGCACATTCGTGATCTAGGAATAGGAAGTGTCACCTTTCAATCGATTTATCGCATGATACGGAAAACGAACATTTGTCTTTTAACTCGATTTGCGGCCAAACTATACGTCCTATACCCTTTCACGTTGGCACCTTTTTTCTCTAGAAGCGATTTCCGGGTAAACAAAGCATCTTAGAGGATTAAAAATTGCATATTTGTGATTTAGAGAGTTCCACCTTTTAATCGACGTATCACACGATACGAATCTATAGTATTTTATGTACACATATTTTTATAATTTAGATATTTTTATTTTCAGAAAGCGCTTTTGCTTTCATAGTGTGACGACTCGAAAAGTGTTTCCGGCTCAAATCGACAGAAAGTCAGTATCAAACCTCCTCGGAACGAAATGAGTCGCTTATTTCAAAAGTTAGTGCTGTGTAGCCCAAACGAAAAATTATCTTTTCTGGTGAGCTGCATTTTCATCTCGGCGTTATCAAACAAAATTGCCGCATCAACGGCTTGGAAAACCCGCACGTTACTGTTAAGAAGCATATGCATCCACAGAGAGAGATAGTTTGGTGCTGATTGTGGAGTGGTGGCATCATTGGACCATTTCGGCCAACGGTGGGCATTACAGAGCCATGTTAACCGACTTTTTCTTTTAACTGAAATTGAAGACATGGATTTGGACGACTCTGGTTCATGCAGGATGGCGCGCCATGCCACAATCGATCTTCTGCCCAACAAATTCCCATCGTGTTATCAGCTGTCTTGGCTATGTCAATTGGCCTCCTCGGAGCTGCGATTTCACCCTTTTGGATCGGGAACGATGAAGGACCGATGTTATGCCTACATCCAAGCAATCCGTTAACTACAGCACCACAACCATCAACATACAAGGTCTTGGAAAATTGGACTGAAAGAATGCGCTACTGCGAAACCAGCCGAGGCAGCCTCTTGAACGACGTTGTGTTCCATAATCAATGGGAATGTTTACTCATACTAATAATGCCATAATACGTGGATAACACTTAATTTTGTTCATTTGATTGCATTTTTAAAAAAGAAACTTGTATTTGGCCCACCCTGTGTATTGACACATCAATACGTTCCACAAGAGTGACAATTAAGTATGATAGAAATATTTGTTTGTTCAAATATATACGACGTATATGGTGACATGTATATTCTGCCATATGAGTATGTCCATCACACTTATAATAAATGGTCTGATCCTTTTACTTTGTACACAGAAACTTATAAACTGTCAAATTTTAAAGAGCTAGGACGAAATTTTCTCAAAAATTACAATAGGTCTGTTCCACACCTTTACCAAAACTGCCAATTGTCAACAATTGTTCCCCAAATGCTGTTCCACACCTCACAAATTTGGCTCACGAGAGTGTAAAATAATTTCCCCTCCTGACAAATTCTGCCCAAGAAATTTCTTCGGGCAGAAATTGTTGGTCTGTCAAATGCCAGGTTGAGGTACGTTGAATAAAAAATTTACTGTTTTAGAGTCATCGGTTCAGTTTGCTTCGCGTTGGAATAAAAACAAATATAAAAAATAAAAGAATAATTGTGTGAAATTGTGTGGCAGAATGTTTGCCAAGAAACCGTTCCATACTTTTTGGGCAGTTTTTCTCTCTGTGAGAGAATTTCATCCCCACTCTTCAAAATTTGACAGACCAACAATTTCTGCCCAAAAATCTTGGGAACAAACCTAATATCGTGCAAAAGTACAGGAACGCAAATTCGCATAAATTCCGTATTTTCTTATGTTCCAGACAAGTATAGCACTATGTTTGGCTTTCATTCTTTCGCTCGCAAAATTACATTTGGCTGTGTTGTGATTTTCTGCCTGAAGAAATTTCTCGGACAGATAATCACAGAAAGGGGAAATTTGTTAATCTCTCTTGAACATTGTCTTTTGTCAAAAACTGCGAAATTTTTCAGGACGGGAACGACTTAGGACTGAAAATCACACAAATGTACAGAAAATCACAGAAATTTAAAGTAAAGGAACGAACCTTACATATATGACAATGTGATAGCACCTTTACAGATAATCTTCTATTTTTTGAGTGGAAAGTAACGAACTTATTATGATATTAAATAGTAACTATTATAAATATGACACGTTCTTTAAATTGTTCTGGAACGGCAACACTGTTTATGGTATCTTACCTTGACTTGCTGACAGGATAACCATCATCCATAGCGTAGCGTGCTTTTTCCAAAATGCTATACACTTTTGGTTTAGATGGCTTATCGAATGATGGAGGCGGTGGAGGGCTCCTACAAAATTTAATTTAATTGATTAATTTTTTGAATATAATACATATATAATAAATCCATGTCCGTAAAAAACGAAGATTGAGTAAAATAAGTACATTTTTTTTTTGAAACTCAATCAAAAAAGATTTATTTAAGAAAAAAGGAGTGAATGATATAATTAAATTGCGTATTGACAAAGTGCCTTACAAGTCGAATGATGGTTTCAATGGACTTTATATTCCGTTAAAAGCTATTAAAAGTAGCACTTAACTAAGATGAATCTAAAATAAAGAAGAACCAACATGTAATATTTTCAGGAAATATTTGTTTAATGCTGAACTCATTTATCTGTTTTTGAATTATTATTTTACGCTGGTTATGGTCTGAGCTATAATTTCTTGGCATTTATTTGACCACTGCTTAGAATTGATCCAAGGATAATTTTTTTCTACTTCAAACAAAACAGAATCAATAGTATTCTTGATGCTTTTTTGCTGATGCATTACAAAGGCATCAACTCCGTTGTGCATCAGCATCGCAAAAAAGCAGTGATGCGAATATTATTTGACGCTTATGAATTTACACACTCAATGCGCGCAATTGCAGAAGAGCTAAAGTGCTTTAAAAAGGTGTTACATGGTGCAATCACAGTGTTCACAGAGGGTGGGAGCTAAAAATACAGAAAGAAAACAAAGATGGCAAACAACAGCACCAAAAGAGGATTGCTTCTTTTGTCGACAGCGTAAGGCTAATCTATTTGTCACCAGTAAGGATATTCAAGCAGGTTTGCGGGGATGCATTTCTCAGAAATAAACCATCCGAGTCAAAAAAAATCTTTAACGTCAGGTCGGTCGGTTGGAGTTCACAAGACTGCTACATTCGCAGTGGAGTGTATGAATATAATTAACTAAAAAGTACAAGTGACCTCAACTCCAGAAATAAATGTGTTTCACCCAGATATGACAGTGATCTCTTCACCATTGCGTTCAGTCCTTCTTCGTCAGATGATACCGTTTACAGATTCACGGACACAAAAATACACCAATACCATAATAGCAAAAAAAAATCAATTCAAATATCAATAAATTTGCCACAAAAAAAAATCAAATTCTCAATTTACCAATGGGAAACCCCTTTAATATTCAGAAGATCAGTTTATTTCTTAAACAATTTATTAAGCTATTCATAAAAAATGCTTTTGCATTTGAAAAGTTAAATTCAGGGGATGGATTTTGAAGACAAGTTTAGAGATAATGTTTTTCTAAATTTTGTTGAGTTAAATCGTGAAATAAAAAATGTTATTCGTGTTTGAAAGGTAATATTCTGAAAATTATTTAAGGAGTATTTATTCTTTGAATTGCAGAAAGTTTTGTGTGCGGGTGAACCCACTGCAGTCCTGCTAGTATTTAAAAAAAATACAATCAATTGAATCAATGCAAGTGATTTATATTTTTGTATGCACGAAAATGACTTAAGCAATTTATCTATAGTGTGTGCTGCCACCAGCTTAAACAAAAAATTCCGAAATTCGATATTTAAGAGAGTTATACAGTGATTTCAGATAGTCAAGTGAAATTTCACTCAAAGCCAACTTAACGGTGTGAATCATTCATCGCATTGCTTCGCTTTTTCGTTTACTTTTCATGTGAGCCATCCCAATACATTTTGTTTTATTTTGAAGTCCGGTGAATAGGGTAAACGATTCTTTTAAACAAACCTCATGGATTTTCAACAAATCCATGAGGTTTGTTCAAAAGAATCGTTTGAACAAATCTCATGGATTTTTAACAAAGCAAGAAACCTATTCATACAGCTCGAGTGCCTTTATCATTTATTTCAAAATAAAAGAAAATGTATGGGGATGGCTCACATGAAAAGCATACGAAGAAGCGATACGATTAAGTTGGCCCTGAGTGAATTTTCATTTGACTATCTGAAAACACTGTATAACTCTCTTAAACATCGATATTTTGATTTTTTTATAAGTTGGTTGCAGCACACACTATAAAGCAAACAAATGACCCTACAAACAAAAGTTAAAACCATTATTTTTCTTCACTTTTGTATGTGCTTCTAATCTTATGAATCGATAGAATTACTTGAAATAAGTGACTCAGCTTGTTTCGCATTGGTTTGGGAGAGCCTTAAATGTTAAGGCTCTCCCAAACCAATGCGAAACATTCGTTTCGGCGAATAAACATTCGCATGTCAAATTTTATTTACATGGTTATATATGAGAGTGCCTACACCAACACGGCGGATACACATATGAATTAATTTTGACTGACGAATGTTTCTTCGCCGCAACGAATGTTTTGCATTGGTTTGGGAGAGCCTTTATTCTCTTAGCTGCTGTTAATTTTGTTTGTTGAAGTGCAAACATAGGTTTTGCTGTGGCACATTAAACAGTCTCTCTTGTGCATACAAAATTCGATCTCTTCGGCGTATAACACTTCAAAACACTTGGCAAAGACCTCACCGACACCTTCGATGTAAAAAAAGGATTAAGGCAAGGCGACGCGCTGTCATGCGATTTCTTCAACATTATACTTGAAAGAATAGTGCAAAACTCTCACGTCAACACTAGAGGCACAATCTTTCAAAAGTCCATCCAATTACTTGCATACGCCGACGATATTCACATAATTGGAAGTACAAAGCGTGATGTCACTGGAGCTTTTGGAAACATTGAGAAGGAAGCGGCAAATATGGGTTTAGCGGTGAATGAGGGCAAAACAAAGTATATGCTGTCATCTAGAAAGGACGCTCAACACAAACGTCTTTGACAGAACGTCACCATAGACAGCTATAACTTTGAGGTAGTCAAGGACTTTGTCTACATGGGCTCTGCTATATACTCAGTCAATGACACCAGCGCTGAGATCAAACGAAGAATAACTCTTGCCAATCGCTGTTTCTTTGGGCTAAGAAGGCAATTGAAAAGTAAAGCCCTATCTTGAATGACTAAAGTGTCCCTGTACAAAACACTCATCATACCGGTCCTGCTGTATGGTGCAGAAGCATGGACCTTCTTCGAAGAAAAATTCTTCGTGTGATCTTCGCTCCCGTATGCATAAACGGGGAATGGAGAAGATACAACAACGAACTGTACGGGCTGTACAGCGACATCGACCTAGTCACAAAAGTGAAAAGGCAAAGACTCAGGTGGCTGGGTCACGTAGAGTGGATGGACACCAATGCTCCGGCCCGAAAAGTCTTTGAATCCCGCGGAAGGCCGCGAAACCGGTGGCGCATGCAGGTGGAAGAGGACCTAAACCAACTTGGCGTGCGAAACTGGAAACAGCTAGCTAGGGACAGAGCTGGCTGGAGAAGGCTTGTTGGTTGAGGTCCTGGTCCACACCGGACTGTAGCGCCAGCATAAGTAAGTAAGTATCTGTCTTGTATAATTTATAACTATAATTTTAAGAATTTATTCCTAATTGAGTTGAGCATTATTATACAGCATAACAAAATCTATTAAACAAAGAAACATATTTCTTGTTGATGCTAGGTTTCTCATTGAAAGACTCAAATTGACACACTTTGACAAAGCAGGGTGGCTAGTGCCAATAAAAAAAGCAAAGAAAATAGTAGTAGAGAGTAGGTATGATATAACCCACTTTTTGTGTTGTCAAATTGTGGCTTTCAATGACAATCGGAAACCTAGCATGGCACACTTTCTATCTAACAATATTTTAAAAGGATGCGAATCGAAGGAATGTGGCGGTGGGAGAGGGAATTCAAAACTATTTATTATGTATGTATCACATTTGTGAGGAACAAGAAAATTTATAAATGTTATAAGGCGAATACTACTTAGGCGTTAACACACATGTCGCAAGCTAAAACCTGAAACCACGCCTGTCTCGTGTTTTCAGTTGTAGTGTTGTATCGATGTCACTCAACAAACCACCTCACAACTCAACACACGAGAAGTGTTGTTCCCGCTTAAGACTTCTTGTCTAAAGCCCTCCGCTTATATCGCTTTTTGTAGCAGTTTCCGATTTAAATTTCACAGATTTGTATCATCTTTTTGCCTTTTTTGATTGGCAGTTATATTATTCTTCATGACATTTTTTAGCTGCACGTGGCAGGGCAAACGGTAGATTGAGTCAATATTTTGAGCTGATGTTGATGACTTAAAAAAAGAAAATAATAATACCTGCTACTAGCATGCCCATGATAGGGTGCCCCATATGACCTAGAGACCGGATGCTTGTAGGGTTTCTCCTTGCCAATGTCCATGACACGCATTTGTTCCTGGCGAATCTCATCATTGCTGTCGGGCACCAGGAATTTTCTTATCTCCGCTAGAGCATATGCCAATCGAGCATAAGCTTCTGATGGTGGTGCCACAGTAGATATCTCCACATGAAGATCTCTACTCAAATGATTGTATTTTGGATCACCAGACGAGCGAAGTTCCTCTTCTTTGTCATGATCTCGCATCGAATTTCTTCCCAAAATGATCATTTTGCATTGGGTGTGCTCTTGAAGTTGACGCAGGGTATTTCCTTTGGGTCCGAGAATTTTACCCACAAAGTTGAACTAAAAGGTGTACATTGTACAATGAATAAGGTCAGTGTTCCGAGATATTAAATACAAACCTTTGGATAGTCCCGAATTGGGAAGATAACCTTCTGCGAAATGCGAATAGGCTTTTCGCTGTAGACATTAGCAAAAGTTTCTGCCCGAGGAATTCTAGAGCTGACGAGCACCTTTTCGATTTCTACAAAAACACATCACACACAATTAGGAATAAAGATGGGTGGAGGCCTTTTTTTTTTTTCCATGTTTTCACTTACCAGTATCCAAGAGTTTTTTGCAAATGGGGTATTTTTTATCCACAGATTTCTTCTCCGACAGACAATCTTGCAAATATTCATTGGTTTTTTCATTTAGCGGTATTGCATCGGCTTGCTGATGATGGCTGCTGCTTCCCTCTTCCTCGCGATGTTTTCTTTTATATTCTGTGTCATCATTGTACTCATTTCTATCGTATGACCTAGGCATTTTTGTTCAATTTGCTTTCCAAACTTTAAATAAATTGTATCAAATAGATTTGAGACTTTAAATGTAAAAATTAAATTTGTAAAATGAAAGTTAACACCGTTTTGACGAAAAATCAATTTTCAATGCAAAATGGTGTTTTCTGAAATGCTATCGAAACACACAAGGTGTATGTCGGTAATGTAGTTTTTCTGTTATTGATTTTTATGCATGAAACAGATTGATTCAGGTACGCCTACATCGTCTTTCAAGATTTTATAATACGGGCCGCCTCCTCAGGCCATGAAAGATGGCCGTGCTATGAACATGTCTAAAAAAATTCCATGGAGTCCAAAAAATCCTTTCAGTATATATAATATGGAGTGCTCGTTCCTATCCCAAATGCATTTTAGTTATTATACGTCCATGATTGTAGCACTTGAACCTGTTATAGGGGGCGATTCAATATAGAGAGGGTATTTTGACAGCTGGCAGCCATGACGGTGTTGTTGTAAAAACCCTTTCTATATTGAGAATTGAATTACCGCATAGATTACCACGCCCCCTATGATGGTTACGTTTTTGGAATGTAAACGAGCACTCCATATTATATATACTCAAAGAAAAAATGCATGTCCGTGCAGCAACATGTCGAAAAAAACGTATTGAGCAAGAAGACATGGATGACGTTTCATGTGCGTCTGAGTTTTTTTCTGGTTTTTCTTCAATATGTAAGGTAATTTTGTTGTAAAAGACAGAAGTAATTGTGAAAGGCTAATGAATGATTTGACATGATTTTGCCCTCTCACCTACAAACTAAAAGTTGCTGGCAACTCAGTTTCATTGTGTAAAAGGGGGCTTAAGCCGTATCAGAATCCATCGTTGTGAAAAATCCCATACAAATTGCTTACGAACGGGTTTGGTGATATTTTTTTCGGGATTCGTAAAAAGTTTCCGACTATGATGGAATTTGTGGTATGGCTAAATGACAATGGAGATAAATTACAGGCTGATTCCACAGGCCATGCAAGTGTCCAACATCCCCTGCAAACCAAAACTCAGTAGTTTGCCTTGAAACACAACCACAAACAAAACGCATTCTATAAATGTATGTGTTTCTTTATTTACCAAAAACCTCCCCTCAAAAAAGTACTTTTGTTTCTCCTAAAACAATAAAAAAAAAAAGAGTGCGATGTATACGATGCACAAGGTTTTGTCTCATTTCGAATGTGCACAACATGACAAACAAAAACATTTATTTGATCGGCGAGCGTGAGTTATAAATGGTTGTTGTTTATATAACGGGCCGCCTCCACAGGCCATGAACGATAGCCGGACTATAAACATGTCTAAAAAAAATCCCATGAAGTCCAAAAAATCCATGTCCATGTAGCATCATGTCGAAAAAAATAACGTTTTGAACAAGACATGGAGAGCTGTGCGTGTGAGTTTTTTTCTGGTTTTTCTTGAATGTGTAAGTGAATTTTGTTGTAAAAGATAGAAGTAGTTGTGAAATGCTAATGAACGACATGACATATGATTTGCCCAGTGAGTAAAAATGCACTGTTTGTTGATTGGATTGTGGTTGTAATGTTGGACATCTGTATGGCCTCTGTGGAGTCGGGGTGTAAGAAACAAAGAAATCATATTTAATTATTGTCATTAACAGCCCTATTCTGCCGTTGTGAGGCTCACTGGTCACAATTTTGTGTGTGTTTGTTTTTGTATAAGGCGGTCACAACTTCGTATTCTATGCAAGCCCATATAAAAAAAGCTCACAAGAACAACGTGAGTTGTGATCTGCCAAGGAGCAGATCATAATTTTTAAGATTTTATGAGGCGAGTTTACCACGAGTTATGAGATTATTGTGACTTGTGAGGCATCAGTGAAGTTGCCATTATACAAATATATATGTTATACAAATATATATACAAATACATATGTTTTTATTAGTGTTTTATACTTTGTTATTGCTGATTCATCAGGGTCAAGGAAACCATTTTCGACGATCGTCGTGTATGTTGACATTGCAGCAAATTGTTCAATTATCGGAACGGCTCTAAAGTCTGAACAATTTTTTATTTATTTTGATAAAACTAGCAATAAACTGGTGACGAAAACTATTCGTAAAATTCAATTTATCTTATAAATTATTTCATATATAATTTAAAAAGGCTCAGTTTCAGAAGAAACAAACTACTTCTTTTACGTACAAGTTTCACCAGTTATATCCGTACTTCTAGAATCGAGAACTCAGTATGTAGTAGTACGGATATAACCGGTGAAATGTACACGCATAAGAAGTACTTTTAAATGACCAGTTTCAGTGCTTTCGCTATGGCTTCAGAAACTACTGGCGAATTAACATTAGAAGTACTGAGCTTCAATCCAATTTTATTTGATGAACGATCGCCGGACTTTGAACATGTGTAAAAAAAAATCCATTGGAGTCCAAAAAATCCATGTCGATGCAGCAGCAAGTCGAAAAAAATAACGTTTTGAACAAGACATGGAGTGCTGTTTAAAGCTTGGCCATGAGATGACGTTTCATGAGAGTGTGAGTTTTTTTTTTTTTTAATTTTAAGTGAATTTTGTTGTAAAAAATTGAAGTAGTTGTGAAAGGCTAATGAACGACATGACATGATTTGCCCAGTGAGTAAAAATGCACTGTTTGTTGATTGGATTGTGGTTGTGATGTTGGACATCTGTTACCCCGTTTACAAACCGAATCGACAGTTGGATTAGGGTCGGATTTTCGAGCCAGGTAATTCGTCACGTGAGTTGAGAGCCCCATTTGATGTTGAGTTGATATGTTATTGAGATTACATTGAATGGAATGGCAACAATATATATTTATTTTCCACACAAAACAGTTAAAATTTAATGAATTTTAGTACATACTTCACAAATAAAGCCTGATCCACATGTGTGTCGTGTGTTGTGTTGTGGAGTCTTATGTCGCTGTAATTCCATATATTTTATGCGCCACACTGCAACACAACACACGAGACAAATATGCCCAACTAACAATTTAGCTTGTAGTAGATCCAATTTTCATAATTTGGGAAGCTATTGCTTGTATATAATTTGTTGTTTGAGGTTTAACTTTCATAAGGCCTTTTTAAAACCTGCCAACATTGGTAAGATAAAGCGCTTAAATAAATAATTTCAGTGTAATTTATAAACACAGTTGAACGCTTGCATAGAGCTATGCACGCTTTAAAATGCCTCTGAACGCAAAAACGTGATTTATAAAACTTATGCAACGTATTATAGGCAATATAAGCTAAACGCGTTTGGAGGTTGTTAAGAGCCTTCATATAAAGGCTGTTTAGTATCGCGTGAGGAAACATATGTACCTAAACGATTTGCTTAGCAGTCCCCTTGCTCCATTTTCATTTCAATAGTCTTAAATTAATATCAATAGTCTTAAAATAAACTAAGTAATAATGCATAGTTTTGATAATTTAAATCCGAAAAAACACGGCCACTTAAGCACGATTAACAGAAACAAGGTATGCTCATTAGGGGTGTGACGTTACAATCATCTGCTTATGTTCGGAGAAAAGAAAAATAATTAACTTTATTTGATTGTCATTATAATTTTTTTCTATTTTTAAACTGCTCATTAAGAATTTAAAAACAATTTATTAAAATACTTAAATTAATTATGGTCTTCACTTTAAATAGAACAAAAACATGAAAGCTGACCGTGACGTCACATAAATACCCAGATATAAGAAAATGCCGAATGTTATGTTTATCTGATGTGCATTAACCTCGTTCATGTTTATCGTGCATTGAAGTTTATGTCTTAAACCAACGAAAATTAGCTTTCCGAATGCTCAAAAAAACAAATCAAGTAAAATGAATTATCTTTCTCTCCACGTGTTCAATTTATTTAATATACATATATAATTATTAATGTGAATAGAGTTTATTTAAAAAGCTTCTTTAAAATGACTTATACAAATTCGAGCTTCTTTATTATAGATTGACGTATTGGCCGCGTTCGGGTACGTCGCCAATGGTATCTAGATTTGTTCGTGTTGTTGTAATGACTAAAGAAAAAATCAGCCGACGAACCAAACAGCTGATATCAAAAAGAAATCTAAGGTTATCCCAAAAATGTTCGGATCTGTTTGGATTAAGGCTCTTCCAAACCAACGCGGAACATTCGCTATGCAGGGCGAATCATTCACAATTATAAAAACTAAATGACAAATAAATAATGCTAAACAACAAAAAAAAAAACTGCTGTCGGCGAATGTTCCGTGCCGCTTTCGCGTTGGTTTGGGAGAGATACTTCATACTAACAACTGATATCTCACCTGTTTATTTTCTTGGTTTTCGTTTGGCTTGGTAACATACACGGTTTTGGTCGTTCGAAAACGTATCAGATGCTAAAGTAGATACCATATGTCTGCCTACCACCCGAACGTGGCCATTCTTTTACGATTATTTAGTAAGACTTAACAAGCCGTATCGAAGTATTTAATAAAGCTTATTGAAAATGGTTACAGAAAACTTTTAAAGGCAGCAACTTATATAAAAATTTTATGCAGCCTTTTTAAAGTGACATCTTCAATCATCTTCTGTAATATCAATTTTAGAAGCCTATTCGAGTGACAGCTCGCAAACTCGGTAAGTCTTCTTTTTCTTATTTCTATTCGGCTTTAAAGAAGTAGTTATCCAGCTCGTTACATGTATAAGAAATTTAATTCCGCCGAAGGCCGTACCGAAGCTTTATATAAAGTGAAACCTGCGGCACATCAATATTTTTAAGCTAAAAGAAGCTAAATTGTTAGTTGGGTTACGCATGCGTTACTGCACGCGTAACGCATGCATTACACATGCGTTACGCACGCGTTACGCATGCGTTACGCACGCGTTATGCATGCGTTACGCACGCGTTACGCATGCGTTAGGCACGCGTTACGCATGCGTTAGGCACGCGTTACGCATGCGTTACGCATGCGTTACTCATGCGTTAGGCGTCAAGACCGTTCAGGATCTCAAGAACGTTCAGGATCTCAGGACCGTTCAAGACTTCAAGACCGTTCAAAGCCTCAAGATCGTTCAGGATCTGAAGACCCTTTAGGATCTGAAGACCGTTCAGGATCTCAAGACCGTTCAAGATCTCAGGATATTTCAAGACCTCAGGACCGTTCAAGACCTCAAGAGGACCTCAAGACCTCAAGACCTCAGGACCGTTCAATATCTCAAGACCGTTCAGGATCTCAAGACCATTTAAGATCTCAAGACCTCAGGACCGTTCAAGACTTCAGGACCGTTCAAGATCTCAAGACCGTTCAGGATCTCAAGACCTGTCAGGACCAGTCAAAACTTCAGGACCGTTCAAGATCCCAAAGGCTGTTCAGGATGTCAAGATAGTTCAGGATCTCAAAACCGTTCAATATCTCAATACCGTTCAGGATATTAGGACCGTTAACGCAAGCATTACGCATGCGCTACGCGTGCTTTACGCGGCGGTGGCGCCAGCACAAGTAAGTAAGTAAGGAGGTGCCACCTATCCATAGATGTATCATACTCTACGAAAACTTAAAGTGAAAAAATCGACTCTATCTTTATCTATCTCAGTTCTCGGTATGTGTGTCTGAGACCACCTTATGTGGAATTACCACATATTTGACGTCGCCAAAAACGCAGCTAAGTGCTTAGGTTTTCTCCGAAGATGCAAGAAATTCTTTACCCCCTCTGATCTGGCTGTAATCTACAAAGCCTTTATTTGTCCAAAGCTTGAGTATAATTCACATATATGGGCAGGTGCTCCTATTACTCAGCTAAGCTTGTTGGATAGAATTGTAAAAAGGGCCCTATAAAAATGATAGGTGATAGAACAATAATGGCAACAATAGCATCTCTCGAACATCGCCGCAATGTCACCTGTCTCTTACTGTTCTATCGCTATTTTTATGAGCAGTGTTCAAGGGAAATAGTCAGTTGCATTCCTCCCCTTAAACAATTCAACCGTACCCAACTAACAAAAATGCTTCCTATTTCAGACATTAAAGTGTACTTCGTTTCTTTAGTGACCCAGAAATCCTTCTGAAGGGAAGCCAAATCGGTATAGGAGTCAAAGGTGATATAACTGATCCATTAGACTTTCAATTAGCAATTTTATCAGCCTCACAATGCGCTGAACTGATGTTTCTTTAATCATATCCAATAGTGATCAAAAAAAAAACCGTTAAAAATTAAGTATAAGTTTTCTTTTTTTTCAGTATGTAAAATTATGTTAAGGAAATAAAGGAATTTTTGTAAATCACGCCATATTGGACGAATTCAAGGTTTTGTTATTCCGTTGAGCGAATCAGCTTAATGGAGGGCTAATTTTTCTCTTTTATTGGGGGTGCGGTAGGGTGACCAGGTCTGGTCGGCGAAAATGATGTAACAACTGAATGATCAGTTCAGGGGAATTCTAAATTCAGGCCGATGGAATTCCGGGAAGGGAGTGGGTACAAGGTCACGCTGCATTTACACTAGCAGCGCCCAAGGTGTGAAGAAGTAGGTGGTGGCAGTGATTACGTTTAGTGTTTTTGGCATGATTTATGTTTTTGATAAGAGGTGAGGTGCTGCTGGGAAGGCAAGACCCCCCCATTCCAACGAGCTTAGTTGTGCCACGCGAGCATGCCACAGCCCTCTCAGCAGGCATTCAATCCCTTCCTGATCCTGCTCCTATAACCTTTCCGATTCCTATTCCCGATACCCAGTTGGACCTTTCCTTGTCTCAACCCTTCTCGTTCTCTTCCACGACTTCTCATGACACCATTAATTCTTCTCGACCTCATAAAACAGGTTGATTATTTTTCTGTATGCAGGCGTTCCCTTTATAGTTCTAATTTACCTTTCCCATCCTTTCTCTTTCCCGGTTTTTCTTTCATCTTTCCCCGGGTATCGTTCCCTACCTACTTCCCATCAACAGATTCCCTATTCCTCTCCAGTTGCCTCATATCAATTTATTATTTTTATATTTTTAAAGCGTTCTTTAAAACGTAAAATTTGTCACATCTGAGTGACTCACCCTGTATAATTTCCTTATATTCGCTTCTTTTCACGCGAACTCTTAAGTGCATCTACCACAATTATGCTTCTACCTTTACTGACAAAATATGTAAACATAATATTTCATTATTTAAGTCCGTGTGTAACTCTAGTTCCTAACAAAGCCCTTCCTTCTACGCACATGAAATCATTTTGACGGCGACATTTATCCATTTAAAAAAAAAATAACAACAGCACAGGTTTGTTTACATTTTTTTTCTGCAAAATAAAGCAAATAAGTTTCGATAATATTTTCCTCTCGATTTACAATCTCGCATATTTTATTATTCTATTTTCGGGGTTCGAATCCTGCTGGTACCGTATATTGTTTTTTTAAACAATGAAGTTAAAACGTAAAGCATACGCAAAGCATCAACTCATTAAAATTTGAACTTTCCACTCGTGGCCTTGTGGAAGTGTGCTCGGGCAGTTGATCAGAAGGACGTGAGTTCAACCCCCGGAAAAATCATGTAAGACAAAATTTAAGTTTTTTTTCAATTTAATTAAATTCTATAAATTTCAGATAAACAAACATACTGTTCCTATGCTCCAAAAAAGTTGAGAATATTATGTAACAATAAAAAATAAAATGAAAAAAATTTATTTTTCAACTGTATTGATAGGCTTTTATAAAGTCTTACACAAAAAAACTTATTAGGCCTTTTTAAGACCTTATTATACAGGTTATTTGTTTTCAAAGAAACTGCAGGTGAAAGCCATTTCAAGACCATTTTAAGACAGATTATTGTTTTCAGTATCTTGTTTCTTTAAGGCCTTATTAGGCGTGTTTTTTTGTGCCCTCTTAAGCTCTCTTAGCTTAAGAAATAATGGCACAAACGCTCATCGTTTCTTAAGAAAAGAATTTGGCAGCACTGATATAACAATGACATTGGCCGCGATCAAAAATCAATGTATAGCTATCCGGATAGGTTATTGTTGTTGTAATCCCGTGTGAAAATTTTGGTATACGTTTGTATACCAAGCGAAATGTCAAAAACCGCTGACTGCAAAATTGAGATTTGATTGCCATCGTCGAGTTGTGTTTTTAATTTTTTGTTCAGAAAAATAATTAAAATAATATAATATAATAAAATGAAAATTACTGTATTACAGCGAAGAATTTTGCCAACAAATAATTTCAGGTAACATATCTGGTTTCGGTTGTTCAGAAACCTATATGGATACGAAACTATCTAAGATAGGCTATCGCATCTATTCTTGATCGCGGCCGTTTTCTGACATTTTGGTTGTCAACTGTTTGTCCACATTTCCTCTAAAAAAACTAGAAAGTTTTTTTTCAGGGCTACTACCTTTTGCGAGGGATTGGCAAATCCTAAAAGAGTATCACTTGCCACGAATAAGTGCTTTTCGTCTAGCCGTTCAAATTCAGCATAAAATTGTAGGTCCCTTTCATTCCTGTCGACAGGCGCTTACAGGAATGGTTGCGAGTTGTAAGTCATTCACTAGGCCCCTGGTTCTTCATAAGCCGTTGCGCCACCCAATTTATTTACGAGTATTTTATTTTTAGTCTCCTCCCTGGACCAGATCTTTCTTTTATTTATTGGTTTATTTATTTTAAATTAATAATTATATTTTAACAAACCATATTTGTTGTTCTATTTTACATGGAAATTTTTTTTAAGCTAACATAGAGGGCACTAAAAAACACGCCTATTATAATGTTCATGGAAAGGTATTGATTTGCATAGCACTTGTGATTAAAGTTCTTATGGGAGTTAAATAGCTTGTATAACCTGCGCCAAAATGATAAGCATAAAGCCTGATCCACATCTGTGTCGTGTGTTGTGTTGTGGAGTCGTGTGTCGCTGCATTCCATATATTTTATGCGTCACACTGCAACACATCACATGAGACACTACACAGATGTGGATCAGACTTAAGACCTGTTTTGGTTACTATACAAGCCAGAAAATATTTTCATACAAAAACAGTCAAAGAAAATTCAAAGCTGAAACACAACGGGCAAAACGCAGCTCGTGGCAAACCTTCTGCACCCAAATTGAAGGAACAAACGAATCAGCAAGACTTAGAAAAATACTAGCAAAAGAACCAGTTCCCCTAGGGTCTCTTAAAGGCCCTAATGATCAATGGACTGAATCATGTGGAGAATCACTGGAGCTCCTTATCAACACTCATTTTCCTGGTTGTAACTTTGATGTTAATAACACACAAGATGCAGCACAAACGGAGCACACGGTGCCATTAGATATTATAACGGAGGATAAAATAAACTGGGCGATAAACTCATTTTCACCCTACAAATCTCCGGGAACAGACGGCATCTTCCCCTTGATGTTACAGAAGAACACTAAACATGTCACCCAATATTTCAAGCGCTTCTTTGTAAGCAGCCTTACAGCTTCATACCGAAAGCTGGAAAACCAAGCCACACGGAAGCCAAAGACTACAGACCCATTAGTCTAACATCGTTTGTTTTAAAAACCTTTGAACGACTAATAGATATATACACATACGAAGTACTCTAAAACCGAATGTGTTGTCACCTGTCCAACACGCTTACACGAAAGGAAAAAGTGTTGAAAAAGCACTCCACAACTTAGTAGACATAGTAGAAACAACACTCAAGAACAAAGAGTACACTCTAGCTGCTTTTCTGGACATTGAAGGAGCTTTCAACAATGTACAAAATGTATAAAATACAGACGGATTTACTCAGAACTAGGGGATGCACAGATCAAAGTATCCACATCTAGGGGGACTCCACAAGGAGGAGTTCTCTCACCACTTTTGTGGATATTGGTGGATTTACATGTATCTTCATCTGCAAAATGCAGAAAAGTAGAGCAGGAGAGATGTATACAAGAAATCCGAGCGAGTGAAAGAGAACCATCAAGAAGATGAAGATGTTCGTCTTCATTTCTGCACTATGACACTTTTCTATAATGCAGAAATGAAGTTCTTCTGCATTTTGATCTTTTCTCTCTTTTTAACAAATATACATTGTGTATTTGGCATCCGTTTTTTTGTGCAGAAACCAAATGCAGATACATGTAAATCCACCATATTGGTTATGAACGAAATCCTGATCGAACTGGAAAACAGCGGTGTCAAAGTAATCGCCTACGCAGACGACTTGGCGGTGCTAGCGACTGGTAAATTTCTTTCCACAACCAGCGAACAGATTAACTACGCTCTGTCGAAAGTTTGTAGCTGGATGAGGAAATGTGGACTCTCGGTCAACCCGGGAAAAACGGAATTTTTACTTTTTACTAACAAAAGGAAAATACCAGATTTTGTCCTACCATCAATAGATGGAACCCGACTTAGTCTTTCAGAACATGCCAAATATCTGGGCGTAATTCTTGACAAAAAGCTAAACTGGGGTTTTAACACTAAAGAAAGAGCCAAGAAGGCTATGATCGCTTTTTACGCCTGCAACATGATCTTTGGTAAGACCTGGGGTCCAAACCCTAAGATCATAATGTGGATGTACACGACCATTATAAGACCGATCTTTACATATGGTAGCCTGGTTTGGTGGAGCGCGATGGACAAAGAAACTAATTGCAAAACGCTTAATAAAGTTCAAAGGCTAGCATGTATAGGAATAACAGGGGCAATGAGATCCATACCCACTGCGGGAATGGAAACGATACTCAACCTAAAGACCATAGATCTACTTGTACAAGAAACTGCGGCCTACAGCGCACTAAGACTAAACCAAACCAA
The DNA here is from genome assembly GCA_949320155.1 of Melangyna quadrimaculata. Taxonomy (NCBI): domain Eukaryota; kingdom Metazoa; phylum Arthropoda; class Insecta; order Diptera; family Syrphidae; genus Melangyna; species Melangyna quadrimaculata. The sequence continues at coordinate 67,113,667 of OX439483.1, read as the reverse complement.
TAGCTGGAAAACAAACACGGTAGGTCACGCACAAATTATCAATAAATTTACGGAGGGGTATGTATGCACAGACTACACAACACCCCGTACAGATTTTGAAAAACGGTTTTCTGTCTCCATCCCCACAAGAGAGGAATGGCATGCTGGTTTATAACAATCAGATGAACCGGTGGTAGAAATATACACCGATGGATCGAAGATGGATATGAGTGTAGGTGCGGGATTCTTCTCAGAAACCCTCAATTTAGCCAAATCTTATAGACTCCCCGACTACAGCAGTGTCTGCCAAGCGGAGGTTCTGGCAGTGATTAAGGGTGCCGAGCAAATATTAATGATGGCGATACCACGAGCTGATATCACTTTTTACATTGACAGCCAGGCGGCGATCAAGGCCATCTCTGCCACAGAAATCAAATCTAAACTGGTTTCATGCTGTCGTGAAGAGCTAAGAGTTCTTGCCACACAGCACAACATCAGACTCTGTTGGGTCCCTGAACACTGTGGAATTGAAGGTAATAAAAAATCCGATGAACTGGCAAGGACTGGTTCATCGTTAGATCCAAGCCTTACAGACTCCATTGTTAAAATTCCACCCTGTTCCATTAAACAGGCGATTAACAAGAAAATAGTGGAACTTACTAATAACAGGTGGAACTCACTTGCAACTTGTACCACTACAAAGAATCTGTGGCCCAGCTACAATAAGAAAAAAACAGACAAAATTATGCACCTGAAAAAGAGATCCCTGCATCTTCTGATAGGAATTATCACAGGACATAATCTCTTAGGGTATCATAAAAACAAAATGGGACTCAATACTGTAGACCTATGCAAAGGTTGCGGAGACGAAGAAGTAGAGGAGGACACCCTTCACTACCTAGGTCATTGTCCGGCACTCTGCAACATAAGGAAAACATTTTTGCGTAGCTACTTCTTCAACGATTTAGCAGAAATCTCGAATTCAACAGATAATAACATCTTAAATTTAATGAACTTCATCAACGCCTCGAAATGGCTCGATGCTCCATAGGATTTCCGCATAGGTTATTTATTTTAAAGGGATGGTCCAATCCATCGGGGTATCACAGAGGATCAACATTGTGTGACGGGAACAAGATCTACCGGCAGCCCATCTACCTAACCTAACCTAACCTAAGCCAGAAAATAGTTTATTTAAGGTCTTATTAAGATGTTCGTGGAAAGGTATTGCTTTGCATAGTACTTGTGACGGAAGTTCTTGTGGAGTTAATTAGCTTGTATAACTTACGCCAAAATAATTTACATAAGACCTGTTATGGTTACTATGCAAGCCAGGAAATAGCTTGTATTGAACCTACTACAAGCTAAATTGTTAGTTGGGTGGTCCTACGCATATGATATACATTGTAGCGATAGTGACACACGACTCCACAACACAACACACGACACAGATGTGGATCAGGCTAAAATAATTTTATTTGCACATGTGCAAAAACACTGTGGTGAACACATCCTCAAGACCGACTCTTCGACCCAGGTGTTTTACCAACAATTTCGACTCGACTCCGCTCCTGAAGTGGAATGTAGTCGGTTGAAGCTCATTTCAAGTCAACGCAGGTATACAAAGGGGCCAAGCGAGCTTGATGGTGGATTTACATGTATCTCCGTCGACTTCTGCAAAAAAAAAAGGGGATGGAAAATTAAAATTTACATTTGTTGGATAGAATGGGAACACCAAAATACAGAAGATCTTCTTACATGCAGATTATAGGAAGTGCCATAATGCAGATATGAAGACGAACATGTTCATCTTCTTGGTGGTTCTCTTTCACACGCTCAGAGTTTTGGCATACATTTGTCCCGCTCTACTTTTCTTCATATTTACAGACGAAGATACATGTAAATCCAACATGAAGCTCGCTCAAATACCTCATGTAAACGGGGTATGTATGGCCTGTGGAGTCGGCCTGTTAGGGGGCAGGCCGTACGAAGCGATACTTGCCGCATTGCAGGTGTGGAAACGCCCGCATGTCCCGATCTATATTGCCCGATTTTTCCACGAAGATTTTTCCAGAAATCGTGTGAAATGTACACACAATACGATTTTTCCCATAAGATTTTTTCCTTGTCTTCTTCATTTTTTTCTTTGAGTATATATAATATGGAGTGCTCGTTCCTGTCCCTAATGCATTGTAGTACTTGAGCCTTTGATAGAGGACGATTCAACATAGAGAGGGTTTTTTGACAGCAGGCAGCCATGACGGTGTTGTTGTAAAAGCCCTCTCTATATTGAAAATTGAATTACCGCATAGGTTATCGCGCCCCCTATGATGGTTTCGTTTTTGGAATGTAATGGTGGATTTACATGTATCTTCATCTGCAAATTGCAGAAAAGTAGAGCAGGACAGATGTATACAAGAAATCCGATCGAGTGAAAGAGAACCATCAAGAATATGAACATGATCGTCTTCATTTCAGCATTATGGCACTTTCCTATAATGCAGAAACGAAGTTCTTCTGCATTTCGATCTTTTCTCTCTATCTAACAAATATACATTTTGTATTTTCCATCCCTTTTTTTGTGCAGAAACCAAATGCAGATACATGTAAATCCACCATAATGGTAGATTTACATGTATCTGCGTTTGGTTTCTGCAAAAAAAAAGGATGCCAAATACAAAATGTATATTTGTTAGATAGAGAGAAAAGATCATAATGGTGGATTTACATGTATCTTCATCTGCAAAATGCAGAAAAGTAGAGCGGGACAGATGTATACAAAAATTCCGAGCGAGTGAAAGAGAACCATCAAGAATATGAACATGTTCGTCTTCATTTCTGCGTTATTGCCCTTTCCTATAATGCAGAAACGAAGTTCTTCTGCATTTTGATCTTTTCTCTCTATCTAACAAATATACATTTTGTATTTGGCATCCCTTTTTTTGTGCAGAAACCAAATGCAGGTACATGTAAATCCACCATAATGCAGAAGAACTTCGTTTCTGCATTATAGGAAAGTGCCATAATGCAGAAATTAACACGAACGTGTTCATCTTCCTGATGGTTCATTTTCACTCGCTCGGATTTCTTGTATACATCTGTCCTGCTCTACTTTTCTGCATTATGGTGGATTTACATGCATCTTCATCTGCATAATGCAGAAAAGTAGAGCAGGACAGATGTATACAAGAAATCCGAACGAGTGAAAAAGAACCATCAAGAAGATGAACATGTTCGTCTTCATATCTGCATTATGGCACTTTCCTATAATGCAGAAATGAAGTTCTTCTGCATTTTGATTTTCTCTCTATTTAACAAATATACATTCTGTATTTGGCATCTCTATTTTTTTGCAGAAAACAAATGCAGATACATGTAAATCCACCATTATGGCAGCTCTACTTTTCTGCATTTTGCAGATGATGGATTCACATGTATCTTCATTTCTGTTCGTCTTCATTTCTGTATTATAGCACTTTCCTATAATGCAGAAACGAAGTTCTTCTGCATTTTGATCTTTTCTCTCTATCTAACAAATAAACATTTTGTATTTGGCATCCCTTTTTTGTGCAGAAACCTAATGCAGATACATGTAAATTCACCATAAATCCACCATCAATGTAGACTGGGACCATGTCTACTGTTGAAAAATTTCTTTTGGCTTCACTTAAATCGATAACGTTTTCTATAAAAAACAACGCAGTCCGCCATTTTTGACTGAAAAAACCACGACAAGAAAAGTTTCAAGTTAAAAAATTCAATTTCTCCGTGAAAAACATAATTAAATGATTTAAATTGATTGTTTAAATTTCAACAAAATGAAAAGCAACAAAATCGATATAGGTCTTGAGCTAGACTGCTGGATTGAAGAACTATCTCCGGCGCAATTGGCGGCTTATGAAAAAGTCGCCAATGAGCACAATGCAATCAAAAATTCCCTAAAAACCCTAATGGGAACCAACGAAGGCAAAGAGTTGTTCAATGGTCAAGTGTTTTCAGCTTATTCCTTTAAGGGAAAAGTTCTTCAGGAAATAAAAGAAGCCACTGTTCCCAAAAAACCAGCACCAGTTCCTAAGCTTGATAAGGCAGAACGCAGAAAGCGCGCCGCCACCAATCTGGTATACATGGAATCATCAGACGATGACGAGGATAATATACCTTTGGCCAAGCGTGTCCTCACACCACCCCCATCGTCATTAATGAAAAAAGGACGTCCTACTAAAGGTACTCAACAAGCTTTGTTAAATTCATCATCCAAGGGGAGTTCGAAATCTGCCGCTTCACCCAGAACCGCATCTCCACAACTCTCTCCAGTTGCAACGAAACCAAGCAAAGTTGTCGGCAAGTCAACACCCAAGGGAACGGCAAAGAGTTCTCTGGATCTTGCTTCACAGAACTTCCGCCCATCAGAGATCACATCGGTTGGTGGTTTGGTTATTGATTCCGAGGCGAAAGATAACAAAGCTAAGCCTTCGGAGAAGGATGGCAAGTTACAAGGGAAGACATTCCCTTCGTTAGTTGTGTTGGCCAAGCCTTGGTTGAAGGTCAAAGATATGTCGGCAACGCGAAGCAAATTGGATTCCAAGGTTAAATTGGTGTTAATGTTAACACCAAACAAATTCACCGAATGGCTCATTCAGGAAGGACTCCTCAAGTCCGAACAAAAGTGCACAAACCATAAGACCAACGAACTTAAATTGGGTAAGTGATTTATTTAATTGGTTTGGTAATGTAATGTAAACATTTTGATTTAGCACAGGTGACGAGCACAAGTAGGGTTATGAGGTATTCTTGATGTTTTGATCATTTGATTATAGTCGGAGAAAAGTTTCAGAAACACTGAAAATGTATAAACTTTTCTTAAATTTGTTTGTATTTGTAATTATTTTTGTATGTGTTTGAGCGGCTATTGTGATATCATGTGTGGCATATCGTCAAATATCAGCTTTTCTGTCTATCTAAGTCCCGGTCTACATTGAACGATATTTTCAGTGCCGACAAAAAATTGTTGTTGTAATCGTGTGCGATTGAGAGGTACAGCCGACATGATCCTTCCAGTTTCGGCCGATTTTTCCATTCAGCACGGGAAAAATCGTTCAATGTAGACCGGGACTATCTATCTTTTCTACCCGGTGGAAAAGAAATAGAAACATGGTTGCCACTGGACTGGAAAGTCAGACAAAATCAGGAAAAGCCATAGAATTTTGGAAATCAGTCCGGAAAAACCTTCAGCGCTGACTGCTTTAAATAAAAAAAAAATAAAATCTTTCTTTTGAATTCTGTAATTCCACCTTCCCGCAAATTCGTTCACATTAAGCCACTCCCTGACTTTTCGGTACGGTATCGGTAAGCGGGTTGTCTGCCGTACTTACAGAATACGGAAACAAATGTCATCCTCAGAATAGGTTTGTTTAATGAATAAAAACAAGATCAGAACAGAACAGCACAACTTGTCAGAACCAGTTAGAACAGAAAAGTTCAACTATGTGGTTGACAGTTTCTAATCAGCTGTGAACAGTGTAAAAATGAAATTGATTTGGTTAGAATAAATTATGATTAATTTTTTTTTTAGATGGATATTTCTTCAGATACTTCCCACTTTTTTATTTCTGTAGAAAGATACCAGCAGTGAAAATATTATTTTCACTTCCTCGAAAAAATATCAACATTCAATAACCACAATTAAAACTTGTTTTGTTTTCATGCTGACTGCTGACAGAAATCAGTCAGCTGTTCTTTGACGTTTGTCACGCACTTGCACCACATAAAAAGTAGGTGCAGAAAATATTGTTCTCATCTGTTCTGAAAAACTTCATGGGACACAAAAGTGACAGAAGAGGATTGTTCAGTGAGGTTTTTTCAGATTAGAACAGAACAGAGTAAAACAGAATCGTCAGACAAGATAGAACAGACAGCTGTCTGACAGATGTAATTGTCAAAAAAAAAATTGTTATTTACTTTTCCAGTTTGGTCATTGTATATGAAAACTATTGACACCTGGTAAGTTGCTTTCCACGCCACCTGCATCTCAAGCGCTTAAGCTTCAAAAGGCGATAGAATTATTTTCGATTTGACGTTCAATGTATTTCCCATAAGAGAAAACGAAAAAAGCGCCAGATGAAAATTAGTTTTACCAAATTATTTTATATCAACGGGTATCCATATTATGATTGAAATAGAATCAAAAAATGTGTAAGCTTATAAATTAACCCGAAAATATATTAAAATAGATAGCTAAAACGCTTTGCTTTGTAAATGAAAAATGTAAACAAACCACCTTTACAACCAGAAACAACAACAAAAGTACTCGATTAGAAAAAGAGAAAGGCAGAGGCGTAGTCACGATTATTAAAAAAATATGTTTGTTCGTAAAATAAAGGTATTTGAATAAAAATCTTCTTGTAAAGCAATTGTTAAAAAAATATTTTTCAATTGGCTATTTACACATTTGTTTTTTAGTTTACAAAAGAGGCAAGGTATGAATGAAGGTCAAGCTCGATCACCCTTAATTTATTTCTATTTTTAAGAAGAGTTTACTTTAAAAGAGTGCTAACCTTATTTTTTAAATGGAGGATAAAATTTTTTTTGCCAGAAATTACATTATTCTTAGAAAGAAACTTACGTGGTAGGATAAAACAAACGAACACAGGGAAATCAAATGATGCCCCTATAATTTATATTAACTTTATATTAACCTGCGCGTACCTAAAAAAAAATAAAATGAAGATTTATATCACAAATTAATGTTTTATTTAAATCCATAAGAAACTCTAGCCCCCTAAACTTCTATCTGACTACGCACATGGTATCGTTCTGACTGGCGCCTTGCATCCATTTGGGAAAACAACAACAAAAAAGCACGTTTGTTTACATATTTCATCTGCTAAATAAAGCAAATTAGTAATAAGTTTCGATATATTTTACGTTTGATTTGCAAACTAGCATGTTTAATTATTCTATTGCAATTATAATAGAAACAACCGTTCATATAAAATTAATTTGTTAAAATAATGTTTCTACGAGCTGTTTTTGTTTTTCTCTTATGGGAAATGCATTGAACGTCAAATGAAAAAGAAATCTATCTCGTTTGTTAGTTTCACGTGCTGGCTGCTAGGTGCCGTGACTCCATGTGCCAATAGTAATATCATCAGAAGCGCCGATTACTGAGTCACGTAGTGTTGAAATCCACCAACTTCTATCAACACTTTTTGTTGAGGAAACCAATTTGAAAGTCGAGATCTAACTCCCTTACTCCCTTACAATATAACAAGACTTACTCTTTCTAAAAATTAATGTCTACGCTGTCAAAATCATAGAACATGTTGCAAACACAGGCGCCACCAGCCGTACAAATCCAGCGAAAATAAAAACGACTCCATGATAATACTATAGTTTTCATATACAATGGTTTGGTGGATAAGCAAGAAATACTTTTTATTTAAAAACAATTAGAAATAGTATTTATTTAACTACACAATTTAACTAAACTTAATTTGTGTTGTTTTTTTTAAATATTTATTTGTTTGTTTCCAAAGTAAAAGCACAAAGAGCCACGATGTTTGTTAAAAAATATCAACTTGCAATTGACAGCAGCTGATTTTGACAGTTGTCACAAACCTGTTCTAAGTTGTTCTACCTAAAAAGTAAGAACAGAAAATCCTGTTCTATTCTGTTCTAAACTGTTCGGAACAGCCTCACTGAACAGCAAATCAGAACAGTTTGGAACAGAAAATTCTCATTGAACAGCAAAAACTTGTACTTTTCTGTTCTAAACTGTTCCAAACTGTTCGGAACAACGTCACTGAACAAGGCTAAGGTAGAACAGCTGAGTGCAAGGTTTTTACTCATGGAACACACAACCTTGTACTTTTCTGATCTTGTCTGTTCTTTTCTGTACTTTTCTGTTCCGAAGAGATTCATTAAACAGACCTAATATGCAATTGCATTTTATAGCTATATTTCTACACGTTTACATATTAAAAGAAAAGTGCTGGCAATGGCGACACCCACATACCTATTAAAAAAAAAATTGTTTTGTCGACTGTTTTTTGCTGCCAAAGAACTTTTACAAGATGATGAAAGGTTCCAATTCATGTACAAAATAAATATTTATTCGTGAATATTCTCGTAATTTATAACTGTATAAAAACTTGTAATCACCACTTCCAAAACAGGTTTTACGTGAACGTCCATTTCTGCCAACGACATTTGTCACAATACAAGCGGTACCTACGTACGAATATCTTATTGCATATTTGTACGGTATACCGTATGTATACCGTACCGCCACCGCACGTACCGACCTAGTCAGGATGAACTTATTGAAACACATATATTTATTCGGTACACAAGCGGTACCGGCCGATTGTACCGCAACGATACCGTACCGACAAGTCAGGGAGCGGCTTAAACAAAATTATATGTAGTTCATATTTATAATTATGAATTCATCAAATTTTGTTCATAAACGTATTTAACGATCTTGCTGATAATAATGACAGTAATGGACAACCTTAAGATTTCTTCAGAATTTGGACTGCAAATTGGTCTTGTACAAACATAACCCCTTACTGCATGATTTTTTATTTTTCATGAAAATACATACTTCCTCGTGAAGCAAACAAACATTCACCTGTGGAAAAAGTGAACTTTTGACATTTACAGGTACACACTTGTGAGTGCGATGTGAACGATTGACGTTTGAAACCCTAATGCATCAAATGCCTAGCACAAAATAAATCTTTGGTGTATAAATTCATTAGGAAAGAATCCATTGATAATAATAATTTTAACTATATGCCTGTAAGACCTCAGGTCTTTTAAATGCAATGCACGGGCACTAGTTAGAAGGAATAGAAGGAAAGATTTTTTTGACACAGTGGATTGAGAATAAGATGCTAATTATTTCATTAAATTCCACGGGAGGCTTCCAGTTGAAACTGGGGAATATGGAAAAGAATGCTTTTTAGACTGGGGCTCGAACCCACACGTCCAGATTAGCAGTCAAACACTATATCCACTGTGCCATTGCCACCCGCTATTCATTTTTGCATTTTTTTTTTTTTAATTTTCAAGTTGATTCAATTTCTTAAGGCACGCTGCACAAATAACACACTGAACATAAATGTGGACAAACTGCAAATGTACATAATGGGCCTTACCAATAATCAAATTTAGCAAGGAGTTAAATATTCCAGTAAAATTTACCTTAATTGTATAGATTCCAAATAATGTACTATTCATGGAATGTTTATTTTTTTGCAGTCAATCCCGTATTTGATTCTTTATTAAGAGTTAACTTTAGTATTAAGGTCGTACCATGTATAGTTAATTAGTTAGAGTCCATACCATTATAGTTCATTTTACAGAAATATTTAAGTCGTCACTTAATTTGATTTGATGGTAGTAGCCCGTAGCGTAATGGTTAGTGCGTGTGACTGTCACGCTGGAGGTCTGGGTTCGCTTCCCAGCCTCGTCCACCTAAAAACTAAAAAGTTTTTTTTAAGGGCTACTGCCTCTTGCGAGGAATTGACAAATCCTCCAAGAGTATCACTTGTCACGAATAAAGGCTTCTCGTCTAGCCGTTCGGATTCGGCATAAAATTGTATGTCCCTTCTATTCCTGTCGACAGGCGCACACATGAATGGTTGCGAGTTGTTAGTCACTAGGCCCTGGTTCTTCATGAGCCGTTGTGCCACCCGATTTATTTATTTATTTTATTTTTTAATTTGATTATTGGTAAGGCCCAATTTGTTTTCTTTTATCAAACTATCAGAGCTTCACCAAGGGTTCCCGTACATTTTGTTCGTGAACTGCCCGTGAACGAAAACTCTCCACTTTGTTCTTCACTCAGCTTCACGATCACGTTCACGGGTGAAGGAAAAGGCGAAATTTGTATGGGTTCACGAGATGGTTCACAAGTATGTACTAGGCTTTAATGCTAAGTTAAAGGGCATGTGTTTCAGGAATTTATGTTTTTGATAAAAATCGGAAAATTACTTTTCCTGTTTTGATCATTATCTTTAAAAAATAAATCAAATTATTTATTGAAACTTGTATGTAGTGTGGAATAACATGAAACAGTGTTGGGGATGTTGCCAGCACTTTGTTTTTTTATGACACGACAATATATAGAAAAAACGAAGGTAGATCCAATACAATTGCGAACATTTCTGCATGGTGTGCCAATTTTGATCTATTCGTGTTTACAACCTTAAAAGTACTACTACTTCACCAAACTGAAAAAAAAAATCATTATCAAAAATTATTGATCCATTTTCTTTACTGGTATATTTGTTGCTAGCTCAAACTTTTAGTTTTCTATTTTGTATACAATTTTTAATTTCTCAAAAGCGCTCCTGCATGGCTGAAACCGGTTTGACAAGTTTGACGAAAGAATTACACCCTTATTCCGGCTGTCAATTATCAATACTATATTTGATGTTATAATAGCCCATTCACCCAAAGCAAAATGGTTGTTAAAAGCCTTATAGACAGCCAACATCCGTTATACCAAATATGTAGAACTGGTTGGACAATGTCCAAAAAAACGAAAATCAGAAGCGCATTATTCATTTCGATCCCATATCTGGCTTCAATCAACCCCAACATTCCAAAGGCATTTACTTACGACATCGACACAACTCATTGGCAATTCCCAAAAAGCACTATAAACATATCCCTAGACCAAATGTCTAAGGAACATACCCTGCCCCTCATCTACAGGAAAAAGTTTTGCGAAATAATTACGAACGGACAATTCGATTGTATACTCTACACAGACGCCTCCACAATTGACGAGACAACTAGTTAGTGTGTATATAGACACGATAACAAATGTGATAAGATCGTTACTCAAAAACTTACAACACATAATCAAATTCCATTTGTTGGAGAAGTAATGGCATTGATTGATGCATTCAATATTGCTAACGAACGAAATGACAAAACAGCAATTTGCAGTGACTCCTTGAGTGCAATGCGGAATATTCTCAATAATAAAAAAAGTCACCAATTTTCCATTTCCTGCGTTCAATAATACGCTCTAACTTTCCAAGAATTCACCTTATATGGTCTCCAGGTCATGTAGGAATTCCAAAAAAAAAATTAAAATTAAACACTTTTTATATTTAAAAATCTAATTTAAAAAAAAAACAACAAAATGCTTTCAAGTATTATATTAAAATATATGGTATATAATATGCATTTATATTAACTATTATAACAGCCATATGGGCTCAGTACCCCGGCGTCATATATTCCGGACAATACAAATTTATTTGTATTGTTATCTGTGGTAAATAAATAAATAAAATAAATAAATTCGACAATAAAATCGCAAAGCGCGATGTATTTCTGAATTGTAATCGTTATACAAGTGTATTGAATATGTAAAGTCGTCTTGATTGGTTAAACATTAAACAACAATTGGTGGTAGATATTCTTTTATTTGTTCAAAAAATGAAAATGGGAGATTTGCCTAGATATTTTAGAAATCTAATTAGGTGAGGTACAAACATATCAACTAAGAAATGTAAATAATTTGCGACTCCCAAACTATAGAAATACAATAACACAAAATAGAATAATATTTAAAGGCTTTCAAATTTTTAATACCTTACCAGAACATGTTAAATTAGAAACAAATTTTGATATATATAAGCGCAATGTTAAAGAATTTGTAAGAAAAAGGTTTTAAGATAAACAATTATGTAATATCATATATATTATTTCAGTAGTACGTGACTGTTTTTAAGCCAACATACTGAACCGATTTTAATGGTTGAGGTGTCAAAACAATCGAAATTTCCCAAGGACTACGAGAGTTATAGTTTTATTTTATAAGTATTTATAACTTAATTAAAAACTAGCTTTAAAAATATCATAATATTCCAATGAAAATGAACACTTCAAATTCCAATAAACTTTCGCAACAAACATTCCAATTCCCAATCGTGCAAATTAGGTCTGTTCAATATATTGTGGTGTGCATGGAATTAAATTCAAACCCCCCCGAAATGTATGAATTTAACTTCCTCGCCATACAATTTCGCTCTTTATTTTTGAGTTTTTAGTTTAATAATCCGCCCCCCAAATTTTTTTCCAGCGCTCGCGCCTGGTACTGATTATTTTTTACAAAACAACCCCCAATTTCATGAATGCCAAAATAACGAAAGGAAGAACGTACGTTTTTTCGTGAACAGTGTAATCGCGAACTAAGATATGCACAAAATTGTTTATTTCTGTAAATAGAATATTTGTATCCTTGAAGCTGGCAGGATGGCCTTCTTCTTACAGTTGGCGCACCATACGTCCATTCTTGTCTTCACTGTCCTTTTGCACACTCCGGGCTTATGGTCCTCCTTGCACTTTACGCACACATAATTACGTCCGCAATTGGTGGCTACATGTCCGAAGCCTTGGCAGTTCCGGCACTGGTCGACGTCATTAGATTTAAGTCCTTCCCAGTGTACCCTCTGGTTCATTATCAGCGTTTTGGTGTAGACTTCGTTGATGTCACAGGTCTTCGGTACCTCCATGACAAAGTTATTGTACACTTTTCCTCGTGCCTTTTTTGACTGAAACTGCGTCACCTTCAGGATTGGGATTGCCTCGATTCGGAGTTCATCTTCAATGGCGGTATATGTGTGGTGGATTCCTTTGAGCAGCAGGAGGTTCTTCCGGTCTTCCTTAGGCGTGAAACTCGTGAATTGGATTTTTACTGTCTGAAGATATTTTTTAATTCCTTCAAACGATGGTCGGTCTCCAGCGTTGATGATGGTCGTCTTTGTGTTCCGGTTTTTAAAGGTCACTGAAAAGTTTTCACGTTTGCAGTGTCTCCTAATTTCAGCTACACTGTCGGAGTAGCAAAAAATCGGCGGCATTCCTGGTCCTTTGGCTGTTTTTATTTTTTCGGCTGACTTCGGTGGCTGGACTGGAGCAGGTTTGGGGGGTGCGAGCACTTTGGCGGCTGTGGATGTCGACGGAGCATCACCTTTGTCCAGCGTTGTTGGTGACTCTTCTAGTTGAGGTCGCTTAGTAGCGTTGACCTTTTCCTCGGCCTTTCCCTTAATTTGCCTTTTTATATTCTTTGAAACCATGTTTTTTTTTTTTTGAGTACACTCCCCTGATTGTTGGTATTTTTTTTAGTCATAGTCTGTTTTGAAATAATTGGCTTAAATAATTAATACCTCCATACCGAGAAGAGTTAGGAAAAAAAGTTTTATATGTAAGATTCTTAGAATTTTGTAAGCTATTTACAAAAAATATATTTTACTATTATAAATAGCTAAAGTACAAAATATAGGTAATGTCACATTTTGCCCTGTATCTCTATATCTATACCTACCTATATACTGATTATCCAAAAATTCAGTTTTTACTCTTCAAAATATATAATTATATAATATATACTCGACCACCCACCACTTAAGTAACTATGTACATTATGTATATGGTTTTCAAGTGCATCAATGGGAAGTTACTAGTGTGGGTCAACCCCAGACTCATTGTTTATGTTTTTTTTGTTCCAACGCGAAGCAGTTTTGGTCAAGGTTGGAAACTATAATGTCGTCAAGTGTCATTGAGTGGAGTGAAGTTGGTTACAGATCCTGGGTACTTTCCGAAATATATCTTTATGACTAGAAACAAAAGAAGCATTGATTTTTCGTATACAAGTGTAATGCAGCATAACTTTCAATTGCCCCCCTATAATATCAACATGTTTCCCACGTTGGGAAACACTGCTCTAGAGCATTAAAATACGAAATTCCAAAACTCTATTCAAATTGGTCAAATAGTTTTGGCAAGAAACATGATGTTAACTAAGTGCAACAAGCAATGTTTGCATAATTGCAGTGGTCAAAGTGGGATACTTAAGTTGGCACTGATTTTTGTACACGAACTTGAATCCTTAACCATCATAAAATATCGTTATAGTATTTATACATTTTTTTAAGCAACCTTGGTAGAGATTTTAATAGTTTCGGAAATGTTCACGAAATTATATATTTCCTTGCAGAGTGAAAAATTTTTGGGAACTTTTAGTATCGCTACCAAGGTTGCTTAAAAAAAGATATAAATATTATAAAGATATTTTATGATGGTTAAGGGTTCAATGGTTATTATTAATTATCCAATTTAAAATATTTAACAACTTTTTTAAAATGTCTAATTTTATTTAAAGATTTAATTTCACTAGGAAAATTATTATATAATTGGAGTCCTTTAAATATATTGTGTTCTGCGCTCTAGAGGTATAACCGAGTGTAAATATTTGGGCACTTCTAAGCTTCTAGGGTTGGGAATCACTGATAATATATCATTATCAGTACTTAGGAAGCCTATTTTTCATTTTGAATAGAAACAATGCAAAAACTAGGTTGAATATACTTAACTGGCTATATATATTATTATAAATATAATACAGATAATTAACACCCCTATTGCGATTTGCGTTTGTTGATTGATAGTAGACAGAAAATATTTTGATGTCGCTAGATTATTTCTAGCGAATTTTCTAGCGACTTTTGAAGGTAAACATTTGTGAGTTGTGACACGCAAATACTATTTTTTTTATGAAGTGGACCTGGTGATCTTACATTGCTGGCATTTAAATAAATTTGACATTTTCTATTTTCAATAATTGGATACTGAAATTCACCACACATAAGCACACACACATAAAAACATATGCATAATGTAAGTGCGAGTGAGCACAGTAGTCCGATTTAAGCAATTCATCTGTTTCAAATCTATTATACACCTAAGTTTTTTGTTACTTTACTTTAAATTTTTGAACAAAAATAAAAAGTTGTTTAAAGAGAAATTTCTTTTAACACTACTTATTTACTAATTTTTGTCTAGCGACTTCTAGCGACTTTTCGTCCCCTGAACTTCAGCCAATCTAGCGACTTTCGGAGGTCGGTCTAGCGACTTTTTATTTCAGCTGGCACAGAGTCGTAACGCGGTACACAAATTAAGGATGTTGGGAATCGATGATTTTCTTATTCCCAGCTTAAGTTTCCCATCAATTTCAGAAAGTAAATCCATAAAGGCTGGCTTGGATAATCAAAAATAGTTAACAAAGCTACAAAAGATAAATAAATGAAAAGAAAAAAAAAACTAAAGAATCATGTAATTCCGTACAATTTATCAAGGGGTAGATGAATCTTATGTTTCGCCGTTTTCTGATGGCCTCTTAAGTTCCATTTCTTGTATTTTCTTCTGAATCTTTTTCACTTAACCACGCATTGAATGTATTAATTTTTTATTTTAAGTTATATTTTTATAAAAATAATAAAAAAAAAATAAATAAATTATTTTAGTGCAAACTTCACGAAACGAAATAAATAAACAATCCAGTCTGAAAAAATCAATCTGTCAAACGTCAAGGTATGAATTCACAATTTATAGTTTTTCATTCACAATGTATACTTTTTCATTCACAGTAACTCATATGCTAGTCGATCAAGTTACGCAATACCGATTGAGAAATCAGTCGATAGTGATGATCGTTGAAAGTGCGATCGCTGATCGACAACCGCAATAGGGCCCATTATTAGGCGTTTTTCTTTTTTAGCTCAGAAAAGAGTTCTGAACAGAGTCAGAGCATATTTTATGCAGAACAGCTAGAGAACAGATGTAATCTATCAGATGTGTGAAAGGGGAAATAAGGGGAAACAATTGTATTTTCAAGTGATGCAGCATTTCTGAACTGTACGTCATATGCTATTGCAATTTAAACTGAGTGGTCAGTGCATCTTCATTGTACAGAGCAGTACCAGCTAAGTTGGTCATGCTGTATTTTGTCCCAGGGTAGATATCATATCTCGTGGTTGTCTATCCAATACTTTTTCAAAATGAGCTAACTTAATATGCAAATATCTTGATGAATCCCGATATTTGTCCATTCTGATTCTTAAATAATGGATTGCATCTGTGGTTAATTTACCCGAATCAAAGCCACACTGATATCCAGAAAGCCAATTATTTTTCGCAGACGGCCTTTATGGTGTTTAACATCAGCTTGATTGTGCGGTAGCTATCGCAATTTCATGTATCACCCTTCCCCTTGTAGAAGGTTACTATCCCTCCACTGTTTTTATCTTCTATATAGTAATGAAGTGGAGGATGAACACAGTGGAGGAAGAACACAGAAAGACTAAAAATAACTTGGATGATTTAATATCAAAGCAAAGCCAGTTTCCTCACCAAATATGGTGAACTAAATATTTGTTGAGTAAACTAGCATCTAATTTTATTCCCGCACTGAAAACTCCTTCAGATCAAGATTAATATGAATAACCAGTGTAAGCTCTAACTAAATTCTATATTATTATTTGTTTCTAGGTGTTTACTCGGATGCAACAAAATTCCCCTACTCTGGTGGCTACGTTTGGATAAGTGAATGTTGCCCGACTCGGTTTGTATCTGTTTTCCATGGTTCCCTATTCGAAGGCGCACCAAATCCTCCATCGTGTATTCTTAAACTAATTTACCACTGGTCTTGCCAGACAAACATTCAAAATGTTGTTCAGTGGGTCAAAGTAGATAATGTCTATATAAAAGGAGTCTACACATGGCTTCGTGCAGCATGCACCTTAGCAATCCATCAGAAATGTAAGATGATGGGTGGCCCCGAAAAGTATGTTGAGGTAAAAAATTTAGTAGATTTATAAGTTATTGAAACAATCTCTTACTTAATTTTATATTGACAGGTTGGAGTAATTTCGCTTGGAACAACCAGTCAAGATGGTCAACAAAGACAAGTTAAAGTCGAAGTTCTCGGTGTTTTGGATTATGCAGAGAAAACTATCCGCCTACGGGCTGTCGAACCAGTATCGGATGCCGATCGAAATTACAAGAAGCGTTTCCAAACAATTTTGGAGCCTTTGTCTCGATGGGTTTCCAAAGAGAGTATCATTGCTATTGATCTAACAGTTGACAAGATGACTCTCTATCAAATGGGCTATAAGAATATAGTCCAAGCTGCTGCAAATGATACTACAGCAAAGCACACTAATTCATCCGTAATGGACTATTTACGACGCATAGTACCAAGAATGTTTCAAAACACTCTTAGTCTGCTGTCACGTCAAATGATTCAACAGTTCCTCGATGAACTCGTCTGGAGAGAACAATTTGGAACATATGCCCTTCAAGCATTCAACAACATTACATCGCATTTAGCCGAACAAACTCGAATGCACACTGGCGACACATTGACTCAGAGATTGTACCAGGTTGGTTATAATGTTTTTTTATGGTTCTTGTAGATTGTTTAATTGAATTTTATTTTAAAGGTCGCTACGAACCCCTTTAAAGATTGGAGTGTGATTCACGTATCTACAGATAGTACACCATCGACGTCTACGACCCCAAAACGCTTAAAAAAACGTTAGTAGTTTTGTATATATAATTTTCTGTATTCGTCGTTTTCTTTTATTTCTAAAAACAATAAGCCCACCCTATTGCTTTATTATTTATTATGTTAAAATGGGTGTGACTGGGTGGCCTTATGTACTTATCAAGTTTATGAAGTTTCTTCTCAATGAAGTATCTCAGTTTTTAAGTTTGTTTTGTTTTTCTTTGTTCGCTTTTTCGCTGAAATAAAATCAATTTATTGTTACAACAAACAAAAGCGTACATTATTTGGATTAACAATTTTTTTTTTATTTTTTTTTTGTCCATATTGAAGTATTTTGTACTATGCGCTCGGAAAAGTAGCTTTTGCTTTTGTTGAAACATGGAATTCGATTTTCTAGATAACAGCTGAAACAAAAAACCATCAGACGTTCGATATAAATTCATCCTTGAATTTTTTGTTTTCAAAAACTCATGTTTTGATTTTTTAGCAATCAACGAAGCGGACTATGCCCCTACCTCGTCTGTACTTAAAATAAAAACTGAAAAAAAGGACACACCTAAAAGAAAACACGAAGAAGCTGCTGCTGCTATTAAAGTCGAGAAGAAATCCAAGTCGATCAGTCACACTGCAACACCAACTTCGTCTAAAAAAAGTGTAGACATAAAACCAAAAATACAAACACCAGAAATGAAAGGTCTCGAAGGATTGTATTACGGCGTCCAGGAGGGCACGGCTAGAAATTTTGAGCTCTTTACACCCAAACAATCGCTGGATTGTCCAATTTGTAATGATACCTTTGATTCGAATGAGAAATTGCAAACCCATTTGGTTGCGCATATATCAATCGATGGCAAGGATCATCAGTTCCAATGTTTGTTTTGTCTAGAGAAACATCCAAGTGAGATAGTTTTGTCCAAGCATAATCAGATAATGCATCCAATGGAGTCGAAAGCAGGCACTCAGTTTTGTTGTCTGATTTGTCAACAGAGACATTCTAGTTTGCACTTCTTGACCGTTCACATGCAGAAAACTCACAATGTATTAGAACTTCCATACGTGTGTGAGGCTTGTGAGTATAGATCGTCTTCGCACAGGGATTTGGTAAGACATTTCTATGATGATCATAAACAGCAGAACTTTTTACAATGTCCATTGTGTTTGGGTGTAAGTTCGAATATTATTTTTTTCTTAAAATAGTTGCTTGATGTTTTCTTTTTGTTCATAAAGATTTTCAGAATTGCTGTCAAAGGCGAACTGAAGCCAAAGAATGTGGAGGCATTCTACATGCATCTTAGAGCTCATTTGCCAAAGGACGAACTTAAAAAGTGTCCCAAATGTGCACTTAATTTCCATGAGAAAGGTTTGTTCCTTCTTCTTATATTACGAACTGGCGCAACTAATTTTTGTTTTAATCTTATGCTAAGTACAGCCGGTTGGTATACCTGACTTTAGTTTAAGATTCATTGCTGAAAACGATCTGACGATCGCATATCAAAAATATAAATCACACGAGTTTTAAAAACAATTCAAAAATTGTAAAAGAGGTACAATATTAAAAAAAGTTTATCGGGTAAAATGTGAAACAAGAAATATTTGTGCCAGTTTGTGAGACGATTTATGTACATTAGGGTTGTCCTTATAAAGGTCATTGTCTTATTTTGAATAACGCACCACCCTTATTTGTTCCAAATAAATAAAAAAAAATCCTGTACAATTTTAGCTTATTATATTAATGTTAACCCGGCCCCTAAGACGTATGAAGTCCCATGTATTTTTGTAAATCCAAATTTGTAAATTCTTTACTTTGGTAATTATTGATCAAAAAATTGAATTTTGGAACACATGTAGTCACAGCTGTCATATTTATAAAAATGTACCAGAAAAAAATTTACAAAAGTTATTTCCTACTTATTTAAACATTTAAACAAAAATATTTTTTTTTTATTTAATTTTAATAAATGTTGTAAAATTTTGTCTTATAATTTTTTTGAACATGAAAAAGAGACTACATGTGTGCCAGAACTCAATTTTCTTTATCAAGCATTGCCATAGTTATGAATTTTTAAAGTTGGATGTACAAAAATGAATGGGATTTCCTATATAAAACTTCAGACAACTTGGGGCCGGGTTAACGTTAATTAATGCTCTAAAATTTTCCGGATTTTGTTTGTATTTATTTAGAACAAATAAGGTGGGGGGGGGGGTGTTCCATTCAAAATAAGACAATGACCTTTATAAGGACCACTCTAATGTACATACATATATGACATTCAAATTAATTTTTCATTGTCTTTTGTTTAGGATCATTGAAAAGACATTTGGCATATCACCATCAGAGTAACTTTAAAGTTGCAAATCTAATTCGACCGCTATTATCCAACTCAGTTCTTATTGAGATTCCCAAGGTGAGTTTTAGATTTTTAAATTGTTGCGTTTGATTTTCATTTAAATGATTATGAGGGAAACAAGTGAAAAATCATGAACCTCGAACTAACAAAAACTAATGAGATCGAATCGCTCCAGTATGAACAGGCAATTTTTTTTTATTACAAGGAAAAGTTTTATAAATGATTTTTATTAACTGCATACAAATTTTAGTCTTGCCTACATATTTATTAACTGCATATTATATCCTGGAAGTAAGAGTGCAGATTTTTGAATTTTATGAAAACACCCATACATAATGTACATATATCTGAATAAGATCGAATATTTGGTCAATCTGCCCTAACAAGGTATCCGCCGAAGGAACATTCTCCGCAACGAATATCTCGTCAGAGGTTCAACTTCAAATTACATTCAAGTTATGTGATTCGGAAAAATACTAAATGCGACGACCAACGAGTAGTTTGTCGCTAAATAGTTTTTCTTGCATCGGGTTCATTAGAAGATCATATTGTTTAATGCCTGTAGTAGCCCGTAGCGTAATGGTTAGTGCGTTCGACTGTCACGCTGGAGGTCTGGGATCGCTTCCCAGCCTCGTCCACCTAAAAAACTAAAAAAGTTTTTTTTCAGGGCTACTGCCTCTTGCGAGGAATTGACAAATCCTCCAAGAGTATCACTTGTCACGAATAAGTGCTTCTCGTCAAGCCGTGCGGATTCGGCATACAAATTGTAGGTCTCTTTCATTCCTGTCGAAAGGCGCACACAGGAATGGTTGCGAGTTGTTAGTCACTAGGCCCTGGTTCTTCATGAGCCGTTGTGCCACCCGATTTTTTTTTATCGTTTAATGCCTGGTTTTCATTTACTCTTGTCGTAGAAACTTAAATTCAAGCAATAAGTACACAAAATTACTTTCTTTAATTGATTTATTTTAAACATTTTTTTTTAACATTCGCAAATAAATTCCGAAAACAATAATTTATGTCTGAGGATATCGGAAAAAAATTCTTATGAAGCTGTCAAAATATCACCGGAAAACGCATTTTATCACATTGCAATTGCCAAAGAATTTCTCGAAACAAAAATCGTCAGATTCGGAAAACTTGCCGTTCCGACGGATACATCTCTAGGACAGAATAATTTCTAAACGAGTGCTGCCTTTTGATTTCCTTGAACTTTCAATTATACGATTTTGTCTAGCTTGAGCTATTTAAGGTATCTTGGACCTTCTTTGGTGCTGAGGTGTCGATGAAAATTGCCTTAAAATTTAAAATATTCAAACGTAAAATTGTGAAATAGCAAGGTCAGCACTCTGCACATACAAAATTACAATCATTATGGAATCTGGCGTTGAATTGCTCAGGCTTCCCTGAGATCTAAGACATATTTTGAAACTTTGTCCGTTATCTCAACCCATAATTAACAACATTTTCAAAAATAATTCCATACTGAAATCCCCAAGAATCCCAGTCTAACAAATATAAATAACTAGGACCGCTTCGCTGGTCGATAATAAAAACTCAAAGTTCTCTTCAAAATGTGTATCTATTGTAACGCTCTTTGGTATACAACATTTTTTGTCTTTCTATTTGTGGAAAATATAAATAACACTGATGGTTTGCCTACTCTGGAGCATGCAACATATAACTGCCCATGTAAAAAAAAAACTGGGTATTCTAAAGGACCATTCACATGAGAGCGACCAACGACCGACGAATGAACAAAGAAATGGGAATTAAAACATAAATAAACCTTAATATTTCACAAAATCTAGTCCAACTGGTAGAATTCGATTTAAGATTAATTTTAAAATTATAAAATCTGAATTTTTATTTGCTTAAATATGAGAAATTTGAGAAAATAAATTGGTCGTAACGAATTGCGGCTATTCGCGACGAACAAATTGTTTTCATAAAATTCTCTTGTTTTAGCAATGTAAATGACAATTTTAGTTTCTTAAAATAATCCTCAATTATATTTCTTCCATTTTGTGTAGATTTTGTAAAGAATTTAGGTTATTAATGTTTTAAATCCCATTTGTTCAGTCATTCGTCGGTCGTTGGTCGCTCCTATGTGTACAGTCTTTAAGTCTTTGCCACACACTTCTAAGGACTGGCAATGTAAAAGCAAGGCGAATTGGAAATTGAAGCCGTCTGAAATTGAATGGTAAATCAGATGGAATTAGCGGAATTCGGGGAATAAGAATGTCTTCTCCCTTATGCTTTTCTTTTAAAATTGTGGGTTCGATTACATTATTCATTAAGCACTGAACAGCAAGTCTAGTTCCGTTGCATAGTTTTTGTTGATTTATATTCCGAAGCATGATGATTGGCACACTGACTTTTAATCGTAAATTATGGGGTGGCATTCCTGGTAAATCTAGTGAATTAAGAAATTCTGTTGGATAGTTCACTACGTGATCTTCGTCTATAATAGTATCGATTGACTTACAGGATACTGATACACCAATTATTCCATTTTGAATATCCCAATTAACATCGCTAACATCTTTATTTTGTCCTGCTAATATTGCTGTCCGGAAAAACTTTTTTTAATCATTTCTTGTTTAGTTTGGGTAATCTCACAAAAATGTTCCGACAATATTATGAATCCATCATCAATGGGCATTTTGCCATCACCAATATTCAACAACTGGTTTGAAAACAACGGCACATGAATCGTTTTGCAATTGGACACTCATATTCATTTTCAATCTGATTGTTTTGACATATCATACAAATTAAGTGATTTCAAACATGCTTTAATTTCATCCGCTGGAGTTGAATGTGGAACTAAGGGCAATTTTGTCGAAAATCACCGGTCAATAATATAAAGACATAACCAAATAAATTTTGATTGTTTTGAAGATCTTCCAATATTCTAATCAAAGCTTCCAATGTAATACCTGTGCTGTTCCCGAGTTCTTTGGAATGTTACATGTGGGTGTTTCATTAATATGAATGTTCAATATGGTAACTTCAGTAGGCCCATTCTGAAAGGCGCGGCGGATCGGTTATATTCGCGGTTTTGTATTTTCTTAGTCTTAAAAAGTCTTCCGCTTTCCAGTTTTTGTTTTAAAATGATAGGTTTCTAGTTGATCGAAAAGTTTATGATCGATTTCAAACAAAAATTGGAAAGCAAAAGAGCTTTTGATATTAAGAAAATAAAAATCCGCCATCCGCCGCGCTTTCCAGATTCCGCCTACAGTGCAGAATGTGCAGTTCGACCACCTTCCAATAAGGTAGCAGCAATTCCCGATGATGCGAGCGCCAATGCTATTTTGTTTTTTGACCGAATACATACAAACATGTACATGTACATGCTAAAATCAGTGAAATTATAAATATCTTTCCGTTACATCCGGTGCATCCAAAAAATAAAATCCACATTTCTCATCATAAACAGCTTGCATGATTTATAAACACTGAATTTTCGTTTCGATTCTATAAAGAATTGTTGTTTTGCTTGACTTTTTACTTTGAATTACACTAATAAAATCTGAATTTTCGTTTTGATTCTATAAACAAATGTTTGATTTTTCTTCGTTGTTTTTTTTTTGTCTTTGAATTTTGTTTGGCATAAAAATTGTAAGCGGTCACAAAGTCATTTCTTTTTTTACATACAAACCTGCTAAGGAACAATACCTTTCCAACAAAAAAATAATCAAATTTTGAGCTGCCAAACTTAGATATAAGAACACAAACGAACAACAATTCATTTTTATATATATAGATAGATAGAAGATAGATAGATATCACTGAGTTTCTAAACAAAAAAAAAATTGTAACTTAAGTTCCCAAGCAAAAAAGCCAATAGTCTCTGCAGCTAAGCTTGTTAAATTTTTATATTAGTTTGTAATTTTAATTGCTTATTAATAAATAAAAACAATAAACAACAAAATCTGAAAATGTAGGGCATTCCTTATAAAGGTCGTAATTTTTTTTTTGATAGATTCGACTCCCTAATTAGTTCCCAAATAAACAAAAAAAAATGCTTTAACAGTTTAGTCCCCAAGACGAAAGTTTTATATGGAATGAGTGCTAAATTTTAAATCTTCTCATCAACTTGACTTAGGTTCGTTTAATATACTAAAAATATTTAAATTCGAGCTAAAATTGTATAGTTTTGTTTATTTCTGTTTATTTGAAAGATATAAGGGGGTGCGTCAGTCAAAGTAAAACAATGACCCTTATAAGGCCCACCCCAATACATATAGTTATAATTATTTCTATTTGAAAAAAAAAACTCCTTGAATGCTTAAAAAATTAACTACGCCATCATTTAGGAAAAAAATAATAGCGACATTCTTTTTTTTTTCTAGAATCGTGGTCACAACAAAGAACCAACTCCCTACGTTGCCCAAACCAGATTCAAGGAATTGTACATCTATTTGAAGGCAGGAAGCATCTGCGCTGAATGTGACACTGAGGTCCTAAATGAAGATCATTTTATGTAAGTTTGATAATTTAGAACAAAGTTTTTGTCGACAAGTGTATATGTTTTTTCCAATACATACATGTATAAAAAATTATTCAATTTGACTTCGTTGCAGTGGCCAATTGAAATGCACAAAATGCGCATATAAAACTTGCTGCGAACGTGCAATGTACCAACACTCGACCGTTTGCCAAAATTCGAGCAGCAATAATCTTCCTGGAGCAATGGAATTACCCTCGGAAGAAGAAATGCATTGTGTTTGTGGATTCTCTACAGCGATTGGCAATAAAATGGCACGCCATTTGGCACTATGTTGTCATAAGTCGGCATATTTGAGTGTTGAAAATGCTTTAGAAAACACCGTTAAGCGCCATATGCTTGATATGTTGGGATTGGTACGCCGCGATGGTGAGAAAATGACAGATATAGAGGCGGCAACCGATGCAGAGGTGTCAGCTGGTACAGAAGAGGCTGGCTCAGCTCCAGAGGCATCTGATGATCCATCACCGGTTGATGAAACTCAAGTTGAGAATATTGATGAACCCATAGAAGAAGAACACTTGCTCGAAACGGATCAAGATAAGGACGATTGAAGAGTTTTTTTTTTTTCTTTTTTTAAATATATACACGTACTTGTATTATACATAAATATAAATAAAAACATATAGTTATTAAAGTAAAAACAATAATTGTAATACTCCATTGTTTTTCACTGCGGCAGTTTTCTACCGATTTTAGATTGATGCAGTGCAGAAAGCACCAGTGCTGTGTCCAATTCTTTGTGGGAACCTTTTTCGCTATCCAGACAGATCTCAGATGCACGTGCGTGAAATCTGGCAAGGACACGAGGTCGGTAATCTAAAAAAAAAAGATAAAAGGGCGACTTGCTCAGTTATTTCGGGTGATGAAAAACATAATCGCAGCTTTAACTTACCAACACTACCAGCTAATGGATTTCCTGTCAACCTGAGCGCTTCCAGCAATGGCAGACAAGCCAAATTATCTACCTCATCCAAATCGCTTATGTGATTGCAACTCAAGTCCAAATTCACCAAAGAAAGAAGCTTCCTTAAGCCCGAAAGCTGTTTCAATTTATTCTGAGCTAAGTTCAGAGTAACCAAGTTTCCAAGCTCTAAATGCCAATCGAGGCATTCGGTTATTAAATTGCAAGCCAAACTAAGCGTTTGCAAACGAGGCAATTCATTGAGATTCTGGATGCATGCCAGACGATTCTGATCTAAATTCAAGGTTTGAAGATTCGGCACAGTTTTAATACTAGTATCGATAGTTGTGAGGAGATTTCCTGAGAAGTTTAACTCTTTGACGCTGCACCAGGTGCCTTTAGGAGATTTGTTGTTTTTACTTGAAGTGCTATCGAGATTGATTTTATGAAGATTATCACACATTAAAACCTGATTGATTCGGGTTATAGTTGTATTGTGGACTGAAATGTATTCTAGACTCGGTTTAAGAAAAGCTGAAAATGCAAATTGGTTTTAGTAAAATAATTAAAAAAAAAAGAAAATCAATTAAAAAGTTACCAATATCAACTATATTCTCGGCGGAAAGACTATAAAACTGTATCGATTTTATATTACGAAAGGCATTAAGATTGAAAAATAAATTTTTTGGGATAATATTGCTTCGGCCAATTGGTACGTCAAAGGAATTATAATCACAGCCAAAAGCACCAGTGTACTAAAAAAAAAAAAAAAATAAAAAAAAAACCAGAATTAACATATACATAGATACACTCTGCTCCACAATTGAGAAATCTATTGCGAATAAAACAGCAGGTACAGAATAATTCAGAAAAATACCATAAGGTTACTTTTTTACCCCTTTTCTAATTACTTCATAAAATACACTGTTTTTTTTGCGCCACGTGAATAGAAACAGTGTGCGTTTTGTCTCTATAGATTACGGTAAGAAGAAAAAATATTGTTATAATAATAGCAGTGTAGATTAAAAATAACTGTTTGATCAAAGAAAAGATGGGCCGCTGAAAACCATTAAACCCTGCAGAAAATGCCAAAATAAAAGTACACGCGGAAAATAAGCTTCACCTACGCACAATTGCCAACAAAATAAGTAGAAGTGTGAAAATTGTTTGGTCGAACCATAGAAATAAAGAAAACTATGGACAAATATGTAAGGTAGGCAATCAAGAGCCACAACAGAAGCAGACCGAAGAAAGATAACTAGACTGGCTTGAAATTCAAGCGACTCTACTGCTAAAATCAAGGCGAAGAGTGGTATTACAGCGAGTCTTAACACTATTAGACGTGTTATTCGTGGGTAACGACATTTAAAGCGCCTAAAATTGAAGAAAAAACCACCGTTAAATCCAATACGAAGACAGAATATAATAGATTTTTGCAGGAAGAATATGACGTGGAAGGAAGAGTGGACAAAAGTGGTATTTTCTGAAGAAAACAATTCAATTATGATGGCCCGGGCGGTTATAATTACTATTTTCATGTTATAAGGGAGGAACCCAGGTTTCTGGAGCGCCACCATAGCCGAGAAGGCGGTGTAATGGCAGAACAATTGTTCTGGACTTTCCCACATTGAAAATGACGGCAAACTCCTACAAGGAAATACTGCAAGAAACTTTCCCTAAGCTTACCGATGTCTTTGGACCAATACCATGGACATTTCAACAAGAAAACGTGCCAATTCTCAACGAAAGGATCATTAACAGTTGGATATCCGAGAAAAATGTTGCCTTACTTCAATGGCCACCGTAGTATTCTCCGAACCTAAATATTGAAAACGTATGATGATGGATGTTGCCTTACTTACGTAAGGTTTACGATTCTGGCCGACAATATGAGGACAAAGAATCACTTATTGCTGGAATCAAAGAAGCATGAAGTGCAATTTCTTTAGATTATATAAAATACCTGCATGATCTCCAAATGGTTTTTTCAAGTTATTTCAAATAAAGATGGTAGTAAACATATTAAAATATGATTACAAATAGAAGACTACCCAATTTTACTGCACTTTTTCAATATGTTTCCTTATTTAAGAGAATGTTTCTATTCAAGTGGCCCAAAAAAAAAAAACAGTGTTTTAAATGAAGTAATTAGAAAAGTGGTAAAAAATAACCCAATGGTATTTTCCTGAATTATTCTGTATCTGCAGTTTTATTCGCAATAGATTTCTCTTATAGGAACTCAAATCAAAAGGTGAATTTATAAATTTACCAAAGCGCAACACGCTCAGACAGTTTGTTTCTATTCAAGTGGAGCGGAGTGTACATAATAAAAATTCGAGGCAGTTGACAACCAATATTGAATTGGATGAATCGCATTTTTCCCATTTTTGTATTCTTTTTGGAAATATCGTTAGTTAAAATTTACTCATTTTCATTTTTAACTAGTGAGAAAAATGTTTAAATTACTGGAAATATTTTTTGTGTTTAGTCCATATAATACTTAAGATAAATGATAAGTTTTATTAATATTCATCAACTTTTGCACTTTTGCTGATTAGTAAAAGGCTAACAAAACTCCATGTATTTTGTATGGGAACTTTCAACTGCTCGGTGGCACGTGTTAACGTCAACCGATGTCAACTAAATTTTGCACACGTTTTTATTTTTCTACTTTTAGAGGGGGGGGCGAAAGAAATGCCAAATTTTCCAAAATAAGCGCCACCCTAATGTACATATATGTATAAGGTAATCTATGCATAAAATTCAATGATAGAGAAGGCGAAACAAATGGGTATCCCAACTCTGAACGTGCAAGCATGCAGACTTTTCCTGGAAAGTTTACAAATTATTTTATATCCAATTTTTCAAAGAAAAAATGTCTATAAAAAAAAGTATCCCTAAGAAGAAATATAGCGCTATCATAAGTTCTGTTTAGTAAAGTAAATTTTTTCATGAAGAAAATTCATTTCATAAAATATTAGTGTTATTGTTTTGCGTGTAAACATTTTGCTGAGTTGGTAGTCAATCTAATAAAAACAAAAATCATCGTCTAATTAGGGATTAGAAAATTTGCTACACAAACTAGTTCCATCTCAAATTCAATTTTTTTGTTGGAGTTGCTAGTCACTCCTCTCTCAAAAAACACGGCTAGTAATCTTAAATTGCCAAGTAAGTATACATTTTTAGAGAGCACAAGCGTTAAATGGTTGTCCAAAACTTTCGGGATAGCTTTATGTTATTGTTATTCTTTGTGAAGATATAATAGTTTACATCTGATCCAACCACAACCTAAAATATCTTTAATTTCCGATTTCAATAAAAAAAAACGTTTACCGATAAGCAAACGACACTCAAAATAAGGGCAATCTTTTTAACAAAAAAAGAAATAAATAAACTTCACTTCTAGCTACACCATCTAGGTGAATTCGAGTTTGTCCTCTTCAAGGGGATGCCATAAAAATTGCGTGTATCAAATTTGAAGCGACTCAGTCTAGTAGAATCATATCTAATCTATTCCAAAAAATTTTGTAGAGGTAAACTTGGCACAAACAGTTATGTATATTTTGAATGGTATTTAACAATTAAGCAAATATGTTATATCATTGTTTTTGCATGTTGCATCTGGGTATATTAGATTATTTAATTTAAAACTCACCTTTATTGGAGTACCTTTAAGTATTTCCAATTGACTACAAAAGTCAAGTACATGTGAAAAATCAAATTTATTTGTTTCGTCATTATCAGGGCATGGTAAGCACAAACGTTCACTGATTGCAAAGAGCTAATTACAAAAAAAATTAACTGTAGTTACTGTATGACTGTTATTATTGAACAAGTCGACTTTATCTTACTTCAAGAGCTGAAAAGCTATACTCCTTCGTCACACTTAACAGAGTGTCACCAGACTCGTTAAAATATTTAGCCAAGTCTTGCAGCAAATAGATGATGTCATACTTGTTAAAGTCAAGAAACTCAGCCAGAACCCGCGGCATTGTGATGCGAAAGAAAGCCAGAAGATCTTGTAGGTATTTTTCTAGTTCTTGGCGTCGTTTTTCTACAAATTCTGGATTCTTGTTGCCAACAAGCTGTGTGGAGAAAAGAAATTATATTTTCATTCAAATAGAATTTTATAAAATAAACCTTTTTTGGTGGTATAAGCTTCTTGGAAATGGAATTCTCTTCCACCAGTTTGTCATTTAATTGGTCAAAATCTCTATAACGCCGTTCCAGTGTCCATTCAACATCGTGAATCTTGACATGGATTTCATAGAAAACAATGTTGTTGGTGTCATTAAACTTTGGAATGTAGATTTCAGCTTCTTGATTGTATTTAAAATAGCAAGACATTTTTATTATTTTTTTTTTATATTTTTCTTGTTAACTCCTATCTCTTAATATGATTGTTAATATAATTCTATATGCATTATTTATTCAAGATAGTGAATATTTTGTAGGCGGATGTGTTTTATTTTCAACTTGCAAGTGACGAACGTTAATAATGGAAGAGCTGTTTTAAGAGCTTAAGTTTTGATTTAATTGAGAAGCACACAGTGTTAATTAATTAATGTAGTATAGTAACGAAGTTTTCCATTACTAATTAGAGGCTAAAACACGTAATTGCACAAATTTAAATTTTTTTTATAGGGTTTTCCATGTTACAAAAATTTTCATCGACACCACAACGTTGTTTATCGCGCAGACACAAGACGTCAACGGAAATTTTGACATTTCTAAAAATTGACCCGTTCATAATAAGGCATGTTCAGGTAAATGAGATCTTACAAGAAGTTTTTTTGTTTTACTTTTTTGAAATAATTGTCGTTTGGTGGAAAGGTCCACTTAATTCAAAACGTGTGTTTTTTCTCAATCACGAAGACAGAGAAAAACGTAGAAGGTTTTGCCATAAGATCGGAGAAGGTGGCAATTCAATTCACATGTTAGTGCAATAACAAAGTGTTTTTTTTTCAAGCCCGAAGTGGTTTGAGCGACCAAAAATGAGGTCCTTGCTTAAAATATATCAATGTTAAATGCAGCGTTAACTAGAAATTCTACCATATAGGCAAAGGATACAAAATCTAACGCCAAACATTCGGTCTGTTTTAAGGCATAATGCGCCAACGACGATTGTTTCTCCGCCGCGCAAAATATTTCGCATTCGGAGAAAAGTCCCCTTTCACACAAGGAAACTGAGTTCCCAGCAATTTTTATTTTGTTTGCGAGAAGGGCGTAAGGGGAAGGAAAAAATCTCCCCTCACACCTTCTCGCCAACAAACTAGCTAGTTTCTGGCAACTCAGTTTGCTTGCGTGAAAACGGTCAGGTTCTTCCAAACCGACGCGAAATATTCGCTGACGGCAGTTTTTTTTTTTATTGATTGGCATTGGGTATACTTCATTTTTTCTATCGTTGCGAGTGTTTTACACTTTTCCTTTTCACTCAAAAAACACCCTTTCACCCCAGATATTTTGACGGGCTCCTTTGATTCTTGTTTCTCATGACAGGGATATGTGTTGATGTGTTCCAAATTTCATCACCATACCATTGGAACCTTTGAGTATATATAATATGGAGTGCTCGATTACATTCCACAAACGTAACCATAGTAGGGGGCGCGGTAATCCATGCGGTTATTCAATTTTCAATACAGAGGGTTTTTACAACAACACCGTCATAGCTGCAGCTGTCAAAAAACCCTCTCTATATTGAAATCACGCCCCCTATCAGCTATCACAGGCTCAAGTACTACAATGCATTAGGGATAGGAACGAGCACTCCATATTATATATACTCAATAAAGATTGGAACTTGATTAGTCCCCTTTCACACAAGGAAACTGAGTTGCCTGCAACTGGGAGTTTGTAGGCGAGAAGGGCATGAAGTAAGGGGATGGAAACAAATGTCCCGGTCAACGATTTCATGAGATTTTTATCAAATTCCTTCTCACACTGTCCGTAATGTGCGTTCAACCACTAAACAAGGAAACAAAGAAAAATCTCCAGCAACTGGTTTCCCTGTTTTAATAAACATCAATTGCCGCCTCCAATGACGTGTCGTTTTAGGGAAACGACAACCGTAGTAAGGGTGATTATACAATTACTATTATTTTCGGAAGAACAAAAACCCTTCCACACCTAGGATGTTTTGCACCCCAGCGTGCATGGGTGGAGGGGGGCAAAGACAAATGAATAATATGGTCATATGGCTTCAAATGTCTTGAAAAAGAGACATTCCGCGTCGTCATCCGGTCTAGTTCTCGATTCATAGGCCAATGTATGTGGAATTTCATAGCTATAATCTGGTTAGTAGGTAACTCTTATGTTTTATTGGACAGTGTTGTCACCGTGTCAACTTCTTGAAAGTAAAGCTAGAACATTGACTTTTAGTGTACCAAAGGCTTCAGGATAAAGTGCTAGGGTGTCGTGAACGCCCTAACTATTAGCAACGTGTTTCTATAGATAAACAATAAAAAATGCATGGAAATGTATATTTTCTGTATTATTTTATTGTATTCTTCATTTTTTTTTTATTTTTAATTATTTGTTGTGTGGGATATATCAGTATATATTTTCGACATAATCGATTATAGAGAACAAGAACAATTTAACAACATATTAAACTGTTATTATAATTTATTTCTTGTATAACTACTAGGTTGTAATGTTTTGTTTATATTTCACAGACATATTTGAATTTAGTAAAAATTAAGAAAAAAAAAAACGCTATTTTGTGTTTTTATGTGAAAAATGTAAAATAAAAATTTAAAGTTGATCAACTATTTTGTTGTGGTCTACTTACTGAAATAA
Organism: Melangyna quadrimaculata; assembly: GCA_949320155.1. Taxonomy (NCBI): domain Eukaryota; kingdom Metazoa; phylum Arthropoda; class Insecta; order Diptera; family Syrphidae; genus Melangyna; species Melangyna quadrimaculata. The sequence goes on along the minus strand of OX439483.1, from coordinate 67,081,757 downwards.
CTAATAGAATCACATCCATGTTTATACACCTATTTTTGTATATGTATAAATATCGTACACAACTTAACATATTATAACTAGTTAATCGGGATGTGTATTAAACCAAACATCTCCCAGCTAAATTTCTTAAACGTCTACATATACGTTATAATTATTTTATATTTATATAATGGGCTATTTGTTTTAATATATAGAGATATTTAAAATTGTACAAAGAATTTAATTTAAAAAGATTTTGAACATATATACAAGAATAACAAAATTAGCTCGTTTGTTGTTTAAATTTCCTGAAATAACAATAATTATTTATTAATTCAACTATACATATTTTTTACTAAAGTATTTAATGATTTTTAGTTTGTTTTGCTTTTGTTTTCTTTTCAATTTTACGATTATAAACCTCCAGATTATATTACACAATAGTTTAAAGATTAATTTATAATTAATAAGCGTATTTCTTAAGTGTGTGTTTTTAAAAGATACATTTTTCTTTTTTTTTAATGTTGAATTTATCTTAACACTGGATTAATAATTTACATTACGATAGAATAATAAGGATCCAAATGCTGTTTTGCCGACATTGCTTGTAAATTGGATCTGTAAGGAAAATAAGAAAAACAAAATGGTTATGTCGATTGTGATATTGTGTTAATTAGTAATGCAACTAAGTTTATGTCGATTTAAATATGTATTATTAATTTTTGAAGTGAAACTTCTTTGGGCGCGTTGAGAGTGAAATTTCAAGGTCGAATTTTTGTGAAACGAAAAAATGTAACGCCACATGTGCAACGCTGAGATCATTGATTCGCTAAGTGGTGGGAGGTAGAGTAAAAGTAAAAATTTGTATTGATATTTGTATTTATAGTGCAATAAGTTTGGATTTTTTGATAATCTATATTATTGTAGCAGATAAAAGGGAAAATTTCCTTTTATGTCTTTTTTCTAATTTCGTTAATTAGAATGCTAGAGTTTTGAAATTTTTTTGGTGGATAGATAATGAAATTCTAAGAATGTTACTAGTTTAAGATTTGTATCTATCTCCTACTGGTATGGAGATATAAATTATTTTAAAAATTTTATCTCAGATTAGGCTAATTTCAAAAAATTGAATAAAATCAGGAGAGTCCGCTAAAAATTATATCTTGTTGCAAAATACATAAAACCAAATTAAACTTGTCATATACAAATTTTTGATTTAGCAGAGATTTTGAATATAGGAATTTCTTGGAAATAGTCGGAAAACCTACTCAAATAAACTGATTTATATCTTTTAAATTTTCACCTTTTTTTACTTTAAATTTTCACCATTATTATTTAATTTTCAAGTTAACAACCCCAACCCATCGATCATTTTGATATAGAACACATAGTAGTACAAGAGCCGACAGCAAATTTTGGGAGTGGATTTAAAACCAAAATCTGAGTATGAGGGTTTATAGGTGCATATTTTGTGATATCGAAAACAAGTCTGGCAGGTTTTTATTTCAGCCTTTGGCGGGGATGGGGGGTTGAAAATAGATCTTTTCTAAAATTCTTATCAGGGGTATTATCACTTCCATCAATTTCTTGAAAATTCATTATGATGCTCTGTCATTTTCCTTAATTCAAAACACCTTAATCTTGGTGATATGACCAGTAGAACTCAAGATATAAGCTTTTTAAACGAACCTTAATCGCCTTTTTTTGGAAACTTTGTTTTGTTGATTTTTTGCGGTTTATAAATCTCCAAGAAAAAACCGATTAGGCACGCTTAAAAAGCTTATATCTTGAGTTCTATTAGTCATATCGCCAAGATTAAGGTGTTTGGACTTAGGGAAAATGACAGAGCATCATATAGTATTTTTAAAAAACTGATGGAAGTGATAATACCCCTGATATGAGTTTTAGAAAATCTCTATTTTCAAACCCCACCCCCGCCAAAGGCTGAACAAAAATCCTACCAGACTTTTGATTTTGAAATCACATAATATCACAAAATAAACCCTCATACTCAGATTTTGGTTATACATCCACTCCCAAAATTTGCTGTCGGCTCTTAGACTATAACTGCGTCTTACGCATATAAGCTTAATATCCCTATACATATCGAGATTTTTAGATCGCCAAAGAAGTTTCACTTCTGCCACAAGTACTGAGTTACACGCGTGCTTTTAAATGTTTGTATTCAAGTAACAAACTTAATAACTATTTTACAACTAACCACTTCATTGGTTTTATTTGTATATTCAATTCGACGTGATAATTTATTTTAAAACCTAGTCTGATTTCTTAAGATTGACAGGTTTTTCGAGCAATTGAACATCAATTTATATAATTCCAGGCCTGTTATTGAATTTATTATTTTAAATTAATTTTAATCAAGAACTCAAAATATGCTATACTATTGTGGACTTAAATTATTTAATGAATTAATAACGAAATAAAAAATGAAAAAGTTTTAAGAACATTTAAAAGATTACTTATATCTCATAGATAAACCATTGTATAAAGATATTAGTTTTCCAATTGTATGCATATTTATTTGTAAAAAAAATTTGTCAATATTTGTATATTTATTTAATAGTGACATTTTACTAAATAAAAATATGCATACATACATATGTACATGAACAAATTTAAATATAAAAATTATTACTTCTCTTTTACATAAGTGGAGTGAATGAATATAATTCAATTAAAAAGTACAAGTGACCTCAACTCCATATTTGTCAAACATGGGCAACACATTTCTGGAGATGAGGTCACTTGTACATTGTACTTTTTATCTGTAATTTAATCGAGATTATTAATCTTGATTAACCATGAGCTTTATTTCATCAAATTATCATTTTGGACTACAGGAGATCGCCAAGAAAAACCCAGAGTCGACAAGAAAAATGTATATGTTGTTTTTGAAGGCTTAATTAGTACTTAAAAAAATCTGTTATCGTTACATCGATAAACCATAAGGTATCAACAAAATGCAACCGAAGAAGTGGATTTTCTAACCAAAGCAAGCTGAACAAATTTCTCCTACTAGTTTTTTTTTATTGTCATTGGTACCCTATTGTTCAACAGCCACAAATCAATAACCAATTATACGCTCGCTTCACGCTCTTTTTTTTCTATACAAAAAACAAATAAATAAAAATATGATGGTAGGAACAAAATAATAATATTGAATTTTTGAACAACAACAACAACTTAAAGGCGCTACCACCAATTGTTTGGCTGGAGATATAGCTATTTCGTGTTTTGCCACTTTTGCACTCATCAGTCTCCTATAAAAAATAAAATTGGATTAAAGCTCAGCACCACAAAAAGGAGACTGATGAGTGCAAAAGTGGCAAAGCACGAAATAGCTATATCTCCAGCCAAACAATTGGTGGTAGCGCCTTTAAGTTGTTGTTGTTGTTCAAAAATTCAATGAAATTGACGGAATAAAGAATGGTCAAGCCTAATAAGCTGACATTCTAGCACGAATAGTACAATAATAACAAAATAATAATAGTCGTATTAGGCGCTCGTTATATTCTACAAAATGGCTCATATCTCCTATACCCCATAGGTTCGGGGTTGCACTTTTGATGACGCCATTTGCTTATTATATTTAAAAATCATTAGTTAGCATTTTGTTCTTGTCGACTCTGTGTTTTTTGTCCATACATTTTTTGTCATCTCCTTTGGCTGACTTACGGTTAAAGAACAAAAGTTGCTCCCATTGTCTCATTCACGTAAATATTATAGTTGTGGTAGTTGATGGTAGATGGCGTTAGTAGACATTTTTTTTTTATTTTTTTTTATAATATAAATTATATATATGTTTATACATGTATACAACTAAAATAAATCAGCCAAGTAGAAGACTTAGCACTGTTTAATAAAATTGGAATTCTTGAGGGCAAAAATATCCTGCGGCAGGTTCGTCTAGTTTTCCAAAAAATTATAACTCACCTCAAAAGATTTCTCCATTTTGCTGCTCCACATTACGCCAGTTGCGGATATAGTTGATTAGAGTATTTCGGTCGACATTCAGCGCAGAACCACTTCCCCTGTGGCGCAACCATTATCCCCACACATTCAAAGTGGAACCATTCGATTAAACAATTCTCTCCGTCACAGGCAATCATTTCGCTAACTTCATCGTATGGACACCGACAATAGCAATAAACACTCTCTCCGTCTCGCGGCTGTCTAGCACCAGCTGGTGGTGCTATTGGATAGCGTATGTTGTTACGCTTGAAATACTGAATGGTGGCAAAATCAGGATTGGGCAGCAATGCTGGCGGAATCTTTTGATTAAACACCGATGCTTGAGGTGGCGGCGGAGGTGGTGGTGGTGGTTCTATAACTACTGGAGCAGGAGCTGGTGCTAGATTCCACGTTGGAACTACTGATGTGGCTGATACAGTGTTTGCTGGTGGTGGAAGTTCTAAATCATCATCACTGCTTTCAGTGTCATCCGATTCATCTCGACTTGAAGAGTATGATTGATGAATGGCAAGCGGTGTCGGAGGAGGTAAGCTTACTGCTTTATCTGCTGGCTTATTTAGTGTTGGGGGCCGTATTTTCAGCGTCGGTATGGGGGGCAATCGGAGTAGTTTCTTTTTTGAACTATTGGTTTTCTGATGCACCCGTTTCTTTGTTAGCCCTTTTTGGCCAGTTGGGTTCTTCGGAGTGCGGGGTTGTTTGTTCAGGAGTATACTCTTTGAAGGAGCCGGAAGGTCCTCTTTCCTCCAAGTTAACTGTGGAGGCGGTTGAGGTTTGAACGTCCTTGTCCCAATCACCAATGGCGTGCCTGGCATATTCTCATCGTCACTGGTATAACCGTAGAATTTGTTAGGACGTCTCGCACGCTGTGACCTTTTAAGAGAACTATCGGCATCTGAACAACTGCTTCCCTCGCTCATACGCGTATGGAAGAACGGAACAGGCTTGACTGTGTGGTTTTGCATAATGGGTGTAGAAATTGGCTGCTGGGCCACAGGCGGCTCTGCCACTCCAGGTGACGCTATCAAATCGTATGGCGGTATCAAATCGACTTCAGGAACTTGCATTGCTGTTTGGTGGTGAACCACCTGCTCATTGCTAAGAATCTCCACTTTATTGATTGATAAATTCAATTTAATAGGTGGAACTGCCTGTGACTTGCAAGTCGACTTACGTTCACGTTTCTTCTTCTTCAGTTTGACTTTTTTCTCCTTAACTATTTCCTCGGGAAGTGATGGTGTCGACGGGCGACTGTTCTCCATAATATCGAAATTATGTGAGGGACTGAGGCGCATCTGTTCCTGCAGTTGCTGACGTTTTTCTGCCAACATCTCTGATGCAAGTTTTTGAGGATGCTCATCATAAAACTCTTCATCTGTCTCTGATTCAGCAGTTTCCAAGTCAGTCTCGATAAAAATAGGTTCCAATTTCTCCTTAACAATAACTGGAATAATTGGCTGCTTTTCATCAATTCCACCACCAACGTCAACGTTTTCTGATATACTGATCTTTTGAGAACATTCACTCTTTAACCGGCTTTTTTCTGCTCTCTCCTGTTTCTTTTTAGCTATTCGACGACGTCCTTCCGAAGTGGAACTATCACTATCATCCGAACTTGAACTACTGCCTGATCCACTACTACTACTCGAGCAACTACAATTAGTCTTGCACGAGCAACTCGAACGAGAACTAGAGTCCGAACTTGAACCGCTCGAAGACGAATGACTGGCCGTAGATTTTCGTTTCTTCTTACTCGGCGAAATTGACTCTTTGCGTTTCATTAGATCCTGTACTGTACTTTCGGTGTCCGAATTGATATCAGCTTGCTCCAAGTCCACTGGTAAATCCGCACTGCGGTCTTCAGTTACAACTCGCGGCCGTATCTTATACATTGCACAATAATCATGGTCGGATGAAGCCACATGCAGAATCGGTGTTGGATAATCACTGCTTGTGAAAGATTTGACATCATCATTATCCTCATCTTTTTTGGCTTGCTGACTGGCTTGAAACGATTTGAAATTCTCCCAAATGTCCATGATTTTTCCAGCATCCTTGTCAGTAGCTGCTTCCGATTTGTCTTCATCTTTTTCTTCTTCGGATTGTGGCGAGAGCATAACATTTGGCACCAGTGAATCTTTATCATCAGCTTTAGGTCTTTCAACATCTGATTCGCCACTACTGTCGCTCTCAGAAAGATTGGGAGCAATCAAATTAAGATCCTCTAAGCTTTCCTTATTGCGACTCTTCTTCTTTTTCCGCTTTGAGCTAACCCCTGGGGTTTCTTCTAATTTCTTGTCATCAGACTTTTTCTCTTCTTCTTTGACATCAGCTGGTTCAACGGGTAAAGGTTTTTCTTCCTGTAGGGCAGCTGATTCTTCTTCTTTTACTTCGACTTCTGGCTGATCTTTGTTAGGCTCTTCATTTTCTACTTTCTCTTCTTCAGCTTTGACCTCCGGTGGTGGAGCATGCGTGATACTATGTTTCAGAAGCAGTTTTTTTGACACAAATTTTTCCTCACAATTATCCTCGGTGCAAGGATAACGGAAGTCACCTGTATGTTCTCGTTGATGGACTTTCAAATAAGTTGCCTTGGAGAAACACAGATTGCAAACGTCACATGTAAACGATGGGGGAGGAACACAAAAGTGATACACATGACGCCAGCGTTTTTGTAGGCATCGCTTACAAATGATACTCTCAGTTCCGTGTTTCCAAAACAGATGCTTTGTAATGTCCATTTTGTTGCGATATGCAATTCCACATCGATAACATAAATGATGAAGTTTATGTTTCCACACGTGACTTGAAAGTCTAAAAGACACAAAAAAAAACAGTTATAATCTCTGATAAAATCTATAAAAATCAAAAACATACTTAGCCTGAACATGACAATCCTCCAAGCAGATGTCGCATGCGAAGTGCTTCTTCCTGAGATGCACCATCAGTCGGAAAGGTGAGGGTATTCCATCAATATCACACAAACAGCATCGAAATTTGATATCAAATGTTGTTACCTTGTTGGGTGTACCTGGACAAATGTGACATAAAATTTCACTGAAACTGAAGAAATTGGCCCGGCACATAAAACAAAGAATGGCTGTTTTAAGATGCATCTTTCTGTTATGCAAATAAAGGTCTTTGTGCATTCGTGTTGAGAACCTGCACTGAAAACACTCAAAAATCCTCTCGTTGCAGATGGCTACGGTTGTGTTATCATCAACAGGAGGCAAAGTAGAGTAACTCTCCAAATTGAAATAATGCTCCTCCAAATCAGGTAGAAAGCTCTTCAGTTTCGACACAATTGTCGATGGTAGGAGCTCTTCAGCTGTGATTGAATCAACGGTAGCTGCAAAACGATGCTGAGCCAGCAGATGGAGGACCAAACTATGACCACAAACTGCTATACGCCTTGCATGATTGCAATAAAGGCACAAAGAGTACACTGCCTTCACGCACAATCGAACAAATTCAATTATTTCGAATTTTTCAATGGGCCTGTCAAGCAGCAGGTCGGTGATTAAAACATCATCATTGGCTACTTCGATTCCATCAGCTGGTGGTATGTGTTCTTTTACCACCTCGATTTCCTCGTCCTCATCATCGTCGTCGAACTCTGGTGTAGGTTGCCTTCGCTCTTCAGTCGTCGCTGTTCCATCATGTGATTTATCTGCTTCATTAATAGGACTGAAATCCATAACTTCCAATGGGGAAGAACTTGGAGGTGTTTGCTGCCTTGACCTTTCTTCAATATCCATTGTGGATTCTTCTTGGTTATGAATTGCTTCCACATCCAGTTCTGATGACCTGTTAGTTTTGTCCGATTCAGGAGATTGCTCTTTCGCATGTTCACATTCTTTTTCCATGTTTTCGATGTTTTCACGCTCAGAGACTGCTTGTATGACAGTTGGACTATCTTCTGGTTGATATATAGGTGATGGCCACTCTGAATAAGGCGTTGGCGGCGGAGTAGGCGAATACATTCCACGTTCTGGAGTATTCCATCCTCCTAATTCATTCAGAACTCTGGGACTGTTATTGGAATTTTCCAACTCGGCAATAGACTCATTCGTAGTTTCGGCCCAAGTTTCAGCGGGTTTTTCAGGTTCTGCAATGGATTCTTGAACATGTTCCATTGGTGACGCTTCTTCCTCATTTGGTTTGGCTGGAGAAACTTCACCCTCGTTCTGGACTGGCTCTTGAATTGTCAATACTTCAGCAGCTTGAACAGGTTCCGCAGCAGCAGCAACAGGAACTTCAGCTGAATGACTTTCAATTAAATGCTCAACGACTGCGGGCGAAGTTCTCATCATCTTTTCTTTCGTCCTACGAATTTCACACTGAGTCTTTTCTATTGCTTTAAGTATTCTATCTAACTTGGAATCAAGTTCATTTCCGTCTTCCTGACCACTTTCTTTTTCATCCGCTGAAGTCGAATTAGTTTCCTCCATCCTATTTTTCTCAACGGACATAGAAAATTCCGGATTTTGATACTCTTCGCGCCCTCTTTCTTCGTACTTCCCATCCTCCTGTTCCTGATCATCATCCTCGTTACTATCTGTTGATGACATCTCCATGTAGACAGCCTTTTGAAATTCTCGTGGCACACAGAGCTTTATTTTCGGAACAATGAGTGGCTTTGGTTCGGGTATCGCTTCAGGAACTATGTCCGGCGGTAGTGTGGATTTTATTTCGGCAATTTTCTGGATTGCCTCCTGTCGTTCACGCTCATCCAAAGCCTTGAATGGATTCACAGCGGGCATTTGATTGAAGTAGTTGTTAGTACTGCAAGTTTCATCAATCACCATGTTAGTACTATCATCGGAATGGTAATTGAATTCTTCTAAAGGTTGTTTTGTTCTTGAATATCCTCCTGAGGAAGGCATTTCCGAATATCCATTATGTTTAGAGAACTCAAGGGGCGTTGGCATAGAGTGCAAAGTAAGTGGTAAAGTTGGTAACACCATCTGGCTGTTGTTGTTTAATTTGTTATCACTTACTTGACCAGGTGATGAAAATGCCGCCATATGTGTGGACACTTTAGGAAGTTTATTATTTGTTTTCGTTGCTGTTGCAGGTGGAGGAGCAGAAGGTGGGGCCTCTATTGTTTTGGCCTTTCTCTTTGTTTTCTGTCTTTTCTCTGGGTTAGCTTTGCAATTGCTCAAATGTCGCCCCTTTTGACCACATAGTGAACACGGCTGTATGTACTCTGTACACACGTGATCTGAGAATCTTTCATGCTCGGAAAAAACATGCTGACAAGTGCAACACATAAGGAAGCGGGAATTGCCATCACCTTTGGACACACTACGAAGTTTCTCCTCAGAATTAAAATGATTCTGTTCGAGATCATGTTTGATTTCCAAATGAAGCGAAAGTTTTTCCGCTGTAGGAAACAACCGAATGCAGTACAGACAAACATGACGATTGTGAATCTCTCGTATGTGAAGGAAAAGATTCCAGTTCTCATGATAGGTGCCACAGGATGAACAAAGGTAGAAACGTTTTTTGGTCGCCGTCGTCGGCACCACCGAACTCGAAGGTTCAGGTGGTCCAGGCGGATTAAATAAGACCACAGACTTTTCTTTTGCATTAGCAGGTGGTTCGGGTGTTGTTGTTGAGCTAGGTAGTGCTATTTTTTTACGATTATCTCTGAACAGGCAATACTTGTGATGGTCTCGTAATTGAGAGAAAGATTCAAATACAGCACTTCTACAGTTGAAACATTCGAAGTTTAACTTGGGCGGGGGTAAATTTTTTCCTGTAGGTGTAGTATAGAAATCATATGAACCTTTTGGATGGTTCGATTCCTTAGTAACCTCAGTTTTTGCAGCAGCAACTCGTGTATAAGGATCTGGCGATGATGTTTTGAACTGTTTTGAACCTGAAGAAGATATTTCTGCAGCAAATGAAGTTGATGGTACAATATTGCTAGTATAGACAGGATATGGTCCATAGTTTGGTGGTGATACAAATTTAACAGAATCCGGTATTTCTTTAATGCTTTCAATAGCTACTTTACTGATTTGATGTCCAGCGGATAAATCATATGGAGGTGGTGGCTTTTCTTTTACAGATAGACTAGTTGGTTCTTGGTTATTTAATTGATGGATTTGTTGTAAAAACGTCAGGGGAGTAACATTTTCTTCAACAAATTTGATTGGATAGTGAGGAGTTGTTGGTTTTGGTTTTGATAAAGAAAGTGGTTCTTCTTTGGAAGCATGCGTTGCTTCTATACTTTGTTCCCAAAAGGGATTTGCAGCATTAATTGAACCCCTTTGTTCCTCAACTACCAAATTAATTGCCTGCTGTTGATCATCTTTAATTGGACTACTTATCGAAGTTTCTAAGTGAATATGCTTGTACTGAGGTGAGTCATTGTCACTGGAGCTCAGCTTTCTCTTCAACGATTTTGAGCATGTTAACTTTAGAACGTCAGGCAGATTGTTTTCTTGTAAGATAGTTGGAGCTGGAGGTTGCTCTTCAGCTAATGGGTGATCTATTACTAAGTTATGTGATGATGCTGATGAAGTAGTCGACGAGCAAGTATCATCGTCGTTTAAGGACAGTGAGTGATTGCCATTTATCTTGAGTATTGGCGATTGTATAAGCTTCAAGTCATTTTCTAGAGGGGCGTCTTTTTCTGTATCAGCAGGTTCTTCTTCTTGTTCTTGATTTGTTGTTAGGAGTTCATTTTTTGTAGGATTTGTTTCTTCGTCGTCTTCATGTTTTTTATGTTGTTGTTGTATGTCATCATTTGGTTGCAGGTCTGTCGTCGATTGATCTATTTCTATTTCTTTTTCGTCATTTTGCGAATCTGCTATGGTTAATTGTTTTTCAGTATCTTCTTCATCCGATGATGAACTGCTCTCTGAATGTAGGGAATTATTATTTTCTTTAGTGCTGATTTCGTCAATTTTTTCTTCACTTATTGAAGGACTTGTAGCCATAACTTCATTCATAGGTGGTAGTTGTGATTCTGACGTTTCCATATTGAATGATATTTATCTGAAAGGAATAATTTATTTTAGTTAATGCATACAAATAAATGTTAAAAATTAAAAGAAAATTGAATTTGTTGATAATATGAATTCTTTAGAATGTCTTCCAGCTGTGTTCTTGATAACCTACTGGTTGGATATGTATGTATGTATGTCAAAGAACTGCAAAACATTTTGTAGGTATCTAGAATGACTACAAAGCAGATGCACAAAAACACAGTTTAACCCGACATATTCAAGGGAGTTTTAAATGGTTTACAGAGCAAGTAAATTTCTAAGATTCATTTAATATCATAATGTGATAATGTATAGTTTAATCTTTAGCATCTTGTCATAGACGCCTACTACACTTAATAGATGATCTGAATAGAAAACAAACAAAAAAAAAATAACAAAGGCAAAAACCATGATTCGTTGCCTAGCAGAAACTTTCTCGTTTTTGTTATTTTGTTTGTACTAGCGGTTTAATTATTTTAGAATTTGTCTATTCAGAGTTTCGTTTTTTTCCAACGCACACTATACAATTTATCTTATTTCACAAGAGGTTATGAATTTAAGCCTTTTGCTTTTTCAAAAATACTTCGATCGCAAAACCGTGAAAATTATGGACAAAATTCTCTACACTAAGAATGGCCCTAGTGCGACCAGTTCCGTTTTTTTATATTGCATTTAAAAAGTGTTATTAGTGAAGTTATGTGTGGATTGGTTTTAAACTTTTTAGAGATCAATAAGATGAAGTAAATCTTCTTATGGAGTCAAGGGAAAGATCACTTACTGCAAGTGGGTTTTCATAACTTCCGTCGGTCTGTTCTAAACGAGCGAATCTGGGTAGGTGGTGCTTTTTGTTTTTTAATATTTTATTTCTATTTAAGTAATTTTTGTATAAAATTGTACTTCCCATCTAAAGCCTAGTACTCACCTCTAAGTGAAATGAAAAATAAAAGTGGTTTGAAATTCATGTGAATAAATATTGTAAAACCATAATTAATTATCCACGTAAAATTCCAGTCCTCAGTTTGAAAATATTTAGTACTCACTTTGAATGAAAAAAATAATTTGATTTGTATGACAGTTTAACAGAATCTTGAATTGCTTGAGAAGAATATTTTAATTCCATAGTTTGGTTTTTGGCTTGTCGGTAACACTTAATATTCAAAAACACACGATCATAAGATCCAAAAAAATTCGTTAGGCTTTTTTATTCAATTATTACAACTTTTATTTTAATTTATTGACAAATGTCACACTTATATTCTTTTTTCCTAGTGGTCGTACGTTAGGAAATGAAAATTATGAAAAATCAGGTCTCGTTATGAATTTCATCGTTGTGAAATAAATAACACTTTTATATAGGAATTTCATTTTCACTTGAGCTGGGTACTAGGCTTAAACGGGGAAAAATAGACGCCCATTAAAAAAACACCCATTTTACCTGACAAACAACATTATAAGTTATTAACTAGAGTTCTGCCTGCAGTAGCCAAGATGACAGCAAGGATAGTATTGGACGAATTAAAGACCACCTCGAAGACACACTCGACGCCCGACAAGCAGGATTCCGCACTGGATCTTCCTGTGTGGATCACATCAACACCTTGCGGATCATCATCGAATAGTGCGTCGAATATGGATCACCACTTCACCTGCTGTTCATCGATTTTGAAAAGGCGTTCGACAGTGTCAATAGAGAATTTTTTTTTGGCTTGCTTTGCGCAGGAGGGGCATCCCAGATAAATTGATTGCTATTATCAACTTACTTTCTTACTTAGATCCTTGACCCCTCCAAGGACCACAGGGCGTCAACTACCGCTACACGCCATCTCGTTCGGTTTCTGGACATGTATTTTAGCTCTCCCCAACTTTTACCGAGCTTTTGTGATTCCTTGTCGACTGTTCTGCGCCAAGATTTTCTCTGGCCTCCAGGTCTTCTGCCATCTTGGATGAGTGGATCCCACTCCATTGCATGTCTTGCAATAGAGTCACCACCACGACGTAGGATGTGACCAATCCACTACTATTATCAAGGCTACATATGATGGTTCCAAATGTCACGTTTTGCACAAAGGTAGGCTGTCAGAGGAGTTTGAAATCCAAAGTGGGGTTAGGCAAGGCTGTATACTGTCACCAATACTGTTCCTGTTGGTGATAAGTGACGTACTGCACGCAGCTTTGTCAAATGGAAATGAGGGAATTCAGTGGACTCTGCAATCTCGCCTCAAACATCTGGACAGCGCGGACGACGTATGCTTACTCTCTCATAAGATCATGGATCTCCATCAAATGACAGCAAGGGGGGAGAGAGAAGCAGAAATCGTGGGGCTTAAAATGAACTCGGCAAAAACTAAAAGGATCAGCTTTAGAACTTCCTCATCAATCCAAGTAAATATTTCTGGACAACCGGTAGAGATGGTAGAGGATTTCCAATATATTGGGAGTATTGTCTAAACGGGTGGCGGAACGGAACTGGACGTAAACAGCCGAATCAGAAAAGCAAAGGCTGCTTTCGGAATGTTGTCCAAAACATGGTCTTTAGCTTAAAGACCAAGCTACGACTGTTCCGCTCCAATGTTGAATCCGTGCTGCTTTACGGGTGCAGCATTTGGAAAGTCACTGACACTGTCACTAGAAACCTGCAAACGTTCGTTCATAGATGTCTACGAAACATCATGAGGATTTTCTGGCCCAACCGTATCTCCAATACCGAACTTCATGTGAGAACGGGTGAGGAGCCCATAGACTCCATTATACGGATAAGAAAGTGACAGTGGATTGGCCATACGCTTCGAAAAGGCGACCGGTGCATTGCATCTCAAGCAATGCAGTGGTAAGACAAGTGGGCCGGCCTAGAAGTTCATGGCGAAGAACGGTCGAACAGAAATCGGCACGACTGGGGAAAAGCTGGAGAGCTGAAATACATTTACAGAAATCGTACACGATGGCGCGTAGGAGTAGTGGAGGCCTATGTCTCGTAAGGGAAACATCACGGACGAAATAGGTCCGAGGACCTAAGTAAGAAACTAGAGTTCACATTAGCGTTGGACTATATACTATATAGTCCATGGCAACGAGGACCCCTGTCCTTACCTTCACTATTCCAAGTAATCAACGGCTTGTCTTAAACCATGCTCGGTAAACTTTTTAAGCTTATTGTTTAACTTTATACCCTTTTCTAAGATGTATCTACATTAGAGTGGTTTTTGAAGAGTTAAGTTCCAAAATTCATTATGTGACCCTCATAATGTATAAGTAGGTTCCAAATATGCCAAAATCATCCAAAATAGTTAAGCTTTTTTACATCATGTTTCTTTTACAAAACTATACAAAAATTAGCTGTACCAATTTTATAATAATCACCCCTATTACGATTGTCGACGACAAGGCTTTAGAGGCGACAGTTGGCGTTTAAATAAGCCCAAATCTTCGACATTCTCTCCAATCTCCATGCATCTCATCATTATGACGGAATTCGTTTGAATTAAACATCAATTGACGCTTACAGGGGCGTGTCGTTTTATTGTCGTTTTAGTGAAACGACAACCGTAGTAAGGGTGAATGCATAATAATGGTAGTATTTGTTCAGTTTATATAACAAATCGGTCACTCGCATGCGCATCCAAATTTTGTTTCCATTTTTAGCAGCCAAAATTTTGAAATGTCGGTGATTTCTGTATGGACTTTGGATATACATAATGTACATGCATATTATGTAATTCGCCATGTAAAATCCGTAGTGATTCAAAAAACAGTGCTCTCTTTATTCTTAAAAAAAACAATGCACTGTGAATCCAGGATTGCGAATTCCATAATCGACATGTGAAACTGACCAATTGAAGCCATCATATTCATTAAGTTTCTGAAACTCAAAAATTACTGAGTGCATTTATTTTCCTTAAAAGATTTTGAGTGTAGGAATTTTTGAAAATCGTCGTTAAACCTACTGAAATAAACTGATTTATATCTTTTAAATTTTCACCTTTTTTGACTTCAAATTTTCACCATTATTATTTAATTTTTAAGTTTACAACCACAACCCATCGATAATTTTGATATAGAACATATAGCTGATTCTTACGCATATAAGCTTAATATCCCTATACACCCACCGGCAAAAAAAACCTCGCACTGCTATATTTTCAAATTTATGAGTTTTAACCGTAAAATATTACTGTTTATTCTATTTTTTTCTTTTACTATTTTGTCATTTGTTTTGAAAAATGAGCAGTCAACAGAGTGAAGTGCGCGTGTAAAAAACGAATAATAAAATTCACAGTCAGTCCTATCGAGGTATCCGTTCGGAGAAATTTTTTTTCCGATCTATTCGAAATCGGAGAATTTTCTACCGAGTTATCCAGAATTGTTGACAGTTGTGCGTTAAATTTTTTCCGAAATTCTCCGACAAAAAATAGTTGCAGAATATTCTAAGAAAAGTAAGCAAAAAAATATAAATAAATATAATTTTTTTGCGTTAGTGCAATAAACAACGAAGACGACTCAGCAAGAGAGGTTGGTTGAAATAACAATTTATAAAATTTTAAACATCACAAAGATTTTCACATATTGAACTAATCCGGACGGATGTGTCAAATGAATGCGATTGTATGCTTTATCTTTTTTGTTCCGAAGTGGATACCGCAAACGAAATCTAAGTTCCGATCGCAACGGACTATTGTTTCGGAACTTTTTCCCAACGGATACCTCGATAGGGCTGAGTATCTTGTTGCTGTAATTTTTATAAGAATCGGTAAACATCGACCAAAATTTGTGTCTTAGTAGAGTTAACAGACTGGCTGAAGAGTCCACTGTTATACCTGGGCGAAACACATTAATTTCTGGAGTTGAAGTTTTAATTGAATTAAAAAAATTATGTTTCATCAGTTAGACAGCTGTTTAAAATTAAACAAAGTTTTTAAATACGACCAAGAGCCCACAGCTATTTTTGGGTGTGAGCGATACTGAAAATACGTTCTATTTTCAGATAGATTCAAACTATTCATATATAAAGTCTTGAATTTGGGCGTGGGTGGGGTTGCATGCATTTTTTTTTTCATAAAGCCCAGGTAACAATAACAAGTGTAGGAACTTCAAAATTGTATTTAATTAAAGAGCTGAGTGCTCAAGAAATGAATACGGAGTTGAAGATATTTTCTGTGGAGCCAAATGTCTGCAACACGCATTCTAAGATTGAATCTTTGAGTGCGTCTTGTAGCCATTTGGTTTTTCAGAAAACATCTTGGACCCCATAGCTTTATGTCTAGGGCACTGAGCTCTTTTTTAAATATAATTTGAAGTTCGGCCACTGGATGTAATATGATTTTTTTAATAAATGCAATATTGCATCCAAAGGCCCCAACCCCGACATGCAGCACTTTTATATTTGCATATAAATAGTATAGACCTAGTTATAATAAAGTAGCAGGAATTTTTGCTATCGCTCTCATCCAAAAATTGCTGCGGACTCTTAGTTTATAAAGGTCTTATATAAATAAATACATTTTTTAAAGACCTATATCTTAACAATTTGAAATTAATAGGTGCATTGTAATACTAAGGTTTTGGGTAAACTAAACATTTTCCAATTGATTTTAATTTATAAATAACAACAATATTTTCTATTGATTTCGTTTGTTTTCTTCTTAATAATTAAAAGCCCGAGAGCTGGTGATAATCAATGCAATATTTGAAAGTATGAGGAGTGTTTTTGAGGTGGAAGGAAAATATGAGTTTTTAACCCAAAATTTAATGTGACCATACAAAATATGATATAAACATTATTTTAGGATATTTTTGAGCGCTGAAACTATAATACTAACCAAAATTAAGACGATATACACCCTAAAAAAATGAATCGTCCGTTCGAGAGCTTGTTTTACGATGTCAACCATCACGATGCGATATCGACCTGTAATTCACGAAACCGACGATTTATTTCGTTGTATTTTACTGAAATATATTTTTTTATAATGCCTGAAATAAAATCATCTACAATACGCTGTATTAACGCATCAGCAAATTTATTTGGTGCCATTATTAACTATTTTATTCTTATCACCGGATATCTGCTTTCTGTACTAATATTTATTCAACTGAGGTTTCATGCCACGACCTTCAGATGTTGTACTCGACATACCCAATGTTGTACAGTAAAAATTGCAAAACAACATCGATTTAAGGGTTAATATACTGTTAGAAGTTGGAGTTGCAATTGTTTTGTCTCATGCAAATTCGAAGTTACTTGGTATAATCCAACGTAGATTACTGAACGTTAATGAAAGTTTTGAAAATAATATATATTTATTTACTTTGAATGCATAGATTTTATACTTTATTGAGACTTTCTGGTTTTTGAGTACAACTTTTATTAATTTAGGCCCGTTTGCTGATACGAAACATAAATCTACATCATAGCTAACTTCAACATAGTTTGTATGTTTAACTTAATTTATTCTCTGTTGCTAAACAATATTTATGATCTACTTAGCTATGCATAACTCTCATGAGAGAAATCGCTGTCAAAACGTCAATTTTGTGCGAAAAGTCAAATATAATTCTAGTATTTTGCATTTTGTGGCCTTTTTTGGACGTAGCTTTAACAGTTTAACTAAATATTTGATTTTAAATACAGTTTTTCAATGAAACCTGACAATTAAAAAACTGTTCGGAATTATGTTTTTGTGTTTCTGTAAAAAGTAATATTGTGAAGTTTGGTTGTTGTGAATCTGCTGCCTTTAGTTGTCAAAAACGTGTTTTATTTCCTTGAATATTGTTGAGGCAACCTTTTGCCTATTTCTTATTTATTTAATTAAATATAAATAAAATCAAGCTTCTGGAGCCTATATGGACAGTCCAACACACATTGCTATACAAATTCATAGCAAATAATACAAAAAACAGCCATATAAGTAGGTTTATATGTCCAACATAATTCTCTTAAGAGGTACAATTTCTGCCTTCTAAGTTATGCTCAACCTAAGGAAATTAATGTTCAAGTTTACGTTTGGTGCAAAGCAATATGTGTTACATAAACGTTTATGTTGAACTTAAGCATTTATGTTTCGTGTCAGCAAACGGGCCTTAAAGAATTAGCTTTTTTCACTTTTAGTTGCAAATGTTTTGTCCGATACTGTATGTGGGGCATATTCATAGTCGCCGATAATACCGGGTTTTACTAAGCTACAGTTTAAGACAATTTTGGCTCAACGAATACAGACCGATCTTACTTACAAATTGTTGGATTTATAAAAAGATGGACTTTGAATACTAATTATTATTATTGTTTTAGGCTTCCCAGAGTTTGGAGCATTTATTAATTGTACACTACGGCCTACAGTTAGAAAATATTTACAAACTCTGTTCTGTTAATTATGTATGTCAAATAAAGATTGTTTGATAGTTTTTCATTGTTGTTTCGTCGGACTTCTCTACATAATACAATATACCTACATAAATAGAGAATCAATTTTTAAAACATGTGTATCATAAGTACAAAATAAACGAATAAAATTACTTTATATAATCAGAAAACTCTTAAATATATTCCTGTGGTGTTTGGTATAAACATGATAACTCCATAAATGTATTTTTAAGGCATTAAGGCCCGTGCGCTGATACGAACAACTTTAGCACAAACTTTCACATAAGTTCTTATGTTAAACATAAATGCTTTAAGTTTCGTTTCAGCAAATAACATCTAAACAAAAAGAAATACTTATTATATGTTGCTTATTCACTACCCTCCCCCCTTGTTGGCATATGAATCGGGTACGGAGAAAAAAGAAAGAAACCGAATGTGACAACAGCAAGCTTGTGTGCTCTAATAAAAATGCTAGTCGTTCAAATGCATTTGATAAGCAACAAAACCTACACTGAGATGGAGCTTGACATGTGGCTTCGGTAGCGCAATGGGTAGGCCGTCGGCTTCCGAATTCCAGTCACAGTTGATGTCTTAAGTTCAATCCCCATGACGGGCAAAGCTTTTCAAATAAAAATGAACATATTAAGACTCAGCACCACACAAAGAAGTCTGATGATCGGGGTGGCACTCGTGAAATAGCTATAACTTCAGCCAAAATAACTTGGTGGTAGAACACTTTAGTTGTTGTTGTTACATTCAAAATGTTCAATGTTAATTATTGCCTGCGCAGCGTGACTGCATTGTATGAACTTTAGTTCATACAAAAATCCTAATAAAAATTCCAAATATAGCCAGGATAAATTATGCTGAACAAAGTGTAGTGTTTTAAATTTCAAACATTAGATAATATTGATGAACTTTTGAAAATTATGAAATTGATGCCATGAATAAAGAAATGTTAATAGATAGTTTCAATTATGTAGGACCAGCCTTACTAAAAATAATAAATTATTCATTAGTTAATGGATTTTTCCCAGTCACCTGGAAAACATCTGTGATAGTTCCGGTTCAAAAAATTGCTAATAACTCGAAAAAATGCAAACATTTTAGGCCAGTGAACATGCTACCTTTACATGAAAAAATATTAGAAAAAGTAGTACAAATCCAGTTTGAAAAATACTTAGAAGACAATAATATTATAATGCAAGAACAATCTGGTTTTCGCAGAAAACATTCGTGTGAAGCTGCATTAAACTTCGTAGTTGCTGATTGGAAAGAAAAAATGCATGGAAAAAAGAAAATAGCTGCAGCGTTCCTTGATCTTAAACTTGCATTTGAGAACGTTGAAAAGAAATATTAATGAATAAATTGTACAATTATGGGGTAAGATGAATGGAGTCTCAATGGTTTAAATAATATTTAGAAAACAGGAAACAAATGGTAAAATTTAATAACGAATTGTCAAATAGTATTTCTGTTGAATTAGGTGTACCACAAGGGGCAATTTTGGGCCCATTATTATTTATATTGTATATAAATGATTTTAAAAATATAATACGAAACCCTCAAATAGTTTTCTTTGCTCATGACGGTCTCTTATATGTCAATGATGTTGATGTTAAT
The DNA here is from genome assembly GCA_949320155.1 of Melangyna quadrimaculata. Taxonomy (NCBI): domain Eukaryota; kingdom Metazoa; phylum Arthropoda; class Insecta; order Diptera; family Syrphidae; genus Melangyna; species Melangyna quadrimaculata. Next base: position 67,061,813 of record OX439483.1, on the reverse strand, counting down.
GTTGCAGTATTAAAGTTTAAAGAAGACATAAATAATATAAAAATGTATTTAAATATGAATAAGTTCGACCTAAATACTGAAAAAAACAAAAATAATGTTATTACCACCAAATAGAGAAATTCATTGTATTGAAGAATTTGAATGTGTACAAGAAATTTAATATTTAGGAGTTACAATAGATGGTAATTTAAACTTCAAACAACACTTTGAAAACATTTGTAAAAAGAAAGCCCAGAAAATCGGTTTCTTTCGTAGAATAAGATAATAATAAAACCACATTTTGAGTATTGTCCAACGATACTATTATTGGGGTCTACCGGTATGATTCAAAAACTTCAAATATTACATAATAAAGCTATGAGGTCGATTTTATATTGCAATAGATATACACCTATATGTTACATGTTAAATACGTTAAAATGGTTAATTATTAAAAAAAGAATAATATTTTGCACATATTTTATATTCAAAATTAAAAGTAGTTTATTGCATTTACCAAACAACATAAGTTAATGCACTTTAAGTAGTTACAAGATTGCCGACTTAGAATTTGCCTGGCTACACAATAATTAATTCTTTTATTTCTGTTTTGTCTCTTTTGACAAAGAAAAGTTAATTTAATAATTATTCAATTAGAAAAAATATATTTAATGGTCCACTCAACAAGACCATGTAATTACTATGTTAATAAGATAATGTAAATAATTCTTAAATTTTGAACCAGCTAGAGAGCTAGATGACAGTCACATACTTCAGAATCAAAGATGGAATTCGTACAGGTACCTTGCCAGAAATCTTACATAAGGTAAAGTCGAAAAGGCTTAAGCCATTCTGTCTCAGGAGCTTATTTAACACAGGATTGTTTACCTGGGGTGGAATCGGCTAAGCTGATAGTTGATTATCAAATGTTTGAGTGTCGATTTGACAATATTTCTCTATTTTTTCCTTTAGAATTGATAGAGACAGCTATCTTAAAAACGACAATCAACAAAAATTGATAATCAAATCTGCTTAGCCGATTCCGCCCCTGGTTAAAGGTTAAAAGATACATTTTCTATGTCTCATGGAAAAGGATAAGTTAGGGAAAATAATACAAAATTATTTGCCCGACATTCTGGCAATGTCCCCAAGTCATTGTTATTGATGAACATTTTATTAGGTAGCTATTATTGTTTTTTCTAAACAGAAATGACGAGAAACATACCTATTTGCATAAAATACTATCATTTGTTATAGATAGGTAGGTATGCAAATAACTAAGGGTAAGTTAAAATGTACATACATCAGCGATGCTTGCGTTAAATTGTCTCTTCGGGTCAGTTCTAGAATTGTGTCATAATAGTTTCACGAGAATATCGAACCAAGTATTTACTTCAATCAAGATCTAATAGATCAAATAATAAGGTGAAAGCTAAAGTAGTTTTATGTAACAAATAGTTTGAATTCAATTCAGTTTTGTCTGGAAAATCTATCAAATACTTTTTTGGAAACAAATCAACAACTTTTCGCAAAGAGAAATGCAAAATAGTATTTTCAAAATCTCTAGTGAGGGGAAAACACGTTTTTCACCCGCCCGCCTTTTTCTGTATGAAAACAACTTTTTTTTGTTGGTATCTAAACCGAAGGCCATGCGGCCAAACAAAGGCATACAATTCAAACTTCACAATAACAAACCAAACGAAAAAATGCCTGCAATTATTTCTAACCTTTACCTTTTTTTTCTGATTAAATCGCTTCCTTTCTTTTTCTTCTTTTTTACTTGCTTGTGCCTGAGATTTTTAGCTTGAGCTGCTGGAACCAGAAAGAACCACCCTCTGCAATGAAGAATCTTCGTTCGACTGACGGTCGAATGGACTGAGAAGAACTCGCCTCGCCGTCAATGTTGGCACAGAATTTATCCGAATTTTTAATGGTGGTGGTGAAATATGAGCGAGATCCGTCGTGCTCGTGGTCGCCGCCGCAGAGTGGCCCGGCCAACGAAAAATGGCGTCATTGGGTGTTGCGCGACCAGCGGAGTCTGAAAGTTTATTAAAAAAAAATTCTACTTCTTTCTAGTTTATCGCTTTTCCACACTTATTTCGTCAAATTATTATGAAATTTCTATTTAATTTACATCACTTTAGCAAGAATTCAATAAAATTCTTTAGTTTTCTTTCGATTTTAAGATGAAAATTAATAAAATTCACTTTTTTCTTCGTATCGCACAATTAGATTGGAGTTGGGAAAAAAATATTGAAATTATATCGTGGGTTTTATATTGGCGAATATTTTCATTTTAAATTTACACAAGTAACTTTATCAGTTGGTAATTGAAATTATAATCAAATTGTGTATAAATATTTAAAGTAAATTTTAATTGTATTTTAAGATAAAATTTCGCGATGGAATTGGTGTTTTTATTCAATTGAAATTGCAAGCACAAACAATTAGTGGAATTTTGGCGTTAGCCATTTTTATTTCGTTCAGTGGTGTGCAGGTTAGGCAACTGCGAGAATATGAGTGCTAAGTGTGACATGTTCATTTGTGATGCGAGGTTTTTTTTGTTGAACATGATAAATGGAAACACGAGGTTGAGGTTAGAGTTGATGAAATATGAAAACAATTAAATGTTTTTGTACAAATGACATTGGAAAGTATATTTTTGATTGATAATTATTTGATAATTATTTAAAATTAAAAATGCGGCAAATTAATACTCAGAATTTTGGTTGTATGTCAATTATTTTATGGGCATGGGGTGTTGTTTTGCTTTGTTTTTTTTTTTTTTAGTTTTTTTTTTATAGCTACGAACTGAACGAAGATGGTAAGGTTTTTGTCATGGCTAAGTTAGAGATGAGAAAAGTAGAAATATAGTAGATTATTTGTTCGAATTCTTCTACATATTTCTTAGGTCTAGTACGATGTTCATAAAAGTCCTGATTTACATTGACCGATTTTTTCAATGCTGATTTTGTGTTGTTGTTGTAATGGTGGATTTACATATATCTTCATCTGTATAATGCAGAAAAGTAGAACAGGACAGATGTATACAAAAAATCCGAGCGATTGAAAGAAGTCCATCAAGAAGATGAACATGTTCGTCTTCATTTCTTCATTATAGCACTTTCCTATAATGGTGGATTTACATGTATCTTCATCTTCTTAATGCAGAAAAGTAGAGCAGGACAGATGTATACGAAAAATCCGAGCGAGTGAAAGAGATCCATCAAGAAGATGAACATGTTCGTCTTTATTTCTGCATTATGGCACTTTCTTATAATGCAGAAACGAAGTTCTTCTGCATTTTGATCTTTTCTCTCTATCTAACAAATATACATTTTGTATTTGGCATCCCTTTTTTTGTGCAGAAACCAAAAGCAGATACATGTAAATCCCCCATAATACAGAAACGAAGTTCTTCTGCATTTTGATCTTTTCTCTCTATCTAACAAATATACATTTTCTATTTGGCATCACTTTTTTCGTGTGCAGAAACCAAATGCAGATACATGTAAATCCACCATGATTTGAGGTACAGCCGACCTGTTACATATCGATTATAGCTCTCAAATACACACGATTACAATAATAACAACAAATCGGCAGTGGACAAGGGGGACAAGGTCAATGTAAATAGGGACAAAAAGGCTGGAAAGAAAATAAGTCCCAATTAACATTGAACGATTTTTCCAATGCCGATCTTTTGTTCGTTGGTGAAGGGATTGAAAAGTGAGGAGTAAGGACCAAATCGTTTGTACCTCAAAACTCAAACGATTTTTTCAGTCTGTTTTTGTTCTCTTTCACATTCTTGGTGGTGTGAGTTAATATCTCACTGAAAAATGAAGAGGACAGCAATACTAAAATGAAGAGGACAAGGAAAAAATAACATTGAAAAAATGTTTCTGTGTATACATTTCACTCGATTTCGGGAAATATTTTAGTGGACAAATCGGGCATTCTAGATCGGGACTAAAAGAACTAAAGCAGACTGTACTCATCGTTCGAGTTGGGAGATCCATAGTCCCCTTTTACACAGAGAAACCAGTTGCTGAAGATTTTTTGACGTTTTCCTTTACTTGCATTGTGCCGTTTACACAAAGAAACAAAATTGCAAGAGATTTTTGTTTGTTTCCTTAAAGGCTTTCCACACTAGCCCACTGTGTCGGGTTGTCAAGGCTGGGCTGTCATATTTAGTTTCCACACTATTCTACATGATTTGTTTGTTTTTTTTACATGTATTAATACCACAGTGGGCTAGTGTGGAAGGCCTTTTATAAAGTCTATTGGCTGAACGCACATAACGGAGAGTGTGAGAAGGAATGTCATAAAAATCTCTTCAAACGTTGACGGGGGAGATTTTTTCAATCCCCTTACTTCTTGCGCTTCTCGATTACAAACTCCCAGTTGCTGGCAACTCAGTTACTTGTGTGAAAGATAACATTCTTGAGCTGTGTTTTATTTTCCCTCAGATCCGATTCGGTTTGGATTTACATTCAAAAATACATGTGTTACAAAAAGAACTCAAGATCCGTGGGCCGAATTACGTCTTCAGTGAACGAGTGAACTTTTACACGTTATCGAACTATCGAGTAATCACATTGGTATGATGTTATACGAAGTATCACGAATCGAATTGAGTTCCTTTTGTACTAGGATAATTCTAGTACATTTTCCTAAACGTCAAAATTCCTAAGTCCCCTTTCACACAGGGAAACCAGTTGCTGGAGACTTTTTTGACGTTTTTCTTTAATTGCCTAGTAGCTTTTACACAAGGAAACTGGATTGCCGGAGATTTCTGTTTTTTCCATATAAAGTCTATTGGCTGAACGCACATTACGGACAAAGTGAGAAGGAATGTGATAAAAATGTCCTCAATCGTTGACCGGGGAGATTTTTTTCACTCCCCTTACTTCTTGCCCTTCTCACCAACAAATTCCCAGTTTCCAGCAACTCAGTTTCCTTGTGTGAAAGCAGTCTTACTTTTCATTAGTCGATGGCCACAGCTGCTGGTGTTGGGCTCATGTTTTGTTTACATTTGCCTTTGGAATTTAATTTGGCCAAAAATATTTGTTGGTTAAATCGAATTATTGTGCCTTAAAATCCAGCAAGAATAATTTTCTGGGTGATGTTTAATTTATTTTAATTTACCCTGAAACACCATTTTGATTGATATTGTGTAGGAATATTTGCAGAAAAGAGAATAATTTTATTTGTCTGCCATTTTACTGCTCACTCGTTTACCTAGCTTTTCCTTTTGAAATTTAGTTTTTACTCTGGCCAATAGATGGTTATTTGAAGTAAGAAAAAAGAAAGGAATACATAAATAATAAGGAAGAAAGAGGTGTTTATATATCACTGTTCTCATTGTGATTCTGTTTGTTTTATTATCATGACCAAATCCAATCGAAATCTGGGGGATAATAAAATGCAGCTTTTTTTATCTTTGTCCCAATCTATGTCCCGGTCTACATTGAATGATTTTTCCAGTGCCGATCTTTTGTTCGTCGGCGAAGGGAGTGAAATTTGAGGGGTAGGGATCAAATCGTTTGTACCACAAAACTCGAACGATTTTTCCAGTCTGTTTATGTTCTCTTTCACCTTCTTTCCAGTTTTTTGTGTGTGTCGGTGTCAATGTGTCGTTCGTTTGATGATGTGAGTGAATATCAATGAAAAATGAAGAGCATAGCAATACAAAATGAAGAAGACAAGGAAAAAATCTTATAGACAAAATCGTTTTGTGTGTACATTTCACATGATTTCTGGAAAATCTTCGTAGAAAAATCGGGCAATGTAGATCGGGACTATATTGAACGATTTTTCCAATGCCGATCTTTTGTTCGTAGGTGAAGGGAGTGAAAGTGAGGGGTAGGGACCAAATCGTTTGTACCACAAAACTCGAACGATTTTTCCAGTCTGTTTGTGTTCTCTTTCCAGTTTTTTGTGTGTATTCGGTGTCAGTGTGCCCTTCGTTTGGTGTGATGAATCTCAATGAAAAATGAAGAGCACAGCAATCAAAAAATGAAGAAGGCAAGGAAAAAATCGTTCTGTGTACATTTCACACGATTTCTAGAATAATCTTCGTGGAAAAATCGGGCAATGTAGATATATGATATGTTTTCGAATGACCAAAACCGGATACTAACTTAACAATCTGTGAAAAACAGTTGACAAAACAAAATAAAAAAAAAAAAAACAACACAAATTTACTTCGCCGGTGACGAGGCCAACATTCCACCAACGGAAGTACAAAGGCTATAGTGGACTACAGCAGCCGGAAAAAGCTGTCCGTTTTGGTAGGTTGTGAGGCCAATGCCCACCACACTATATTGGGCATCACTGACATAAACCAGAGGGGTGAGTACCTTTAAGACTTTGTGTTGGTAAAAAATCTAGAAATATTTAATGTAGGGAATACCCCTACTTTTGTTACTAGAACTAGAAAAGAAGTTTTAGACATTACTTTCGGAACACCGAACGTAGGCCGTCTAATAAGAGATTGGAGAGTATCCAATGAACCCTCTATGTCTGATCATAGATTAATTGTGTTTACCTTAGAAGGCCTTCTCACAGAGAATACCTCTGGAAGGAACCCTAAGAAAACAAACTGGGACCTTTACAAAAACGTTCTTAAGTCAAATATGGAACAAATAGGTCCAGTAAGTACGAAAAATAATCAACTTGAATTAGAATTTATAGTTAATCAGCCTTATTTATTAACTCGGTTTAGCGGCGGCGTAAAGTTACTCCGACTTTACAACACCTCTAAAACTGGAAAGCTTATTTTAAAAAAAAATATATCAGGAATAGAGGCGGAGTAAGCTAAAACTGGTTCCTAGGAGGTTTAAAGCCGGAGTAAAGCCGTTTTTGTATCTAAATGTCATTTTGACATGACATTGTGTGAATTTACAAAGAGGAGTGCAAACAATTTTTTTCTTTTTGTTACTACGATAAAATGGATATTTATTTTACATTAATAAATCATTTTAATTCTTTAAACGGTTTTACATTTAACAAAGAAGGAGAAAGTCAAAGCAGTACACAACTCATTTAGATCCCATGACACTGAGGGATGAATAAGTTGTCAGGGAAAAATCTATAAACATACACCAAAATATTTATTTTTATCAGTTGTAATTATGTAAATATATTAACATATCTTTTGATAATCATCCCAGATTTTCTGAACGTTTTCTTTTCTTTTCTTTTCTTTTCTTTTCTTTTCTTTTCTTTTTATTTTATTATTAGAAATTAACAAATAATTTCTTTACCAAAATAAACCAAAAACAATGAAAATCAGCTGAGGTTTGTTTACGTTTATGATAACCAGAGTTTTAGATTAAATAAGGATTAGTTCGACATGGCGTAAACCCGGTGTAAGTGCTTCGACTCGGTTTAACTATTCCGAGGTTTAACCGAGTATTAGTGAAATCTAATAAATATGGCTGAATAAGTTTAGTGGGGCTATACAGGAGGCTTTTGAACTCAGTTGCCCTCTTAAACCTATTAAAAAAACAGAAAGACGTGGAACTCAAATCTGTCAAAATTAAGATCCAAGGTTAGGAAGCTCTTCAATGAAGTAAAAAGAATCGGGGAATGGGATAATTACACCACAGAATTGACAAATTACAATAAACAAATACCGAAAGCCAAACGAAATAGTTTTACGTCTTTCTGTGAGGGTATTTCCTCAACTAGTGCTGCGGCAAGACTACACAAAGCTCTTGCGAAGGGGAAGACAACATCATTAGCACTTCGCTATAATTATGGGAGCTTTACCGAAAATGAAGCGCAGAGGGCCACTCTGCTACTTAATACGCACTTTCCAGGCAGCCTACCACTGGTAGAAAACTCATTAGAGAGAATACCTCCCAAACATAATAGAGTAGACTGGAAAATTGCTGCAAATATTTGCTCAGGCAAAAGGATTGAGTGGGCGATTAATACATTTCAACCTTTTAAGTCACCAGGGGCAGATGGTATCTTCCCAACCCTTTTGCAAAAGGGTAAGGATGATCGCATTTTATATTTTCTACAACTACCAAACGACGCGACGCGACACAAAACAGATGACATGTATCAGCTGTTCGAATATCCAAACAGATCCAAAAAATTGGGATAGCTTTAAATTTCTTTTTGACATCAGCTGTTTGGTTCGTCAGCTGATTTTTCGTTAGGCATTACAACAACACGAACAAATCCAGATACTTTTGGATACGCATCCGATCGCGGCTATTGATTTTCATTGCTTGTCGATGCAATAATTTTGAACGTTTCGCCTGATTCAAGATGTTGTCTTCCCGATTTTTAATAGCTTCTCCGTCATTTTGAAATTGAAGGTGAAAATATGAGAAACCATGAAAAAATTAGTGAAATTATGTTTTATATTATCAAAGACGGTGTTCACATTGGACTGATTCTTCCGATTATTTTTGACTTCTCTGAAATTTATCTCACTCCCACTACATAGTTAGAAAGGGAGAAAAGTAGTAACTTTTTTAAAAAATTAAAAATTGTGGATTTTTTTGACGTTCTCTTTTGTAAATTCGGAGGAGTCAGTCCAATGTGAACACCGTCAAAAACATTTAATTTTACTTGGATGGAAATAAAATGCCAACCCAATCAATAAATTGCCAAGCCAGTGTAATTTAAATTGTAATATTACTTATGGAGCCATAGGGTAAAGATTTAAGGCTTGACTACAAATGTGAGAAATTAACATGTATGTTAAAGAAAGCTGCTTTCAAAAAAACAAATGAAAAATTTACTGACGGATAAGTTTAGCCACCAGTTCGTACTTTTTTAATGCAAGCAGGTTTCTACAGCACACATGTTTATTACTCACTTTTATACTTTTTGCAAAAAGTAGATCTTCATAATGTAGTTAAGCCCGTCCACTTTCCAGTCATCCAGTGGGAAAATGGATGGCCGGAAAATGGGTGGCCGGAAAATGTATGGCCGGAAAGTTGACGGCCGGAAGTTTTACAGCCGGATAGTGGACGTCCGGAAAATGGACGGCCGAAATATGGACGTCTGAAAAGTTGACGGCAGGAAAGTGTATGGACGGTAAGTGTACGGCCAGAAAGTAGACGTCCGGAAACTGGATGGTCGGAAAGGGAAAAATGGACAACTGGAAACGGATGGTAGACGGCCGGAAATAGAGACCAAGATCGTAACAATTATTTTAGGTCTAAAATGAAGCGAAAACGAGAAAATTACTTCTTAAGTTTTTCGACTTAAAATGACTTCATCTAGTGCAGTGACTATGGGACACCCTTTGCATTTCTTCTGAACCTAAGTATAATATGATAGGCGAAATTGGTAGGTCTATGTAGGTCAAATCAAGTACAAGAAAATTCAAATAAGACTAAATCTTTTATTTGGTTTCTCTTATTGAATAATACATACATAAGGTTCCCTTTAACAATATATAGCAAAATACATACAATTACATATAACTAAAAAGAAAAAGAAACATTTTCAAAAGTTTCTCCCAATAACACGATCCAAATCGTTCCAACTACATGAGTAATCAATCTGAAGTAAGCCTTTTTTACTCAATCCAAATCTATTGCCATAAGTATTGCCGTACAATGATTCAGATCTTCGGCTAAGGGTGCTTCCATAAAACGAACTCTCATAAATCGATGTAGGGCTGGAATAGATTAAGGCATTGTGATTCTGTACCAAACACTCATAGCAATCTGGCACACTGCAAACTGACGCATAAGTTGTTTCTCCATAAGGACTACAATAGTCGTAAGGATTTGAAGGATAATCGACTGTTGGCTCAGGTTTAGGCAGTGACATGCCACGTCTTCGGGGAAGGACTCCAAAGCCGCCAACTGTTGTGTTCCGCCTGAGCGTGGCAACACTCTCTTCTTCGCAGCTACTGTTCCTCTCCGAGGAGGGGGAAGAGCTGCCAAAACCTATTAAAAGAAATAGGTTTGATTATTTATTCAACAAAATGAAGATGTTTTGAATTACCGCCATAAGTATTGTATCTCCTCGTATCTCTATCAGGATAATCATCGTATTTAACTGTGTTGAAGAGTGCTTCTTCGTCCATCTTACTATAACAGTCAACACACTCAAAATCATCTGCTTTCTGCATGTACAAAAATTGTGTTGGCACTGGCTCACCAGCTGGACTTGGAGACGTATCATAAAAGGAAGTGCTCTGGGGGGTTGAATCTATCTTCCTAAAATAACAAAAATGTATGAGTTCTATTTAAGAACCATTTAAATAGAGATGTGCCACAGACTTGCGGACGTAGTCATAATTTTCCAAATCCCATGGATCAACATAGCACCTTTGCGATGGCAAAAGAGTTGTCCCGTAGATATCTTCAGTTGTGTCAATAGAATAATAAGTCGAATCAGAAGTCTCCACTGGCAGAGGAAACTTAGGTCCTCGGCGTAATGTGCGTGATGCTGGTCTCTCGCGCATCTAAAATTAAATAAATACAAAAATTACCATCAGATCAGATAATAACATCGTACAAATTTGATGACTGTTGAAAGTATGAAGTTTAAAAGCTAAAAATAAAATGCATGCATCGGGTCTTAAAACAAAACATCGAATACTCTATTATAATAATTTATGGAACGTGCGGCGCATGGTTGGTGCAACGGCATTTGCTTTGCATAGCTTAATCTAATAATAGTCTTTTGCTAGAGACTACGATGGTAAACTTATTTCAAGACGACCTGAGGCTCAGGTGTACACAGAGTACATACCGTAATCAGTTTGGCTAAAAGTGAAAATCATTTTTCGATGCAATCATTTGAGCATTAAGTTAAGTTAACTGCCCCTTGCAAACTTCCAATGTGGTTTTAGCCTCTAATAGACTAAATGCTGATGAATACTGGGGATTTCGACATACGAAATCAAATTGTTCATAGGTGAGTGGTTCTGCTTGGTAAAAGTTTGATACTAGTAGAAGGTTTAAAAATACATGATATTGATGTGCTGTAAGAAATTGCAAAATTTGAATTGATGTCATAGTTAGGTAACTATGCACGCATACACTTAAACGTAATAGGTAAAATATAAGAAATTTACATGTAGATAAAGAAGCTCTGTGTAGTGGCGTACGCAGATTTTTTTGTTGAGAAGACTTTAATCATTCAATTTGATCACTATTTAAGATTAAGGCCCCGGTTATACCTATTATTGGAAACCATCATTGAAGAAGTTAGCTGTTGATTTTTAGGCCCCTCGTATCGTAAGTTTAATCATTGAATATTTAAATTATAAATTTATAAATTATAAATCAAAATTATTTCTCCTCCAAAAAAAAAAATCATTTTGACCTACATATACCTTCCCCATCATAAAGCAACTTTAATTTTTTCCATTACCATTGGTAAGGTAGTTCATCATTGAAAAATTATATAATGTTAAGTAAGAAAATTGAACGAATACTTACCTCTCATTTTTTCAACTTAAATAAATATTATTTTTATTATAATTTATTAGACTTTACATAAATTTACAGAATAATACTTAAATATAACAGCTTAGCTACCAGGGCTTAATGCTGTTAAATAAATAAGTCTTTAGCTTAATCCTAGTACGCTGCTGACGCGAAACGAAAAATCCCATACCAAAATGGCACAACGAAATCATAAACGAAAAATTTCGTTCTGCTTTCTGTTTTGCAGTACGCTGTTCAATGAGCGAAATCGATAATTGTAGCAGATTATTTGGAGAAGTCTACACACTTTTTTTTGCACAAAATTAATTGACCAGACCATTAATTGTGTTCGGAAAAATGACAGTTGAATGTTATTCGTGTTTGTATTTGTTTTTTCTTTTATACAGCATGGCGTTCTGTGATTGTTTTCGCTTTGTGTTGGTTTTTTTTGTTTGTAATTGGTGACACTTGCAAGGAGAATTTTTTCGCTGTTTTGCATCAGCAGCGTACTAGGCTTCAAAAACAAGGGTAATAAAGAAAACAAACACTTACAAATATTTTTTTTTTGAAGATGAGTGATCTGTTTGTTTATTAATAAAAACAAAATACAACAAATATAATAAAATAAAATAAAATAAAATAAAATTAAATAATATAAAATAAAAGGCTTTTAACCTAGGAACATATTCATATAAAAGTGGTGAGATATGATGGCAAGTTTTTGAACAAAAAATATGTTCATATGAAGGGGTAGCCTTAGAGTTAGGCCAAAGAGATAGAGACAAACTAAAATCTGGTGGTTCTCTGCTTCTCTCTCTGGTCTGGCGTGGTTTTGTTTTTGTTGGTAGGGATGTAAATATGGTAAATTGTTGTTGAAATCAGAAAACTGCAACTGATTTTTTTTCGGAAAAGAAGAAATGACTGTGTCTGTGTGCAGGATGGTCAAATCATATATATGTACATACTATATACATAATTATGTAAGGATATGAGAATACGGTATGAGTGAAAAATATAGTTGTAGAAATATGGGTACATTGTTATATCAAGTAAATTCTCTATTTTTTTCCCACCATACAAAAAAGTTTGAAATAATTTCCCACCATACATTTTTTCCCACTATTCTTCCCACCAATCTGGGAACACTGCTGAAACAAGAAAGAACAAGATACACACAATTTGCCTCTAGCTCGCTTAATGTGTTTATTAAAAACAACACATTGATTCAGAGTTCCCAATTCCCATACGTCGGGGGATGGAAATTCTAATACCTTTTTGTTTAGTTTTTGCTATGTAGCTTTCAGAATTATAGCTTTATAATAGCTTCTGAGAGCATATATTTTATGTATGTGTGTTAAGTGTTGTCACTTCGTAATTTTCTGCTTACATCTTTTCGTTTTATTTTTTTTCCTGGCTAAAATGCTGCTATACAATCTATGTTGGGTATTTTTTTTTTTAGGAAGAATCACTATTCGAGAAAGTTTGATGGAGTTCGGTTCATTAATTAACTGCAATTTGAATTGCCAAATAGTTTTTTTTCTTCATGAAAATAAAAATAAAAAGAATAACGTTTCGTGTTTATTGTAATATTTTACCAAGGGTTCATAAAATATAATTTATTTTCTTTCTAAAAATTCTAATAAGGAATTACTAATCCTTTTTCCTGAAATAAATCTTATAATCTAATCTAACCTTATCCTTAAAAGTCATACAAAATTAAGAAGTCATACAAAATTAAGAATACACAACACAAACAAAGCAATAATACTTTAAAGAACAATAAACATTGTTTGGTTTTTATTTATATGAAAAACGCAACAGTATACCAGTATACCAAGAAACCCCCATATAAAAAAAAAACACTTTTTATTTTAACCTGACCTGTGTGCATTCAAAAAACTGTGGTATTATCGCGGATATAAATACCCGTTCAGGCTTCCGAAACGACATTTTGATTTTCAAAGCGAATAAGAAAAGGAATTAAGTTTTTGAGGCAACAGCTAAAGCCATAATGTGATATGCTGCGCAAAGTTGGGGATATATGGAATTTGAAGAAGTAGAGCAACTTTTGCGATACTTTTTGAAAAGAATTTTCAAGTTGCCTCAGTCAACACCAAATCATATTCTTTATCTTGAAACTGGGTTATCTCCTTTGTACATATCAACGTTAAAAATGCAGGTCGACTATGCCATAAAAACGCTTAATATGGACGACAGAAGATTGCCAAAAAAGATAAGTATGCTGGTAATAAGAAAAGAAATTTCTTGGTTTGCACAGTGGAAGATATTGGCACAATATTGTAGCTATTCGTTAGATCTACACATAAATAATATCTAAGCTTGGAAACCTGAGGTGTACGAGTTAATTAAGGCAGTAGATCTGAGAAAAAGACAGGATTTCGAATTGAAGGCAAGGTCATCTCTACAACGAGTTATTTATGCCCAACTTAATCATAACTTAATAAACAGGAACTACTTCAATTGTAAATACTCAACAGAGGAAATATCGTCAATCATTAAAACAAGAGCAGAGGTTATCCAATTGAATTTCATTCCTTACAGAAGTGACCTTGAGGATATATGTGGGCTGTGCAATATGAGGGCGAGAGAAGATGTATATCACTTTTTGGGAAGATGTCCTATTTTGGCAGAAATTCGAGCTTCAGTGTTTGGAAAAAGTGTCTTGAGCAATGTAGAAATGAAAAATTGTCTAAACGGTGAAAATTGGAAACAATTGTCTAAATACAAACAATGGGGGTCAAGATACCGAAAAAATATAATTGATGAGTTATTCTAATGATATCCAAGAAAATCGTATATATAATTTATTAAATTAAAATTTTCTATTTAACTATATAATTAACTTATAAAAAACATCAAATTGTCACTCTGGCAGACGGCGTATGCCATGCTTATTTATGATTTGTTACAATATTGCATTAAGAAATTATATAAATAAAAGTCATTATTAATCTAAAGTTTAATTTGCGAGCCCTTGGCAAAAAAGAAAAATACAAAAATTAGCAGTTGGTAACCCTACTGACATTTGAATGAGAGAGAAGAGAGAAATATGCCAATTTATAATGCGCGATACGGCAATAATGGAAAATGCAAAAGCTTTATAAAAAAAGAGATAGCTTATTGAAATCCATAAAAGTAAGGGTGAGAGGCAAACACCCTATCTTCCCTGTACTGAAAATACGAACTGAACAGGGTATAGAAATAATTATTAAGTCAAATAGCTTACTTTGGCATCAACATAATCATTTATTTTTTCTTCAAAATCTCTCAAAATTGACAATTAATATTTTCAATAATTGGTTTTTAATGGTAGCTATAATTGGCATCTAAGGGACAGTTTTTTCGCAACTATTTCATCAATCAACATTCCAACTGTTAATAAATCGAATTTGTAGGTATTAGGACTAAAAAATCTATTATTGAAACGATTTTAATCGATGAAAATATGTAATTTCAGTACCAAAGTTGCTTAAAAAAAGATATGTTATAACTATATTTTATGTTAGTTAAGGATTCCAAGTACGTGTACAAAAATCAGTGCCAAAGTGTCCCACTTTGACCACAACAATGATGCAAAAATTGCTTGTTGCACTTAGTTAACGTCTAACCGATTTGGATCGAATTTTCAAACTTTGTCTTATAATACTCTAGGCTATTTGATTCCAAATTTGTAGCAGAATGGACAATTTTTGACCTATTTTTCGAGCGCTCCAAAATTACTTAGTTTTTCAGATTTTTTTTTTTACTCATGTTTAGATAGCAACTCAAATATAACAAACACGAATTTTAAACTTATGTGGTCTTGTAGAACATTTTATAACAAACAAGAACGTAGTGGATGGTTTTTCCTAAGTTGCATATTCCCAAATGTATAAAGGAAAATGTCGGGAAAAAACGGGGTGATTTTAGCGTTTTTCTCACTGTTGCATTTTTCCTGCAGCGAGCACAGGTTTTTCGAAGTTGCAAACTTAGCTACCAGACTACTCTAACATGCCCCAACAACATATCAAAACTGCAGAACTACATCGCGCTTTGCGAATTTAGCCCTTTTTTTGTAATTATTGACTGGGCTATTAGACTACTATAAAATGTGATGATTTTCAACATATTAAAGAAAAAGTAAAAAAAAGCATCGCATCAATTTCCTTACTTCTTGTGTCCTTTTTTCGTTTGTGACTTTTGTAAATCATCAACAATGAAAATAGTTGCTTGATTGCTCCACAAAAGCCATATAAAAAGCGGATTGGGTACGATAAGTCGACTTCCAAAACATCGAGTCCATAAGATCGACTTTCAAAATCTCGACAGAAAAAATGTCGACTTGTTTAAAGATCGACTGAATAAAATAACGAAAAAAAACTGGACCGATTTTTAAAAATAAATTTGATTTTCAAAATGTCGACTTTCAAAAAGATTTTGATAGTCGACATTTTGCTAATCGACATTTTAATAGTCGACATTTTATGGAATGAACAATGAAGTCATCATTCCATAAACCATAATCTGATCAAAATGTTGACAGTTAAAATCTCTCATTGGCTGGTTTCGCATCGTCTTCAATCACCCGTTATGCTATTGTTTTAAGCTGAACACTGAACATGTGTCGACATTTTTTGTCGAGATTATGAAAGTCGATCATATAAAAGTCGCTTTTCGTATAATTTTGTTGATAAAAAATATCAACAAGGCAATATTTTGCTCGACTTTTTAATTGTCGACATTTTATGGAATGAACAATGAAGTCATCATTCCATAAACCATAATCTGTTCAAAATGTTGACAGTTAAAATCTCACTGGCTGGTTTCGCATCGTCTTCAATCACCCGTTATGCTATTGTTTTAGGCTGAACACTGAACATGTGTCGACATTTTTTGTCGAGATTATGAAAGTCGATCATATAAAAGTCGCTTTTCGTATAATTTTGTTGATAAAAAATATCAACAAGGCAATATTTTGCTCGACTTTTTTCAACTAAGTCGACAATTGTCAAGGCGAGATTTCATAATGTCGAAATATTTTTAGTCGACCAAAAAATTGACGGCATTTTTAATTTCAAAAAAGTCGACATTTTGACCAGTCGACACCTTTTTTTGTCGATCAAAACACATAAGACAATAGCTAATTAGCTATCGTTCGAATGCTATCGATTTGACGATATCGTTTTGATGATTTGTAAGTCACGGAAAGCTAATTTTCGATCGACAAGACGATATCTTCTATAGTCGATAGTGATTATTGTTTTTACGTGATGTAAGGCTATCGTCAAATCGATATCGTCTGGCGATAATCGAAGAAGGTTCTTCCTAAATGTAACTCATAATAATCTCACTATAGCGACTTCGATATTAAACAACTCAAATTATGGATCATTTGTTTTGAATTTCGCTCAGTGTACAAATTTGATGATTCACATGATTAGCTTTGAGATAAAGTCATTGGATTTATCCGACAAAATTGCTTCTTAATTTGAAAATGTATTAGCATGATGCCCCAAGGTATCTTGAGTCTCCATGCTCCCCTAATGAATTTTCACTTTTCCACAAGCATACAGCTATCGTTCCATCTCTACGAATATAGCAAACGATGATGATGTGAAATATTTGCAAAACAAACATAACACAATACATGCATTAATCTTCAAGAATTATCATCGCATGCAAACTAACATCATCGTCTTCTTCAAGTCAGCGCCCACATTGATGATATACCTACTATACAGGTAGGTACGCGGCTCCATTTCAGATTTTAAGTTCAAGTGCATGTTTCTAATTACTATCCGTCAGATGCACGCACCATGTTTGGTAAGGTACGAGTTGGCTCTTCGTCGTCATCATTAAGCTTCGAAGTGAAAATCTTCCAAGCTCAAACATGACCGAGTGGAAAAGGAGAACGTCAAGGTGAAGGCGCCTCAAAGTGCCTTGTTTAACAGTGTGAAGCGAATCCAATAATTAAATAAAAAAAAATTTATATGAAACGAAAAGAGAGAATAAAAGCGTGCGACAATAATTATTTAAATAAGATGGTTTCTCCTAAAATAATAATTTGTTATCGTAGCGATTTTTTTAAAGAAAGTTGCACGACAATAATGCTGCTCAAGCTACAGTGCAAGTTCAGTGCCATCCTTATAACAAACAAAACATCAACATTCAACACTTTGACTTCCTGTCCAGCCAGTCAGACTTCAGACAACACAATCCTTACGTAATTCTGCTGAAAAGTACCTGCCTCTATTTTTACTTGACAAACCACCAGAGTAATTGTTGGTTACTCCAGTATAGTGTTTATAATTTCCATAAAGCCGATTTGTAGCATCGCGTCCATCAGGCTACAGGTTTAACCTGACGTGCTCTCTTGCCTTCCGTGGAGCGATGCTGTAATGTATGTGCCTATACCTGGCTCCACTCCAAGTTTAACGCGCTATTCCTCGAAGTCATGTAGTAGTTGTCGGTCAGCATTTAATTCTGGTTTTTGATTGGTTTTTACGCTGAATTGTACATTTTATTTAAGTTTTCCAGTGCATCCAGTTCAGCAGTTGCAGAGGATCAAAAGTGGTATCAATATACGAACTACTGTTTAAACATTTGCAGAACGCGCGCTTAATTATGACTTGGAAGAGCTGGTTGCCTCGGAAGGTGGCTGCGGCGGTGGTGGAGGTGTTGATGGAGTTGGTGGTGGTGTTTTCGGCTGTTGCGTCTTATAAAATTTGTTGATTGTGCGGAATGGAACCAGTAAGCGGCAATGTGAACAAAAGTTGGGGAGCTCCCAACTAGAGTGATCATTGTGGAGTTATACATCTGATCAACTGATTTCTTACATATACACATACATACATAATATCAACAAAAAGCATAAATCTTCTGTTTGTCGTGAGATTTTTGTTGCTCCCTGTAAAATTTATGACAATAACCCTGAACGGTGGATTTAAAACAAGTGTCATACTTCGGTTAAGTTGCGGTCTTGAAGCAATTCACAAACTGGTGTTTGATATCTCTCTCCACAAGTAGGTTTACTTGAGGTGGAGAATTTCGAAATTGTTCACTTTTGTTGCGAGTAAGATGATGGATGTAGTGATGATGATGACCTTTATGGCTTTTGTGTTCGATTGCTTAAGGAAGAATAATAAGGTTGAAGTAGGGCTTTAGATCACTGTAAGTATAGACAACGTGGATTTGTGGATCAAAAAAATCGAATGGTTAATGTTTATAATTTTATTCAAATGTTCGCTTAATGAGTATAAAGCTTTTAAATATGAATAAATTATCAAAAAAGGTACATAAATTCATCATGTTAGTTTACAGGAATTTTTCATGTTAAATGTTTTTGTTTTTTGTTAAATAATTTTATTGTTTGCCGTTTTATTATAAGATGGTTTATTTATTTTTATTTATTTTATTTATAAGAACTCAATTCATCGGGAATTGTTAATATTTCAACCAAGCAAATAATTTGGCTTTCCTCTTCACAAATTCATTGGCTTAATCAATTTAGGTAAGAAGTAACATTTTATTCTTCTAGTTTACTGTTTGGTAGGTACAGCAAATATTTAGAAATGCATACATAGATTAAACGGATTCTTAAATTATATTGACACCTACACACATAAAACATTTGATTTTTTTGAAATTATTTATATAAAATTTTGAAAGACTTTTTAAGAAAAACCCTGTGTCTACAGTTTACCCTGAGGCTACACGAGCCAGTACTGGCTTACAAATTACAATATATTTAAATTTTCTTACTAACACATACAAACCTGAGCAACTTGCTCGTCAAATGGCTTGCCATTTTCGAAGCCGGTTGGAAAGCCAGTAGAGAAGACAGTGGCCTCGTTAAGACTTGTATATAAAGCTACTAGGGTGCCCGCGACCGCTTCGCTGGGTCGTTAATAAAAACTCAAAGTTCTCTTCAAAATGTTTATCTATTGTAACGCTCTTTGGTATACAATATTTGTTGTCTTTCTGTTTGTGGAATATATAAATAACGCTGATGGTTTGCCTACTCTGGAGCATGCAACAAATAACTGCCCATGTGAAAATACTTGCTATTCTAAGTCTCTGCCACAAACTTCTAAAGACTGGAATTGTAACACCAAGGCGAATAGCCGTTTGAAATTGAATGGTAAATCAGATGGAATTAGCGGAATTCGGGGAATAAAAACGTCTTCTCCCTTATGCTTTCCTTTCAAAATTGTGACTTCGATTACATTAATTATTAAGCGCTTAACAGCAAGTCTAGTTCCGTTGCAAAGTTTTTGTTGATTTATATTCCGAAGCATGAATTGACACACTGACTTTTAATCGTTAATTATGGGGTGGCATTCCTGGTAAATCTAGTGAATTAAGAAATTCTGTTGGATAATTTACTACGTCATCTTCGTCTATAATAGTATCGATTGACTTATATGGTACTAATTCACCAATTATTCCATTTCGAATATCTCAATTAACATCGTTAACATCTTTATTTTTTCCTGCCAATATTGCTCGTTCGCTCAACCAAGCATTATCTTTGTATCGCTGTCCAATATTTGGAAAAACTTTTTTAATCAATTCTTGTTTAGTTTGGGTAATCTCACAAAAATTTTCCGACAATTTTAATAATCCATCATCAATGGGCCTTTTTGCCATTTCCAATATTCAACAACTGCTTTGAAAACTAACGGCCGATGAATCGTTTTGCAATTGGACATGCATAGCTATTTATTGTCAATCTGATTGTTTTGACATATCTCTACAAATAAGGTGATTTCAAGCATGCATTAATTTCATCCACTGGAGTTGATTGTGGAACTACGGACAATGTTTGTCGTAAATCACCGGCCAATAATATAAAGACACCACCAAATAAATTTTGATTGTTTTGAAGATCTTTCAATGTTCTATTCAAAGCTTCCAATAACTTCTTATGAGCCATCGTGCATTTATCCCACACAATAATCTTACATTGTTGTAATACCTGTGCTGTTCCCAAGTTCTTTGGAATGTTACATAAGGTTGTTTTATTAATATGAATGTTCAATATGGTAACTTAAGTAGGCCGATTCTGAAAAGTGCGGCAGATCGCTTATATTGGCGGATTTGTATTTTCTTAGTCTTAAAAAGGCTTCCTCTTTCCAGTTTTTGTTTCAAAATGATAGGTTTCTAGGTGATCGAAAAGTTTATGATCGATTTGAAACAAAAATTGGAAAGCAAAAGGGCTTTTGAGAATATGAAAATAAAAATCGGCCAATGAAACCGATCCGCCGCGCTTTCCAGATTCTGCCTACAGTTCAGAATGTGCAGGTCGACCACCTTCCAATAAGGAAGCAGCAATTCACGACCGAATACAAACATACATGCTACAATCAGTTAAATTAAAAATGTCTTTCCGTGGTAAATCCGGTGCATCCAAAAATTAAAATCCACCTTTCTAATCATAAACAGGTTTCATGATTTATAAACACTGATTTTTTGTTTTGATTTTATAAAGATTTGTTGTTTTGTTTGATTTCTTACTTTGAATGACGATAATAAAATCTGAATTTCCGTTTTGATTCTATAAGCAAATGTTGTTTGATTTTTTTTTTTTTTTGTTTTACTTTGATTTTTTTTTGGCATACAAATTGTAAGCGGTCACAAAGTCATTTTTTTTACATACAAACCTGCTACAGAACAATACCTTTCCAACAAACAAAAAAATCAAATTCGGAGCTGCCAAACTTGAGATGTAAGAGAACAAACGAACAACAATTCATTTTTATATATATAGATAGAAGATAGATAGAAGAAGATGGAAGAAGATATATATATGTAGATATGGATAGCTTTTCGTTGGAAATCTAATGTAAAATTAAATATTCTTTCTACAATGTGAACAAAATGAGAGGAGGGACCAAGCATTTTTAACATTTCCAAAATAGGCAACTGTCAAATATGATTAAAGGATGGCTATATATTATTATGATAAAATATACAAAATCTCTTAAAAATCCTAATTTTTTGAAAGTATATTTTTTGCTCCGGAAAAAGGAGAGTTTTGGGGATTTCGGTGACATTTGGAACATTCTGTTACCGATTTGTCAAGTCATAGACTGTCAAATTAAATTGAAAGATTACTACGGAGATGATGCATTGAAAAACTTAAAGATATCTGAATTTTTTGAGATTAAATTTTTTGCGCGGGAATAGGCGATTTTAGCGCCTTTGGGTGACATTTTGAAACGAAATATTCCTCGTACGACGTAAATTAGCTATCTGCCAACGCATGAACTGTCAAATTCGATTGAAGGATAGCTTCGACGATAATGGATTAAAAAACCTCCAAAAAATCAAGTTTCTTTAAAAATTATTAATAAAAAATCAAATTTTTGAATTAGATGAAAATCAATCCATGTTAATTTGACGCAACAGAAAAGTTTGTCAATGCATCCGTCAACGCATTGGCAGTGTTATGCGTTGACCATCGCAAGATTTAGTGCAGAATTCGGTGTCATTTTTTGTTTAAGAAAAAATCGAAGTCCGATGCCAAAGCAAATTCAATAAAATTGTGTATTTAGAATCCTAGATAGGCTGTCCTAGTAAAAGCTGAACGTGACCGCAGATACTTGAAAGCAACTTGTTTACAAGTTGCCTATCGCCTACGTCACAGCATATTCACGTATACGAACTTGACAGTCAATCTATGTAGCCAACTGGCTTGCCAGTACTGGCTCGTGTAGCCTCATCAGGGTTAGGAAAATCAACTCATCCTTTTGGGCTGTTGATAAACAGACATACAGGCTTAATTATGGGACACACATTTTTTGTCTTCGCTATCAGCATTTTTTTTCCAACCGTAGTATACTACCTACATATATATGTATATGTATATTTGGCTCTAAGAGAATTATATTGAAGGCAAAAATTGAGGAACCTTAAAGTACCTTAAAGTTCTTGTATTCAGGTGGACATAATAGAAAAAAAAATTAAAAAATAATAATTTCACACTAAACAAATATTCCACATACGCCACAGCGATCTTAAGATATATTGAAACTTGTTCATCGTATAATGTTGCATGAATCCGTACAATTTTGATCAATTTGCGCTTCACAACTAAGCATAGCAAAAGCAGTTTTATGTATGTATATTTGGATTTTTCTCAAAAAACATCTCCGAAAAAAATGTGTTTTATGACAACAGGATGTATAAGAATTATTATAATTTTGAGTGACTCTAGTTTTTCAAAAACTACAAACCGGATTCAGTGGCCCACAATCAAAACTATTGAAATTTCGAGCTACAATATTTAAAGCATATTTAAAAGTTATCCGTTAATACGCTTACTGCGTGTAGTTTTTTGGACAATATCTTTGTGTCTTTGAGTGGCTCACTTCAGGTTTCGACTTTTTTAAGGTGGTCTTCCGCAAATATTAATTTTTATTCTGCACATCTCCGCAACTATGGCTTTCTTAGCCCAATCAACGAAGACTCAAAATTATAAAATAAATGCAAAAAACAGTGCTCTCTGGATTATTTTTTTATATGGTAGGGGTTACCCCCAGGTATAACATACCCAAATTCCCCAGCCCAGGGCCGCGAGCTAAACTCCGGAGGGGGTACACCTTTTTAGATTTTCTTGAATATTTCCACAACCTTTCCTGTTAGCGGAAAAGTCTATACTACTCAATTAGAGTATATATTCACATTTTTCCTTAGGTCAATAATAAAGGAGATGCGGGCGGAGAAAACACAGCAAATCGGAAAAACCTGTTATTGTCTTAGGGCCCAGTTATAGCTATCATTGGAAACCGTCATTGAAAAAGTTAGCGGTTGATTTTGAGACCCTTCGAAAGTTTAATCATTGAATATTTTAATGCAGAAATATAGCTTACGGCTTCAAAATCATTTCTCCTCAAGAAAAAAATCATTTTGACCCATATCTTCCCCAGAACGTAACTTTTAATTTTTTCTATTTCATGGGTAAGGTAGTTCATCATTGAAAAATTAAAAGTCATTTTAAGAGAAAAGTTGTGCCAAATTGAATTTTGTTTTACCTAGAAATAATTATTAAGTCAATTAGCTTTACTTTAGCATCAAAATAATTATTTATTTTTTCTTCAAAATCTCTCAAAATTGACAATTATTAATATTTTCAATGATGGTTTTCAATGAAAGCTATAACTGGCCCCTTAGATATTGAATGTTTTCTGACCAATTTACTTGGAAAAAACAAAAAACATTAATAATTGTGATTGGAAGTGATTTAAAATAATCTTTCCGTCGGCTTTTTTTTTTTTTTTTTTTTTTTTTGGTCACTGTAGTTTTTGCAATGAAACAATTAAGTTACATTAGCTTTCCCGACGTTTCGGCAGGGGTTGCTGCCTTCTTCAGGGGAACTTTATTTGGACAACAAGAAAAAATATATTGTTTACATTTACTTGTTGTCCAAATAAAGTTCCCCTGAAGAAGGCAGCAACCCCTGCCGAAACGTCGGGAAAGCTAATGTAACTTAATTGTTTCATTGCAAAAACTACAGTGACCAAAAAAAGCCGACGGAAAGATTATTTTTAATCACTTCCAATCACAATTATTAATTCCAAATTGGTCAATAAATCATTTTTAATAAAAAACATTAATACACATTCATTCACTGTTGTTTCATCATATCGTGAAGCTAAGAAAGGAGTTATAATATGCTCTTTTTTCTATATATCCGAAACTATACGAAAAAGTTGATGTATACTAAATTAGGCAAAATTCAAATAGCAAGAGTTGCTTTAATATGGCGCCAAAAACTGATAACGTTTTTTTTAAAGGAACATAATACAAAATTTGTTTGCCATAGAAGGGGGTTCTTCCTCCCCCTCTTTAGAGAGAAGGGGCATTTTTTTTTAAATAATATTAAAAAACAACGGCAACACTTCCAACAAAAAAATTTACCTTTTTTGAAAGCCAGAACTTTTATTTTATTTTCAAATCAAGTTATTGATGTCCATACTTTTTGTAAAAATTATTTTCAAACTCAAAATTAAAAAAGAAAAGTTGAAAATTTCGTTTTTGATTTTTTTATTTAAATTGTAAAATAAAATGCAGAAATGGCTTTTATTGTTCACTACCCCTATTGATTC
Source organism: Melangyna quadrimaculata (assembly GCA_949320155.1). NCBI lineage: Eukaryota > Metazoa > Arthropoda > Insecta > Diptera > Syrphidae > Melangyna > Melangyna quadrimaculata. The sequence goes on along the minus strand of OX439483.1, from coordinate 67,037,308 downwards.
TTAATTGAAAACTGAAAACTAAATGGTTCTATGCTTCCTACTTTTTGAGAAAATCGAAAGTTACGACGACAATTTTTTTTGATTTTTTTTTTTAAATAATTTTTGTTAGTATTATACTGTGTAGTACGAGTATGTGATAGTAGTGTTTCTTTGAACTTGAGGTAAATGAATGAATAATTTCTTTGAACCTGCGAAGCAAGCCACCCAAAGTACTGTGATAGTGGTAGAGGGGACCCTAAGGTATAACATAATCAAAGTCCCCAGCCCAGGGCCGCAAGCCTTAGACGGGAGGTGGGGGTAAAAGTCCCCTTTTGTAGTTTTTCTTCCATATTTGGGAAACTAAGCATAATAGAGGCAAAGTCAATGCTGGTTCATGCAGGATGGCGCGCCATGCCACACAGCCCATACCAAAATCGATCTTTTTCGCAGCCAATCGTGGTTATCAGCCCTCTTGGTGATGTTAATTGGCTGCCTGGGAGCTGCGGATCCCTTTGGACTTTTCTTATGGGGAACCTTGAAGGACCGATGTTATGCCAACAATCCGGAAACGATTAAAGCACTTAAGCCCAATATCATCCAAGCCAATCCGTTAGCTACAGCCCGAAACCATCAATAAGGTCTTGGAAAATTGGAGTGACAGAATGCGAAACCAGTCGAGGCTGCCACTTGAACGACGTTGGGTTCCATAATTAATGGAAATGTTTGCTCTTAACTATAAAGCCATAATAGACAAATTTAATTTTGTTCATTTTATTCCATTTTTAAAACGAAGCTTGTATTTGGCTCACCCTTTACATTTTTGGAGCCATTTTTCATTTTATATTTGGTGAAAAACTTAAGAAAATAAACCGCTTGAGCACCCCCTTTTTTTGTAATTAGACGTTCAAATTTTGTACGCTTTCACACAAGGAAACTGAGTTGCCAGAAACTAGCTAGTTTGTACGCGAGAAAGGTGGGAGGGGAGATTTTTTGTCTTCCTTTTACGCCCTTCTCGCCAACAAACTAAAAAATGCGGGCAACTCAGTTCCCCTGTGTAAAAGGGGTCTAACGCAATTGATAGAGGTAATAAAATTATCGGGTGGGATGACCAATAAATTACAATAAGATTTTTAGATGACCCTTACCTACATATATGAGAACAAACAAAATTATATAAAGCAAAATGTAAGTTAAATGCAACAGATAAAATGATTTTACACTTTGCAATAATTTACCAAAAAAAAAATTCCTATAGTTGGTACAAGTTTCGCAAAACAGCGACGTGACGTGCGTCGTACGAAAAGTCGAAAAGACTAGAACTAGGTACCTAACCTACCTATGCAATTTGTCATTTATGGTAGTTAATATCCATTTCAATATTCAATCACAGCTTGTGAGTGCCAAATACTCTCAAACTGCGTTTTGAATAAAAAAAAAATGGGCACGACTGGATCGCACAAACTTTCTCTCGTAGCAAACAACTTTAATGTAGCTCGAAATTGACAATGCGCATATGTATTGGTTCCATAACATTATGATATCATTAAAAAAGTTTTTAAAAACAAAGGACCTCTTACATAAAAATTACTATAAATTTGTTATTTAAATAGCTAAAACAGATAGAGCTACAAAAAAAAGTATGCCATCTGATTTGTTTGATAAATATGAATTTATAAAAAAAAAATCGTTAAAGCGGTTTTCTTAATTATTTTTTTACGTGATTTAGGAGCAACTTTCCATATTATTCGATTATTCAATCAACAAAAGTGTTCTTGAAAAAGTAATTCAAAAGAAAGTCCTGGGGGATATATTCGATCATAAGTTGTCTTTTAATTACTATATTGATTATATAGTTAATAAAGCGTATAAAATGTAAGGTTTTGTAAGAAGGAACACGAAGGAATTTTCTGATCCCTGAACGCTCAAATGTCTTTACTCAGCCTTTGTCAGATCTCGAGTATTATAATGTTGTCTGGAATCCCTATTACAATAAACATTCTTCTAGGATAGAAAGAGTATAGAAAAGTTTCACTAGGTACGCTTTTAATAAGCTTAATTCGAATGTAGCCAGACCGGTATATACAGTAAGGTTTCAGATTTTGGATATGCAAACGCTAGAGATGAGAAGAAGATACTTTTTAATAATGGTGACTAAAGATACTTTAAGTAATCATAGAAATTGCTCATACCGACTTGAGCGAATGAACTTTTATTTCCCTATAGTAGAAGCCTCCGAATGAGTTTTTATCTACGTGATGATTTTTATAGAAGCAATTATGGAAGAAATGAACCTATATCCCGTTGCATCAGAGAAACCAATACCGTTTTACACTGTATAGATATTTTTCAAGTCTGTTCAAGAGATACATTTAAAAGAAATGTCATGATTGTTTTACTGTCCTGTTAACTTAAACCTTATTTTATTATTAAATTTATTTATTATTATTTTATTAACACTAACTGTATATATTAATTTATATTATAATCTATATTATATTTATCTATTTAAGCGTAATCTAAAATATGTTATAAACTCCGCCAACTTTTAGAATTAAATAAAACACAATTTTCCACAAAATTAAAAAAATATTCATTTACCCGTTTTCAAGATATCGAATTTTCAGAAAAAAAAAAAAAATCAATATTTTTTTAAAAATCCAAAAATTATTTTTTCGAAAAAATGTACATATACATATGTAAAATTGTTAAAATTCTAAAGGACCTCTTACACAAAAAATTTGGTTGATATCGGTGAAGCCGTTAACGAGAAATTTGAACACCAAAAAATCGGTTCTATGACAGGTACCGTTAATAACCGTTATACATTTTTTTTCTACCAAATTATTAATTTTAGTAATGCCGTTTTTGCCGTTTTTGAAATTAATCAATTCTTGTATATTGGTTGTATGGCAGGTACCGTTATTTTTTGAGCTAAAAAAAAATCAATATCCCCTCTAGAGAATCCCATAAGAACTTTAAGTCCAAATTTTCAAGAAAATGGCTTCAGCCGTTTAGGCTGCAGGTCAAAGTACAGACATAGACAGACAGATGGACAGACAGAATTGCCAGACTCACTTTTTTCGCGTTCTCTATTATAGTAATGTTGGGGAAAATTATTATCTCGAGTTATTTTTTGCACGAATCCTAAACTTGCCCTATACTACGTAAGTCGCTAGTAGAAATAGATGACACGAAGGTTGTGAACTACGTGAAGAAGGAAACACTTTACGATAATCGTTTTGTAAATTACGAATTGATTCTCTTGGATTTGCAATAATTTGCTTTCTTTGTTACTCATTTTTGAGTGCAAATTGCGAATCACTTCGAATACAGTATTGCTTTAGTTATTTAATGGCCATTTATATTTTAATATAGTAATATTTATTTGTTGATAATTTTGGAATGAAAGTTAACATGTGAAAAGATAAGACTATTGCTATAATTATATTCAAAAAAAATTTCTTAGTCCAATACACCTACTAAAAAAAAAACAAACAAATAATCTAAAATAAAATTTTATTTTGTTCAATGTGCTGTTAGATTTTCATTATATCTCCCAAGTAAAAAGCATATTTTCACATTAAATCACGTTCAGAGCAAAGCAAGCATAAAGAAGTGAAATCGCCCACATTGAATTAATTACAAAGTACCTACCTACCAACAACAAATATAATAATTAATAAAAGAAACTCGCCTATTGTATGCACAATATATCTTGACAAATAACCAAACCTACCCACGCCATCGCCATACGCAACGCATTTATGCCTTGATTATTAGGCAATAATTATTGTCATTGTTATTGGTTGAAGATTTGGTCGAACAATTGGGTTTGTTACAAATTTCGAACAACGACCTCTATATCTGGGTTCAGGTATCTATCTATAGCAACATAATTGAGTGTGAATAATAGGGACAGGATTACAGATAAACATAAAAATAATTCAATTTTATTTTTTGTTGTCTATGCCGTAATGCAGTAAAAGAGGCATTCAAATTTGACTTGAATTGTAAGAAATTAGCTTAGGTGAGGTCTTCAGTTAGTAGTTTTACTTTTACTTTCAAAATGAATTATTCAAAGACATAACATTATCAATTTTATATCAATGATTATATATTTTATATTTATATCCAGATTTAAATGTAATTAAGATAATGATTCATTTTCACTTGTGATCGCAGACAAGTTTCTCAGGTTGACGATATAATAAATTTTATTAACATCTATTATGTAAAATAGACGCTAAATACCAAATTTTTAAACTTTTGGATGAAGAATGTCAACTCTTGATAAATCTATCATATTATAATACATATGTATGTGTTTACTGAAAAAGCAAATCACGTATAGTTAAAAAAATCAAACTCGAGATATATATTGGTTAAACTTGACATTCCGATGATGCTTGATGGAGGAAATATATTTGTTTGTTTAGCTGGTCAATTGAGTTAAAAAGTTGGATTGGTTTGCTTCAATCTAGGGACACTGGATTATTATTTTAAATTTAAACTTTGTAAAAAAAATATTGTGAAACATACAACACAAAAAACCTTTTTCTTTGAATTTTTCCAAACCTAGTTTAGGAGAAGTCAGATACTCACATATTATTGCGAATATCTTTAATCAGTGATTATATTACAATCACTGAGAAATCATGGAACCTGTTTAAAAAATGAAACTTGAAATGCATGAAAACTGTACTGTATAGATCACAAGCATCTACCACAAGAGTAAATTAGTAAAACTCTAACGTTTACTTAAGTTTTAAAGGAAACACTTAGCAGCAAACTGGTGAAATATTTTTTGTTTAAATAAATACATTTATGCATGCATTACAAAAGTTATTCAATAGACATCACATCAAACAGTCAAATTTACATTGTAAACAAATTCAATATATGCGGCTGATCAGCCAAAACCTTCGAGGTCAACTGGATAAGTGGATAAGCAACTTCTGAAGAAGTATGAAGATGAGTGTTGATGATGATTGGTTTATTTCACTATTCGTCATTTCGGTCTACAAATAATGTGCAAATTATGCTTAAATCGAAGAGATAAAGTTAGCTTTAAAAAATGAATATTTTGTTATTTTCGTAATAAAGCTATAACCTACATACACTCCTCGTCAACTGAATACGCACAAACATTTTTTAATATACTTTATCCATTTTTTCCAAACAGTGATGGTTATTATGCCATCTGTTGATGCTAACTATTCCCTTAAGATGTTAAGCAGATAATTCCGAAAGAATTATCCAAAAACAACCGTGAGTTTTTCTTCAACCACTTGCAAAGTGTTTTATATGCAAAGTAGGAGTTTTTATTTTAGTCAACTGAATAGGTACAACGCCATTTTCTTCGTTGTTTATAAGTTTTTTGGAGTGCTTGACAGTTTAAATTAACGATTTTAGTGTTTTCAGTAAAATTTAATTCTTGATTTCAAATTTTAAGAAAAATGGGTAGATCTACTTGTCTTAACAGTGTTGAAAAAGCTAAAATCGATTTACTTAGAGACCAAGGCCTAACTGGACGTGCAATAGCTGATAAAGTTGGCCGAAGTTTTAATGTAGTTTATTCTTACTTGAAAAATAAAGATCCATACGGCAAAAACATGAAGGGAGGTAAGAAAACAGCAACAACAGCAGCTGAGAGACGAAGAATTTTAAGATGTGCATCAAATTCTTCTGATTCTGTGGCAAAAATAAAACAAAAAGTCGGCGTAAACGCAAGTTGCTCAACAGTATTAAGAGTAATCAACAACTCAAGCCATCTTAAACGAATGAAACTTAAGAAAAAACCACCACTTGACGAGAGACGGAAAATGTTGCGATTAGATTTTTCAAGACTTCACATGAGTTGGAAAAAAGAATGGTATCACGTGGTTTTTTCAGATGAAAAAAAGTTTAATTTCGATGGCCCTGATGGGTTCAACTTCTATTTTCACGACTTAAGAAAAGAAAAAAGATTTTTAAAGCGCCATCATAGTCGTGAAGGAGGTGTCATGATATGGGGAGCAGTCAGTTATTATGGAACAGTTGAGCTCGAGGTTGTAACATCAAGAATGACAGCAGCTGGGTATAAAGTAATTTTGGAAAGAAATTTTCCTAAATTTTCTAACATCTTTGGACCCATAAACTGGACCTACCAACATGATAATGCGCCTATTCACTCAGCGCGCATAATAAAAACATGGATAGAGGACCAACAAGTGCAGTTGCTTCAATGGCCGCCGTACTCACCTGATCTAAACATCATAGAAAATGTCTGGGGATGGTTAGTACGCAAAGTTTATGAGGGTGGTCGTCAGTTCGAAGACAAAGAAACCTTAATTTCTGCAATCAAATTAGCGTGGAGCGAAATTTCGTTAAATTACATTAAAAAGCTATACGATTCCATGCCGGATCGAATTTACGAAGTAATTAAAAATAAAGGTGGAAGTACCCACTACTAAACTTAAACAAAAACTTGTTTCATTCCATTCCAATACCAATTTTAATTTTTGTACCTATTCAGTTGACTCAAAAAAAAACTTCTACTTTGCATAAGTTACACTTTGGAAGTGGTTGAAGGAAAAACTCACGGTTGTTTTTGGATAAGACTTTGAAATTCTGTTATTTATATGTTACGAAAATTTTAACCATCAACAGATGGCATAATAACCATCACTGTTTGGAAAAAATGGATAAAATATATTCAAAAATGTTTGTGCGTATTCAGTTGACGAGGAGTGTACTTCAGTCGAGGAAATGAATAATCAATAATATTAAAAAGAATTGAGTGTTTGAGCGAATTGAGTGTAACTTGTTTTTTTTTTTTTTAAATCTAATAACTCAAAAACTTATAAAGGTATTTTTGATTAGGAAGCCAACATTGTTTTGTTGATTAGTTCAATTTAAATATACAAATTAAAAAATAAGTTAATGTAATGAAGATAAACAGTCACTGCCGCAGCCAAAACCATCCAAAAAAGAGGTAAACTTTAATTGGTCGTTGGAGCGAGGTCGAAATCACTTTTATAGGAATCTTTTATGGGATTTTGAGAAAATGTTCTAATAGCTGTTTTTTGTTGTAAAGTAATTATCGCTAGCTACTAGTATACTGGCGCAAAATTTTAAACATTGCTCGTTTATGGAATAAAACCGGCTCTAGTTAATAACTAACTAGTCTAACTATTTCATATTTTTAAATACGTAAAACAATTCTTCTACCTAATGTGGAGTCCGTAACGGTAACATAAGCAAATTTCGGTTGAAAAGACACAATTTTGTCACTTGAAGAGAAGAAACACAGCTAAACAACACACAAAATTTTAAATACACACAAACAACTACGGAACAAAGAGCTTTAATTACTTTTAAGAAAAAAATTATATTTTTCTTCGTGTAGTATTTTATGTTTTACAAAGCTTGTCCAGAAATGTTTCAAAATGTTGTCATTATTAATTGGTATGGCATTGCAGAAGCTGTATGGATGAAGAGGAGGAAGAATCTATTCCTCATCTTCTCTGTACGTGTCCCGCCTTATCTCAAAAACGTAAACTTCATTTTTCAATGATCGTACTGATCTAGCAAGCTCGGACATTAACACGCTTTGTAAAGAGCTGAAATTGGTTTGAGCGAGTGGGCAGAATACTTAAGATTCATGTGGTACCACAATGGATGGTCTAAGTGTGTCGGCTTATCTGCTGACAGCCACTTTAACCTAACCTATCCTAACCTAATGTTTCAAAGTACTGATAGTTTTCTATATAAGAAAAAAACATAATATTGCCCTTTTCATCCCACAAACTCAAAAGTTCAAAAGTTCCCGGATCAACAGCAATGTGTCGTAAATCCTTTTTTCGTTTATAATATAACTGAACTGAAGCATATCGAGCATTTTCTGAACCGACCGTGTTCACTCCGATTTATTTTTGAAACATAATTGGGCACTTAGCTATCATCCTCATCCACTACATTTAATTTTCGTCTGTACAATTGTTCTTTTTTCTCAACGAAAATGTTCAGTGTTTCGATTTGTTTAAAAACGAACTGATTGTAAGGCAAGTTTTGGATTCGTAATTAAAATCAAAGACGAGATATTAATCATAACTTTTTTTATTGACGTGGGAGTAGTCAAACTCTAATGTTTCATACCAATTTCCCTTATCTTAATTTTTGGTACTGAAATCCAGCAAGGGCTTGTCGAGTATCTGACAAGCTTTCCTCGTATAGATTTTCCCTACTGGAAACTTAATAGGCCCAAACTAGGCTTAAACTTGACATTTTTCCAGCCGGGTAATAAACTAAATAATGTGAACAAGTATTTTTGTTTTGACCGTTTTGCATTCTAAAGGGTTTTCCGATTTTAAAATGGAATAAAACAAGTTATATATGAGATATCAATAAGGTTTTATCTTTATTTGAGAGCCCTATCAATAAAATTATGTGTGAAATGAATCGTTGAAATGGCCGTCGCGGATTCACTGGGTGGCGCGGATTCGAAAGGTCCAGTTTTCAATAACTTTGGCGCATAAATCAGGCTGAATTTGACCGATGGCATGGATTATTTTGTCTTTCAGGGCCGCGGTGGTTTGCGGCTTATTCGCATAGACCTGCGACTTAAGAAAAACGCCCCCAGCCCAAAATCCTCACCTTTAACTTTATTTGGATGCATTGGCACCTCGTGAATCTTGCGTGGATTGGTGTCGTCCCAAATCCGGCAATTTTGCTTATTCACGTACCCATATTCATCCAAAAATGGGCCTCATCGCTAAAGATGATTTTTCGACCAAAATTGGGATCAACTGCTCCAAAACCCAATTAGCGAATCATTTGCACGTGTTGCTCGACGCTGTAACTTACCATGATGATTTGTCTTTAGTAAATGATTAAAAGACGATAGTTTGACAGAAAGTAAAAGCAACAATATGGCCGCCACGAGCTGTCAAAATCAACCCGTCCCTATTGGAAAACCCTTTACAATAGCCAGCGACATTATTGTCATTAAACACAAGAGAAAGTTCGTGATATAAAGTAGTGCACTTTATTTCTTGATAAAGTTGCAAACACTTATTGAAGTTGTCGTATGCATTTCAAGGAGTTTTAAAAGACAACCGCAAACGAGACATTTAGGCCTATTCGGCGCAATCTTTTATTCTTTTATTCTGTTATTCTTCTATCAATTTCCATACAAATTTTCGAACTGTCAAAAAACCTTTTCTTGTTTTATTAATTGGCATTCTGATTCTGCAGTTCGAATTCTGTTATGAAATCTGTTATAAACCATAACAGAATAAAAGACAGATTTGTTTGACTTTTATCATAAAAGATTTCAACACATGAAGTAAAAACTTTTATTTCTTTACTGAATTGTTCTTCAAAAGAGACAGATATAACAAAATAATATTAAAATGCATAATTACAAACACAAATAAGTAATTTTAAACTAAATTATTTTGTATACAAGAAAGCACAGAACACAGTTGATGCATGAAACGTAAAAAGTAGTCGCTTTATCTTGCCGGTCGGCACGGAGTGCCTCACCTGAAGAAGAACGAAGAAAACATCGCTATCGAGGAGGAGCTTTCTTGGGTCTTGTCGGTGGCGTAGCTGCACTCTTTGGATTCTCCTGATCTTCAGGTCGAGGGAAGAGGGACGAAGCTGCTTTCATTGCCAAGGGTGGAAGAGAACCGATGCTTCTAATGGACGCTGGCTCAGCCCTTGCTCTGCGCGCCTTCGGTTGGGGATCTTTGTACGCGTTTCTAGGAACAGGAGCATACTGTTATGGCGTTTGGAAGCTCTGGACTGCCGAGGCTGACTAAAGCCGATGCGCCAAAGAGTCGAACCGAATTCGATGGGTTAACCGATCTAATGAAATACCTAGCTGCCTGGGGCAAAGAATAAAACACTTTTTTAACTTTAACTTATCAAAAAATAACTTTTTAAATTGTATACATTAAATTCACGAACTGTTATAGATAAATAAAATAGAACAATAATTTATCTACGCGAAACAAAACACGAGCATTGCATGGGTTAATTTTATTTTGGTCACTCGTCAGTGTCGATTTTTTTTTTTGTTTACTACATCTGACAGCAGATTTTAGGTCTGTTCGTATTAATGTTTCTTTTTCGAAGTTCCATAACAGACTTTTATAAAAGATCGAACTTTTGAATACCAATTATAAAAATCTTTAATGGTAGAGATCTGTTATGCATCATAACAGAAAATTCATAGCAGAATAACAGATTAGGCAGAATAGGCCTATTTACCTCTTACCTTTCAATTTCGGCACACGAGTTGGAAATCGACAGGCATATAGCACATTTTTTGGCTCCATAAGATAACTTCCCAATAAAAACTCCCCAAATATGTGTATGGAGACGAGGAGTTTTTTTTTATATACAAAAAAAAACTCCACAAAATTGGAAAGTTGTTTTATGACTTTTGGGGACTTATTTAATTTTTTTTTAATTGGGGAGTTATTTTATAATGAAATTATTCCCTTTATTCAATTATGTAAAACTTCCCCAAATTTGGGTATTTATTTAATTGTTCTATTTTTAAGCGCTTTTTGTCTTCTGGTGATAATTAACGGCAATTCTAACAGTTTTTGGTGTACGATTATTTCGTATAGACAAATGACTTAGAATGTAAGATCTTCATTTGTCAATTATAAATCGAGTCACTTTTTTTTCTATTATTTTCTAAGATTTCCAGTTGAATTTAAAAAAAATATATACTTATTGAAAATCCAAAAAATAGTGCAAAAAGTGAAGTTTTTCATAATTCAATATTTAAAATTAGGGCTGACCACGAGACGGGACTCTGCGAGACTCTGCGAGACTTTTGTAAGTCTCGTCTCGGTCGCGTTAAAATCGAAAATTTTCAGTCTCGTCTCGGTCTCGTCTCCGGAAAATACGATTTCCGGCCAACTTGTTGATTATTGGAATATTTTCGATTTTAGTTTGAATACGTGTAGAAGAAAATAAATATTTAACTGAAATTGGATTTCTTAATTTATTAGACTCTCTGTAAATTTCGGTCCAAATATACAGTATCGCCTCGGTCTCGGCTCGGTTGCTTAAAAGCCATTCTCGTCTCGGTCTCGTCATGCGAGACCGAGATCGAGACTTTTCTCGCCTCGTGGTCAGCCCTATTTAAAATTCAGCTTGGGAAGCTCCGCAAATAACCAAACAAATCTCGTGATTTGAAAAATTTAAAATGTTAATAAATATTATATTTTATCATGAAAAGTCGAAATCTTGACTTGAAGGACAATAATGTTTCAACTCCGATTAAAATGAAAACAACTAATTTTAAAATTAAAGTTATTCTAAACAAAAAAAAAATTCTCTGAAATAAAACATTACTTGCCAGCCTGAGCAGCACAAGATATTTTTTTTTTGAAATCGACAAAAAAAAACTAATTATTATTTCACAATCATTTGCATAAAAGTCTCAATAAGTTTATTGTTAAGAAAGTCAAAAATAAAATTTAAGGTAGGTACTTTTAGATGGTTCCTGATTTCATTTTAATTGTTTCCTGCCGAGAATTAGGCTGATATTTTTTAAGAAATAAATTATTTTGGTCATATTTTTAAATGTACTGTGGTCTTTTTTTGAACAAATTTCTATTAGCATTTATTGACTGGTTTGTATTCAAAGACTGCTAGATTCCAATTCTTAAGAACTTAGGGCGAGTTCATATTTGCAGAAATCTGTGGCAAGCCTAATACATGAATAGCTTCTGCATATTGATTTTATTTGTCTTCTGCCCGCAGACAGCAAGCAGGCGGGAGTTTTATTAACAACACCCCCCCCCCCCCCTCCCCCTGCGCTCGGCTGTCTTTTGTATCAGTGCAAGGGCAAGCTACATTTCATCGGTCTCGGAGCGATATCGCGGCCTCAACACCAGACACCACTAAAATGCACTTTTAAAGTACAACAACAAAAATAATCCTTCTAAAAGAATAATCCTTCTAAAAGAGCTTTGTACGGCTACAAATTTTCATCACTAAAGCCTTTTGCCTATACTAATCAGAATTCATCGGTTTGGCAGCAACACCACAGACCAATGACCACAAAAATGCATTTTGAAATTATATTTTCCTGGTGTTAGGTCCACGGTATCGCTGCCAGACCGATGGATTCTAGTTAGCCGTATAAAGCTATTTTAGAGGGATTATTTTTGTTATTGCTCTTTGAAAGAGCATTTTAGTGGTGTTGGGGCCGCGATATAGCTGCCAGACCGATGACATGAATCTTGCACTGATACAAACGACATGGCCACAAAATTTGAAGCGGTATAAAACACTTTGAGTAAATGTTCACTAGCTCTCGGACTACTTGCTTTCTTACTAGAGGTAATAAGTATAGGTACCTACTAGTGATTCTGTTTTCATGGGGAAAGTGTTTCAATTTTTTTTCGGAGAAACATAACTTTTTATAAACTGTTGCAATGTGTGCTAAAAGCACAAAAAGAATTGAAAATTTTGATATTAAAGTTCACTGTGGCGTATTAGTAACTTATTTTTGTTAAGTATAGTATTATTTGTATATTTATATTTATCATATACATAATATGTATGCATAACATATATACAATATATTTTAGAACCTACCTACATATTATATAAATATATTAATTATAATTTCATTCTATATTATCGTAGACAATAAGTAATTAATTAATACAAACACATCAACACTATAATAATAAATCAAAACTTCTGAAAATATCAAGCCTTATAGAGATACTTTATTTTGTTTTTATAAGATTCCAAACTAATCGTCTTGATACAAATATTTTTTTCTTAATATAATTTATCGAACCCACGACCAAGACCTTGATCTAAAGACCTCATGCAGTTAAACGCCTTCACACTTTATTTTATACATACATACACATATACAAATAAAGATTTATCCATAATTATCTCATTCTATTGTTCTTAGCATGCCCATTAATTGATATTACAAAGAAGACCAGAAAGCTATTATAGAAATAAGTATGCAAATATAGAAACAAATCTTCATGGCTCAGTGTGGAACTGAAGATGTATTAAACAAATCTTTTGTTTGAATAAGTTTAGCTATAATATAAAAATTTTATTCTCGATTTTTAATAATAAAAAAGAATTCTAGAAAGCAGAGCCTCAAACTGTCTTATAACCTTTTAATAACCTTTACTCAATTTTAGAACCTGGCTAATTTACTGAAATACTTGTATAAGGATAATTTTTTCGACATAATTTCAGCTTGGGATAACTGTCACTTTTCAAATGTTGAATTAAAACGTTTTATACCTTCATATCAGTGCTTCCCCATTTTAAATATTTTAAAAGAATCTTTTTATTTCGGTCACAAAAAAAGTGTAACGTTAACACATCAAAAACTATCAAAGACACCATTCTAAATTCTTGAATACCTAGTTATACATATTTTAACTTTCCACAAACGTGATTTTATGCCCTTGAATCACAAAATAAAAATTATACAGAATGATTGCAAATCAAAAAAAAAAAAAAGGTTTACAAAATCTGGGTTACACGACTCTTTTTGCACTCACAGCCTCAGTTATTCGTTAAAAGTAAAGACAGCAATAACACCAAATATTTAATACCTACACCGAAATTATTAAAACAATAGCGGAAAACCCAAAATTCATATTGCGGTATTTTTAAGCCATGGGTACACTTTTTTCAGTTCGTATCCGTAATATGCGCTACTCGTTCAGAATTTAAAATAAGCAAAGAACATTATAAATTGTATAAAGATGAAACACTCCCACAACATGACAAACGCACAACACCAAATAAGTGTCTTTGTTAACTATTAATTTATGTTCACCTTATTTGTATCCAAATTGATGCCAAGCCGTCTTTATCCAAATCCAAACAATGTACCCTCGGGGAAGACCCAGAAAACAATTAATTTTCTCAAAATCAAAGAATACAAATTAAAAAAAAAAAACACAAAATGTAATCGAAGTTTCAAATGCAACGATAAAAAAAAATAATTGAATGACTACGCGACGGAGGAGTCACCGCAACGCAACGTCGACCTAACCAAGTCCACGAATCGAATCAAACTGATTCGATTGGAACCACAGGTGAAGCTTGAAGCACACGACCAAACCAAGCAGAGCAAGAGCAGCTGGTGCTACCTTTGGCGAGAATAACAAAAAGATAAACAAAAAGCTAGACCGGTCAAGTGGGAGTTTATGTCATAACGCAGCCTACAAAGAAAAAAACGCACTATATCAGTCAGCTTTAGCACCAGCACCAGTTACAAGCAGCTGCACCAAGTTATTATAGTCTGGAAGGTTTTGATACGATGAAAAATTCAGTTAACACCTGCTGCTAAGCTTATTTATAAATATTTTTTCTTACGCTAAAAGAAAAATGCAAAAATAAATTACCTTCGCAGAAAAACAATCTAGTTTTCGACAAGGCACTTAAGAGTTTTACATAGATTGTGGCAAGGGACTAGCAAGGGTTAGCAAAGGCTAGATTAGGGGTCTTGGCGATTACGAACTCTTTTGCCTCGTCAGGCAAAACAAACTAAATAAAAATTGGCTTATGTGGGACCTACTGGGCTTAATGAACTCACCTACTGGGCTAACTCCCACGATCTTCTGCTTTTCAGCTAACTCGCCACCTGTAACGGGACCTTTATATGGTTGGGGTCCAAGGACTCTCTACTGGACTACTTCAATTCTCCCTAAGGGTAGGTACCATTTCCGCCTAAAAATTCCCACATATTGCACATCAAAAGATAGTTCATAAAAGAGCCCATGAATACCTCCAACCCCTCATGCCACAATCCACCGTCTACAGGATACTGAAGGCCGCTAATAAAAGCAGGAGTGAAGGACGTCCAATCAATGACGGCTCGGCATGCTCGCTTTTGACTAGGGATGGGCCAAACTGCTAGTTATCGGTAACTGTTACTAACTGTTATTGCTACTTTCCAATACCTGTTAAAAATACCTGTTACTGAAATAACAGTTAAGAAATCAAAATTCTCCTGGAAACTTGAAATATCGAGAATTTTTTTTTTATCTAATTTATTATTTTTCTCAACTGTGCTTTCGCTTCAAAATAAAATGACGCCCGGGCGTCGAAAAAAAATGACGCCGGGGCGTTAAAAATAAAATGACGCCCGGACGTCAAAAATAAAATGACGCCTGGTCGTCAAAAATAAATTGACGCCCGGGCGTCAAATATAAAATGACGCCTGTGCGTCAAAAATAAATAGACGCCCGGGCGTCAAAAATAAAATGGCGCCCGGGCTTCAAAAATAAAATGACGCCCGGACGTCAAAAATAAATTGACGCCCGGGCGTCAAAAATAAAACGACGCCCGGGTGTTAAAAATAAAATGACGCCCGGGCGTCAAAAAAAAAAATGACGCCTGGGCGTCAAAAATAAAACGACGCCCGGGCGTCAAAAATAAATTGATGCCCGGGCGTCATAAATAAAATGACGCCTTGGCGTCAAAAATAAATTGACGCCCAGGCGTCAAAAATAAAATGACGCCTTAGCGTCAAAAATAAAATTGACGCCTGGGCGTCAAAAAAAAAATGACGCCCGGGCGTCAAAAATAAAATGACGCCTGGGTGTCAAAAATAAACTAATGCCCGGGCGTCAAAAATAAAATGACGCTTGGGCGTCAAAAATAAAATGACGTCTGGGCGTCAAAAATAAAATTGACGCTTGTTCTTCATTACTGATTTAGCTTAACTGCGACTTTACTTTTTAGTTATTGCCGAGTTATCTCGTAAATTCACCAAAAATTTTAAAAATAAACAACAATTTTTTGTTCAATTTACACAACTCTGGAATCACTAATAAGCGAAATCACTGTTAAGCTAAATCAGTATTGAAATTTTTGGTGAATTAACGCGATAACTCTGCAATAACTAATAAGCAGAATCGCAGTTAAGCTAAATCAGTAATAAAGAACAACTTTTTGTTGAATTTACAAGATGACTCTGAAATCACTTATAAGCGAAAACACTGCTTAAGCTAAATCAGTATCGAAATTTTTGGTGAATTTGCGCGAAAACTCTGCAATACCTAATAAGCAGAATCGAATTTAAACTAAATCAGTAATAAAGAACAACTTTTTGTTGAATTTACACGATGACTCTGGAATCACTTATAAGCGAAAACACTGCCAAAGTTAAATCAGTATTAAAATTTTTGGTGAATTTACGCGATAACTCTGCAATACCTAATAAGCAGAATCGCAGTTAAGCTAAATCAGTAATAAAAAACAATTGTTTGTTGAATTTACAGGATGAATCTGAAATAACTAATAACAACAAGCAAAACCACTGTTAAGTTTCTTGAATTGTTACAATAATCCTTAAATCACTTTTAAGTAGAATAACAGTTTGGCAATATCAGTTTTAAACAAAATTTTTTTAGTTTAATTAACGCAATGTGTCTGAAATCAGTTACAAACAGATAATTCCAAAAAAAAGCTAAACCATTAACCATTATAAATTTTCAGAAGTGGCAATGGCACAGTGGATATAGTGTTTGACTGCTAACCTGGACGTGTTGGTTTGATCCCTAGTCTAGGTAGCATTCTTTTCTATATTCCCCAACTTCAACTGGATGTCACCCGTGGAATTTCATGAGATAATTAACATCTAATTCTCAATCCACTGTGCCAACAAAATCCTTCCTTTCCTTCTATTCCTTCTAACTAGTGCCGTGAATTGCATTTAAAAGACCTGAGGTCTTACAGGCATATAGTTTTAATTATTATTATTATTATTAAGTCAGAATTGAGCAATGTTTTAGGAATTTACACAATGCCTCTAAAATCACTTTTAAGCATAATAACAGATTAGCAATAATATCGGTACTTAATATTGGTTTGTCTTGAATTTTCTTAAATTGTTTTGTTTCTTAATATAAGCAATTCTGAAAAAAAAAAAATAATAAATTTGATATGTTATTTCATTAACAGGTATTTTTGTATTGCAGTAGCAATATGTTATTGCTACTTTTTAATACCTGTTACTGTATACCTGTTACCGAAATAATGACCCATCCCTACTTTTGACTAGACTCTGCTCGTCGGATGGATGGGTTCTTGCCGTCATAGGTATACTCTGTCGTCTCGTCACGTTGTCTTCATGACGTATTATTAAAGAAAACATTATGAAAAAAATCAGGTTAAAAAAAAACATTGAGCCCGAAACCCGTCCATAAAAAAAAATAATTACAAACAAATATAACACCACCTCCCGTACTATGAAGTTGTTTAGATTGAAGGTTTAGCTTTTTGGTTTATGGGGCCCCAAAGATGTGTAGAAAATCCAATTGATTGGATATAGAAAGATTTGTACTTACAACCACCACAACGCAACGGCTAAAAAATTTGGTCGTTCAATACCGTTGTTAAGGCTATATTTTTCATTATAGTAACACTCAACTAAAAGTGCTGAATGCATTCCAATTCCAATAGATTTAATGTAGCGGTGAATGGCCTTTTCAGGTCCGAAGACTCCAAACTCAAAAGCACATAGTTAATCCAAATTGTTTACTGTGAGAATCATTCGAGTGGAATGCAACCAACTGCATGCATTGTTGACAGAACGATGATGCTGGACATATAAAACTGACCTAACCAAACGATTGGCGTTTAAATAAGTGAAAGTTTTATGAGTGTATAGGCAATCCATGATGTGAATTGTGTTTTTTTTTTGAGGAGTTGATGGAGGTTTCGTCTCGCATGACCGCAATAAGTTTTAAATGCAAACAAATTCTTATTTACCTATCTGATTGTGTCAGATAAGTGCCGTGTATAAATATCTGACTTTTGATTCGCGGAGCTCTTGGCTTGTAATACTTTGCGCAGATTTATTAACGACCTTCAACAAGGGCATAACAGTTATGAAATTCAGACATGAAAACCTTATATCTGAAGAATTTCTTAATAAGTAGAATTGATGACGGATGATGATTGATGAGAAATGATGAGGAAATACTGCTAGACTTTCTTATATATGTACATACATACATACATACTTCTATATGTAACGAGCTCAACAATAACTTTTATTTATGAGTTTGTTATACAAAAATCCCTCTTACTTCTTCGACTTCAGCCAAATCAAAATCAATTTATAAAAGCTGTTAATATATATCAGATTAAGGCTGCCAGTTTTAAGGATTTTTTAACCTACTTGTACATTTTAAGTATTTTTTTTTTTCGACACGATCTTATAACAATTTAGCAAGTGTTAAGTATTTGCCTTAATATATAATTTGATTCAACAGACTGCTTGGAACTTGGTTTTCTTTCCTGACGGATTTCAATTTATTTTTTCAATTCAATTCATTTTATGTGCGTTTTGATTTGAATTGGCAGCACTGTTTCAAGTGACAGTTAATTTGACAGCTGCTATACATATAATATTTTTGCTCTTTTAGCCTGTAACCAAGGCACTATCGATAAGGTGGTTGAAATAGAAGATATGAATTTTGCAAATAAAGGCTTTTTTTTTTAATACAGATTTGGTTTTGAAATAGGCAACACTATTTTGTAGTTAAAGCAAATATGACAGTTCATAGATAATTGTTGTCAAAAAAAACTGGTATTTTCGGTTCTTAAAAAAACACCCTAGCTAGACGCTTCTGAAGTGATTTTGAGTTGAACAAATTCGCCCGTTGCACAGTCCACAACTTAAAACCATTATCTATCTTATGTTTGTATCTATTAATGAAATTAAATTTTTGCTTTCGTTCAAGTTCTTTTTTTTTAATTAATTAATTTTTTAATTTAAATAATTTAAACAAATTCTGCAAAAGGCGAAAAACTCAAAAACAAATGCTTTATAAATCTTGAGAGTTTATTTCTAACCTAAACTTGCCCCAGCAAAAGCCCTAGATCGACTTCATGGCCAGTACATGGCGCCCCAGATATAAAACTAAAACACAGAATTTGCGGGCCAAGTGAGTTCAGATTTTTCTTGGGCCCAGTTTTTCAGTTGTTACCTGCATTAGATCTGTCTCCAGTTATGTCAAGAAGCAGTTCTTAAGTGGAGGATTAATGCAGAAAGACTTAAAAAACAGGGAAGATAAACTATTAAAAGCATTTGTCGAGTTAATCCAGAGTTAACGCACCAAATTTGGTGAGTAAACTCGAGTTTAACCTTAACCCCACACTGAAAACTGGCTCAAAAAAACAAACATAATTATGTACGTTTCAATGGGTTCCAGAGACTTTTGTGAAAAAAAGTTTTTTTTTTTGTGATAAGGGGGTACTTACATGCAACCACAACCTCTTACGAGCCTTATTTGGAAAATTATCGCCATATAAAGACTTAGTTTTTGAGTTGAAACACAAAAGATTTATTTGAATGAAAATATCTTCGCAACCAGACCCCTCACAATGCTCTAGTGTTCAGCTATGGATAGCTCTCAAAAAATGATACAAGTGGTTTGAAAACCACAAGGCCTTCCGAGCCTTTTTTGTGGAACTGTAGGCATCCAAAGTCATCCAAATTTTCAAAACTCAAAAATATCGAAAATAATGGATTTACTTTGAATTAAGATATGTTCGCAACTAGACCTCACAGAGTGCTCTAGTTTTCAGCTATGGATAGCTCTTGAAAAATTTACTCAGCTTTTTACAGAGCGGAATGACCACCGAGCCTTATTTGCGGAACTGTAGGCATCCAAAGTCACCCAAACTTTCAAAACTCAAAAATATCGAAAATAATGGATTTACTTTGAATTAAGATATCTTCGCAACCAGACCTCAAAGAATGTTCTAGTTTTCAGCTATAGATAGCTCTTGAAAAACTTATTAAGCGTTTTTCAAAGAGGAATAACCTCCAAGCCATATTTGTGGAACTGTATCCAAATTAAAACAAGCCTTCAAGGCTCAAAAAAATAACTTTTAATGCAAATATAAAGAAAACTAGAGCTTATAGAAGAGTTTGCTTTGAATGTGCTGATTGAATTTGACAAAACTTTGGTAAAAATAAAATACAATCAGTTAGTTTTGTATTTGAAACCGTCAAAATGGTAAATAAATTGATTTTTACTTTGATAAATCGATTTTTCTGATCTAGTATGTATTGGTGGTAAATGTTCAATAGATTTCAATTTAAAACCTGATTTATTTGTGCTAAATGAAACACCATTTCATATTGATTTACTTATTTAATTGCATTCGTGTAATTTTAAGGCTGTGTCATGATAACTTCAAAAAACTATTTATCACATCATCAGAAATGAGCGTGACAAATTTACCGATTTATTTTAAACTGTTTCCCTGGTATAATAAATAATATTTCGATCATATTTTGAGCATACGAGTAATTTTTACAATCGAAATAAATTCAAGCAATCAAAAAATAAATTTGCAAACTGGCGGATAAAAACTGTATTGTTGTAAGTACATATGAAGTGGTTAATCTTCCGATAAATTTATATCTTAAAACTGATTTTAAATCAAAAAATAAGTAAATTTATTTGCCCAATGGAACGCAAATGTTATTTAGATCTGCATTTTGACAGAAGACACCATACATTTTTTGACCGATCTCATATAATGCTTAGCGGTTTTTCTTAGAACCTGTAGTAACAAAATTGTCATGGTTTCTAACATTTGAAACAACTTCGTTTGATTTGATCTACGCTATAATGTACCTACCTATGTACATGAAATTCTAATTCTTTTTCATTACCTATAACCTTATAACGTTTGCAATACAAATATTTAATGTCATCGACTTCCTTTCTAAATCTGAATTTAGCTATGCCATGAAGTCTACTTCATTAATTTATTATTATCAAGAAAAACTTATTGAGTAAGCTGCATTTGACCAATTGCAATATTGCCAATTTTAAGTGCTAATTAACGACCATAACCTGCCCATTTTATATTTCAATGGTTTATTTTATACCGAATTAAAAATAACATTACATTCTGTCTGAGCTCTGGGTAAGGCAATAGAGCAGGCAGTTCTGAAGGCTTCCGATATTTGCGCGCAAAAGAAACTCTTATCTTTTTGAACACCGGTGATGGTGACGATGGATGTCGGTTGCAGCGCGGTGGCGACCGGCGGCGTTTGGTTCATAAATCAAAATGGTCAAATGGTGTCGTATTCGACAATCGGTGTACGTGATTTGATTAAAGAAATACCATACAAATCCATCGATATACACAGATGCTAGAGGCTAGAGTACATGCGATTTAGGAGATATGTGTACGTGCGTAAGGAGCTTAAGATTAATTCTTGGCCCACAAAAAATATCTATATACCTAACTTCTCTGCAAAAAGTTTTTTTTCCATGTTTAAATAAATTCGAATGATCAACGGTTTGTTGTTTTTATGTTTTTCTTTATTTAGAGCGCATCCAGTTTGAATTGGATAGCTTAACATAAACGAGTGACGACTGATGAATTTAAAGATGTAGGCATACCTAATTGATGTTTGACATTGTTTTTGATAAAAGCAAAGCATTCGTAAAATTAGTGTATTGAATTGATTAATTTTAATTTATAAGTACTTTTTAAAAAGGGGGCATTATATGTACACAAATTGTTCGTTCTTTTCTAAACTATAAGTATACGAACGCAATTTTATTCATATCATTAACTAATAGGTACACATACATACATAATATGTATAGGTATATTGTTGTATATTGATCAAAATAAAATGTAAACCATTTCTTTTGAGGAACAATTTCAAAATTGATAATTATGTATGTAACTGGTTCAATTTCACACGCATCAGTCATAAACTCTCAGGCTTTCAGAATTTATCTGACGTTTTCCGATTATGGGGTATTTTGACTTGCGATATATAGGTACTATCAGGGGCAGACTGGCAACCCAGAGTTTGCCTGATGGGCCCCTGTGTGAGTATTCTGGGAGGCCTCGTTAGTTCTGTTGAAGGCCGTAACAATCTGTTGCAGGCCACCAGAGCTCTCTTGAGGAACCCTAAAGATCATATCAGCTTTCTTGAAGGACCTTATAGCTCAGCTCTGGTTGGAGGCCCAGAAGCTCTTCTTTAGTCGCACTACAAGAATGTGGAATCCTTTACCGGCCCTATTTCTCCCTGCCATTTCGATATACAGAGGTTCAAAACCAACATGCATCGGTATCTCCTCTTAAATCCTTTCCTATTTTCTTAACACTTGCACTGTGCTTAAACATTTTAAGGCTAGGCGATTATTGAGCCGCGTCCGAAGCGTGTGACGTGACCTCACGAGCGTCGCACCACACGATTATAGAAACGTATCATGCCGTTCTCCGCATATTGATTCGCGTGTCTCGTGTCAAAATACAAATTAATTGAAGCAAAAATCGTCTGATATATTGATAATTGAAATAAACTTATGTCGTTTTCGGTTGGAGGTTCGGAGTAACTCCTTTTTGACTCCACTTACTCCAAAATAATTCGATTGGCTGTTCCGAGTAATTTTTTCGGAGTTATTTTCTGTTCCGGATTTTATAAAGGAGTAGACCTAGAACACACATATACATATTAACTCTTTCATCGGATAACTTGTCAATTTAATTTTACTCGACTGAAAATGCAAAATATACATAAATATCAGACAATTTACTGACACACACACAATTTTTCGCAAATTAGTTTTGGAACAAAACTGTTCCGAAATCCAATCGAAAACGACATTAAACAAAAAACAGGTAATTGCTAAAGGCTCTCCCAAACCAATGCGAAACATTCATTGCGGCGAAAAAACATTCGTCAGTCCAAATTAATTCATATGTTTCTCCGCCGCGTTGGTGTGGGCACTATCATGTATCACCATGTAAATAAATTTTGACATGCGAATGTTTCTTCGCCGCAACGAATGTTTCGCATTGGTTTGGGGGAGCCTTAAAAAAAGCAAACGATTTTTTATTTTCGAAACCAATGACAGTTTATTATTTAATTTTTTGACTGAAAAAAAAAAAAAAACAAACACGCGTCGGTCTCGCAAAGAAAACTGTGTTTCGATCACTGTATCACGCGATTTTCGGAAAACACGCGTCAGGTCATTTCGTGTCGCTCTATCAGTAATATACGTTGTTGTATTGATTTATATTGTTTACAAAAACTTGTGCTGTGCTGTTTCGCGTCAATCGCATTGAACGCGTCTCAATATGCGCCATATGAGCCGTGTCCGAAGCGTGTGACGTGACCTGACGAGTGTCGCACGACACGATTATAGAAACGTGTCATGCCGTGCTCCACATATTTATTCGCGTGTCTCGTGTCAAAATACATATTAATTGAAGCAAAAATCGTCTGAGGTATAGATAATTGAAACAAACTTAAAAAAAAAATAATTTATAAAAAAGCAACGATTTTTTATTTTCAAAACTAACGACAGCTTATTATTTAATTTTTTGCGCCGGTCGCTCAAGTAAAACTGTGTTTCGATCACTGTGTCACACGATTTTCGGAAAACGCACGTCAGGTCATGTCGTGCCGCTCGGCTCTATCAATATGCGTTGTTATATTCCTAGAATTTACAAAATGCGCCTAGCCTACGGGTAGTTACAACGCCTTCAAGCCTTGTACTTAGTTCAAGTGAAAATGAAATTTCTATATAAAAGTGACACTTATTTCACAGCGACAAAATTCATAACGAGTAATGAGTACCCAAATGTGAAGCCTATTACTCAGTTCAAGTGAAAATGAAATTTCTATATAAAAGTGACATTTATTTCACAACGATGAAATTCATATCGAGAGCTGAGTACCCAAAATGTTAGAGTGAAATGTGAACCGGTTCAAAATTAATTTCATTTCATAATTTTCATTTCCTAACGTACGACCACCAGGAAAAAATAATAGAAGTGTGGAAAATTGTGACATTTGTCAATAAATTAAAAAAAAGTTTTAATAATTAAATAAAGAAGCCTAAATAATTATTTTGGATCTTATGATCGTATATTTTTGAATATTTAGTGTTACCGACAAGCCAAAAACCAACTATGGAATTAAAAAAGTCTTCTCAAGCATTTCAAGATTCTGTTAAACTGTCAGACAATTCAAATTATTTTTTTCATTCAAAGTGAGTATTAAAAATTTTTAAACTGAGGACTGAAATTTCACGTGGATAATTAATTATGGTTTCACAATGCTTATTCACGTGAATTTCAAACCGCTTTTATTTTTCATTTCACAAAGAGGTGAGTACTAGGCTTTAATATAAAAAAACAGTGGGGCTTATTGCGAGAGTCTATCAAATTTGAAATTAGTATCGCCTTGCTCAGTAGACTTTTAAAATAGAATTGATTTTCGAAAATAGAATATTAAGCTCTCGGCTAGAGCTTTAGACTGAAACGTCAAATCCCCCCAAGAGTTTTAGAAAATAAATATAGTTTGACGTAAATTTGACGTTTTTTTGATGAAATAAATAGTTTCATAACGCGACTAATTGCAAAAATGAACTCCGGTCCTTTAGAATTTAGACATTGGATAAAAATATGCAGAAATACATTTGTTTTATATTATTATGGTGTATACATATTTATGATAACGTCGTAGCTTCGCAGACTCCTTTAAGGGTGCAGTGGTGATTTTTGCATCTTCAAAATGCACTTTCTCTAAAAGCCTTAATAACAGTTATAACAACTTGAAAAATCATTTACCAGTTGAATGTAAGGCTCCTTTGTACCAAATATGACATTGCAGCTTTTTCCAAACGGAAGGACATTGAGAAAATTGTTGGACATCCATATAAATATCAGTAAATACATCAGCATCAACTATTAAGACTTTTGGAAAAAAGTACATTTTATGATGCATTTTAAAAATGAATAATTTCTAAAGAATGTATAAGAATTATATAAAAATCTTTAAAAAAAATGTATTATGGTAGCTAATTTTATATTGCAGCACATGTTAAGATGATTGAGCATCTTGAAGGAAGGACACCAAACATGGATGACGTTATGAAAGTTCATATTGTACCAGAAGATATTCTTTTCCACTAAAATACATTCTTATTATAGGTTTAAACAAAAATTTACACAAAAGTCGATCAGAAATTCTTGATCGAAAAAAAATTCTATTTAGTAGAAAAAAATTAATTCTAATAGAAATTCACAATACCGATGATAGACTATAAGTCTATTCGACTTTAAGTCTATTCTGAATAGAGTCTCGCAATAAGCCCCAGTATCTCAAACATTAAATTTAAACCATCCCATACAAATCTCGTAATTAATTTTGTTTTCGGTGTGTCGCCACACATGGTCTGCAATCTTCAAACATTAAGATGACAGAGGCAGGATCAGAAAGTGGTTTGACATATTCAGTTTCAAATGAAACCTTGTTTTGTTAATTTGGTATGGATATTGGGGACAAAAGTCCAGGCCTTTATATAAACCAGATAATGGATAAGTGTCTTTTGCGAGAAATTCGTGATATTGCATAGTGAAAACAGTCTTTAAAATTAAATAATTTAAATAGCAGTCGGGTAAATCCAACATTGCAGAATTTTTCCCAAAAAAAAAAATTAAAGAAATTAAAATTCAATAAAATTTGTTTTTTAATAAATTTCTTTTTCTTTTTTTTATTATAGAAGTTTATAAAAGAAATTATAAAATAAAACAAATTATAGAGCTACATTAAAGATAGGAAATTTAATATAGGCAACCGGGGACAAATTAATTTTATCCTCAACAACATATCCAAAGTCCTCCAAAATCCCTGAATTGACTTTTTGTGTAGACGCATTTTAAGAGGTGGAGAGGGGAGGGAGGCGGGAGTTTGTCAAGCTGAAAATTTGTTTGTAATACAATCTAATCATATGACACATGTTTTTAGGGTGCTTTTCAACGTTGATTCTAAAGAGACAGTTAATGTAATTGTTATGGAATGATCACTTTTTTTAAAGTACAACAAGTAATATATTACCCAAAACCATTTTAAAATAATGGGATATTAATGAAATTTGGTATAAATGTTTGATTTGGCATGCTTACCAAGAATCAAAAGAGTCCCCAAAAATATCTTTGGTTAAATGGTGTTTTTTTGACGAAGAGATGCAAGTGAGTGATTATTACCATAACATCCATGAACAAATTCTGACACTTATGAACTTTGCTAAAAATATTAAATTTATATTGGCACCCAAGGATCAAAAGAGTCCGTACAAATATCTAAGGTCCAAGTGTGTTTTTTGGGGGTGTAATGTTTGACCTGCTTAACGGAAAAAACAGTAATTTGTGCTTCAAAATTAACTTACTTTTTTTAAGGTTCTTGTATCATATTGGTTTTTCTTTTATTCAATTCGGCGTTAAAAAAATACCTTTAAATCATATATCATATGTCATATATACTATCTCGTTTACACGAAAATACAATTTTTCGTAAGAGCTAAGAATTTGCTCCGTATAGGGCAGGTCAAATATAAACTCTCAAAAAAAAAACTCTTCGGATGAAATAATTTTAATGGACTCTTTTGATACTTGGAAACCATGAAATATTTAATATTTTTAGCAAATTTCATCAGTATCAAAACTTGTTCAAAGATGTTATGGTAATAATGACGCACTAACATCTCGCCCTCAAAAAAAAAAAAAAAAAAAAAAAAACACCTTTGCACCACAAATATTTTTGGGGACTCTTTTGATTCTTAGTAAACATGCCAAATGATACATTTATACCAAATTTGATTAAAATCCTATTATTTTAAAATGGTTTTGAGTAATATATTACTTGTACTTTAAAAAAAATTATCATTCCATAAAAATGACATTAACTTTCCACAGGATACATGTATCTTTTCAGTTTTGGTCTCTTTAGAATCAACGTTGAAAAGCACACTAAAAACATGTGTCATATGATTAGATTGTATTACAAAAAAATTTTCAGCTTGACATGAGTTTAAGATAGTTGAAGTTCAAAGCTCTTATAAGATAAAGATGGATTAGCTCAAAATTCTTATTTGGTCAAAAATGTTTTCATTAAAAATTTTGTTTTATTAAATTCTGCAAATAATATAATAAGCTTTTGAAAAATATAAAAAAAAAATAGTAACATTTCTTGTAGGTGGTACAAGTACTTCTATTTTTAGTTATTTGGCCCTTTCTTGAAAGTCCTGGGTCCTTTCGCGCTGGGGACAAATTATCTTCTTCAAACTTGCTACCTGGAGTTTTTTGGTTAATAGGTACCTGTTTAGTAAGTACCTGCGATAAAAATTTTTTTAGTGAAAAAAGAAAATCGTATTTTCTCAGCTCCAAAGAATTTGACAGGTATATACAAATCAATTCACTTAACACAAGGAAACGCTACTTTTCGATAACTTTGTTTTGCGAAAAAATGATTAGTTTCGGTATCTTTAATAGAAACATTTTTTTTTTGTTTTTCGATAACTGTTCAGTTGATCTTTTAAAGTTTTTTTGTATGGACTAAGTTTAAATAGTATTATCTACCAAAATTATATGTATGTATACATACAACAACATACATACCTTCATATGTATATGACTTTCATGCAACACAAACATAAATAAATACATATAATAACATATATACCAAAAAAGTTACTCATACGCCACAGTGAATTTTAATATCAAAATTCTCAATTTCAAACATTGTGCTTTAAGCATACATTGCAACAGACTATAAAAAGTTATTTTTATGGAAATAAATTGAAACACTTTCTTTACAAAATAGAATTTAAAAATCCTTTATTCTGTTCATTTTCTTCCTAGTTATGACTTATAATTCTAAAAGAGTAAGTATATTTTAATATTTTGTATGGACTTTGGGATAACGGTTAGTTATAACGCCAGACTATGGGGGTAAAATCCTAGCAAGTAAGCACATGCCACCATTTCTCTACGAGCTTTCAAGCCTTCAAATTTTTTATTTTATCAAGACCCAATTTTTTTAATCTTTCGATTTTAATTTTACTCGAGATAATTTTCTCTAAAATTAAGATAAAGAACACGAAAAAAGTTGGTCCTACAATTCTGTCTGAAGACTGACATGTATGTACCTCGAACTCCAGCCGAAACCATTAAAGCGATTTTCTTCAAACTCTTGACATAATGTTTTTAGGAGATTTCCTAGAGGAAAAATTAATTTTTGTTTTTAGCTCCAAAAATAACGATTACTACCAAACAACCAATTTATTTTACGAACGGCTTTAGTTTTCAAATTTATCGCTAGCGGCTTCACCGATTTCATTCAAATACCTACTTTGTATACAGGAGGCCTATATTATAGGTGAAACAATTTTGCATATAGGTTTTCTTGACAACCTCCAAGAGTTGTCAAAAAAAAACCTGGATTCCTCGGTTCTCAAAAAATACAAAAGTGCTCTTCCAGCCGCTTTTCAAGTGAATGTAAGCTGGACGGATTCGGATACAAACTAGAACTTTAAACGTTTCCATCTCTATTTCTATCGATTTATTAAATTGAATAAGTTTATTCTTTCAATGTTTATTAAAAAAAAAACTTTTTCCTACAAATCGCGAGTCCACAACAAAATAAATACTTTACAACTCATGCCAGTTTACTCGTTACCTCAACTCGCCACAGCGAAAAACATGATCTACTTCATGGCGGTTTCAGGGTCGCGACTTCCGGTTTCAAAAAGCACACAATTTGCCCGTCAGAATGAGTTCAGGTTTTTCAGAAATCGTATTGGGGCAATTCCAGGGTTAAATAAGTGCTCAAAAAATAAGCATATTATCAATAACAAAATAAATATTTGAATTATGAGCTTTATCAACTTAAAGATGCTTGCTAATTACCACCCTATCGCTTTGGTTGTATTCAAGAATGCTTTAGCTAAAATTGCGTAAACTATATAGTTAGGGCGTTAAGGAAGCCAACATTGCACTTCATTCTGATGGGATGAGCTTTAGTACACTAATAGTCCACATCCTAAATTTACTTTTAAGAAGTGTTGCCACGGTGGCAACACTGGCAGACCGGACATATAAGGGTTGCCTTCTGACCATGTTTTAACACGAAATTTCACATCAA
The DNA here is from genome assembly GCA_949320155.1 of Melangyna quadrimaculata. NCBI lineage: Eukaryota > Metazoa > Arthropoda > Insecta > Diptera > Syrphidae > Melangyna > Melangyna quadrimaculata. The sequence continues at coordinate 67,008,342 of OX439483.1, read as the reverse complement.
TTAGCCTATAATTTGTGAACCAGATATCGTTGATGTCGCGGAATGTCTTGTTAGATTGAGAATAACTGAAGCCATAGGAATATGTTAAAATATTGGCACATCTCCCACCGCACCGCCACCCTTGTACGCTGGGGGAGCAAAATACCCTCGGCGGATAAGGGTTTTTATTTGTCAGAAAACAATGGTTATAAAATGAATATTCATAAAATTTTAAGATGAGTGTCGACGTAGAATTTCATACTCTACAGCATATCCGAAGTCCATTTGGGAGGGGAAGGTGGAAGTTTATCAAACCACTATATAATTATCTTGGTCTAATCTAAGCAAATGGCACATGAACTTAGGGTAATTTTGAATGCCCAATCTTATGCAATCAAAATAATTTCAATATAATTTCCCTAGAAAAAGTTATAACCTTTTTATAAAACGATAACGAAATTTTGAATGAAACGAGCATAATATTACAAATTTCAATGGTCTGGTGATGAAACTTGGCACACATGTCTCATTTGTCGTAAGAAATAAGAATCAAAAGAGTCCATAAACATATCTGGAACTAAAGGGTGTTTTTTGAGTGAAACAGAAAAGTGTAAACATATGCCCCGTAAACCCCCCCCACACAATTAGTACGTTGATTAAAGTTGGGTGGAATGTTTTGTTTTTTATTGCTACCAAGAATAAAAAAAGATAAATCGAATATCTATTGTCTAAGGTGGTTTTTGAGGGAAAATGTTTTATCTGCTCAACTCAAAAAAAAAAAAAAAAAAAATTTGTATTAAAACAACATTTATTATCTTAATGGTGATTGTATCATCTTAATTTTACTTAAATTGGATTCAGCTTTAAAAAATAGTGTAAAATCATGTACCATATTGAATATTTGTACCTACCCCGATTACATAAAAATAAAATGTTTGGTTTATAACGCATATTTTCCTTCCGCCTAAAAAAAAACACCCCTGGAACCAAAATATTTGCATGGATCCTTTTGAGTCTTGGTTCTAACAAAAAATAAAATATTTCTATCAACTTTCATCAACATACCAGTTTTGGGAGTGGTTTACTGGACAAGAAAAGACTTCGGATATGCTGTAGAATATGAAATTCTATGTCGACACTCATCTTAAAATTTTATGATTATTCATTTTACTACCATTATTTTCTGAAAAATAAAAACCCGTATCCGGCGAGGGTATTTTGCTCCCCCCGCGAACATGGGTGGGGGAGGGGTCAAAAAGTTAACATATTCCTATGGATTCAATTATTCTAAATCCAACGAGACATCAACCGATGTCTGGTTCCTGATTTATAGGCTAATTTATGTGAAATTTCATGTTAAAACACGGTCAGAAGGCAACACTTATATCTCCGGTCTGCCAGTGTTGCCACCGTCGAAACACTTCTTAAAAGTAGACTTAGGATGTGAAATATTAGTGTACTATAGCTCATCCCGTCAGAATGAAGTGCAAGGTTTGACCTAAAATATGGGCTTAACACCTTAACTAATATGTAGGTACTATTGCTTTTTGTAATTTTATTGTTAACACAAGATTAAAAAAAATAAGACTTAAGAGGTACTGGTGCTGGTGCCATGCACATTAATCAAGGCCTCCAAAATTATAATTGCAATTTTTAGTAATTCAAATATTTTTTGATATTAAATTCAAATACTGTTAGGAATTTTTTATATCACGTCGCGTGTCGTGCCAAACAAAAGCAAACAAAAAAAAAAGGTGCTTGACATTGCATTGCAAAGCAGAGTAGGTATTTTTTTGTATGTATGTATTTTAGTTTTGGAATAAATCCCCTACATACTTGTTATCTGAAATAAGTTTTAAAGCCCCCTCTACCTTCTGGCTACTCTATTCAAGGTTCGTTTGCCTTAATTATTATTTACCACCTAATCGACATGCCGAATGGTCACCTCACTATACATGCGTTTTTGTAATATTAATCTATACCCGCATTGGTTTGCTGGCTAAGTGGGTACGTGTCTTTCATTAAAACTTATAAGAAAGTTAATTAACCTTCAGGTTGTGTAACATTTAACATGGAACAACGATTAAGGAAAAATCAAAACAGAGCACTGAAGAAGCCAACACCTGTCATCGTGGATGATGATGTACCTACCTACGAGTAGTGGTCAGTGGAATTATGTACATACAAATATTGATGAAGAGGGGCGCAATATGAAGCAAGAATTGGTCCTGGTAGCTGATTGCTGATGGGACAATTTTTCATTGGATGATTGATAGATTAAGTGCAGATGGTGTAATAGTACACTCATTAAACTTGTGGCGCCGTCACAGCGTTTTTATAGGAAGAGAAGTCTTTAAAATTGCCTCTTATTTATGACAAATTGTGCATGGATCTCATGGATTGGCATGTTATGCATCGAAATTGTTGGGAATATTCCTAATGGTATCGTTTGGTTGTGTAACTTGAGGAACTGGTTCACTAGCGGGCAATGGGTATGCGTTTAATGACATTTTTTGTTGTTGCTGCCAGCCTACATAGCCTATTAGGCCTGCAGTTTTAGATTCATAAATCAGGTTTGTCTTTTTTATTTTTCTGGAGAGTAAGAGTTGCACGTGTACCTACATGTATCGAAGCCACACTATCTTTACGCACCAAAAATATATTTGGAATAGATCAGTAGATGGTTGTATGGTATTAGCAACATATAAATTGCAACAGGTTTAAGAGTTTTATGTTTGCAAGCATTCAGTCTAGTCTTTTTTTTTGGCACACATACAGTAGGTTCATATTATAGACTTTTATAAAAGAATGCCTTTTGGCATGCGTGTTAAGAGATTGGTCCTAGTTAAATTACTATTTTAAACTGCCTTGATACATTTTAAAAGATCTTGTAATAATTGATGTTAAGCATTACGAACTTAAATTCTTAGCGCTTTTAAATAGATAGTAATGCAAGCGGATATCGCAGGCTTTTTTTATAAGACTTGGAAAATATTTTTAAACCGCACAAAAACAAGTTTTTTTTTTCAAAAATTGAAAGTGCGACCCATTATTTTCAAAGAAGTTTTGTACTTTTTTGCCTATGGCACGTCATCACAACATACCGTGCCGTATATATTAATTGCAACTGTCTAAGAATTAACTTAAAATTTATAAAATGGCATACAAAAATTAATAAATTAAATGAAATAAGAAAAAAGTACTCATACGCCCGAGTGTACTTTATTGATTTGAACTCAATACTTTGCGGAAGACGACCTCTGGTATTATTGGAACGGATCATGAAATCAGACCAGTAAATAAGAATACTGATTCATTGATCTGATCGTAACAATTTTTTTTAAAGAAAAACGTGGACTACCTATCCTCTTATCACCAAAATTAATTTTTTCACGAAAGTTTGTGGAACCCATTGTGATGTATGTACATCAAAAGAAAGGCATTGTCAAATGCTGCTGATAGCATCCAAACCAAATGCTTCTACAAGGTCTAGGTTTTCTTAAATTGGCATCCAAAGTGATTTCTTAAAATTTTAAAACCTTGAAAATCTTTCGATGGCTACAGTTCCGCAACCAAGCCTTCGAAGACCTTGCGGTTTTTAAAAACCATAATGAAATGTTTGAGATCTAGCCTTTCTATTGCTGTAAAAATGTTTATTGATTGTAACAATTTTTTTTCAATTTGAAAATTTTCAAAAAAAAAAAACTAAGACTACCCCCTAGGACTTAAATAAATAAATCGGGTGGCACAACGGCTGATGAAGAACCAGGGCCTAGTGACTAACAACTCGCAACCATTCCTGTGTGCGCCTTTCGACAGGAATGGAGGGGACCTACAATTTTATGCCGAATCCGAACGGCTAGACGAGAAGCACTTATTAGTGAAAAGTGATACTCTTGGAGGATCTGTCAATTCCTCGCAAGAGGCAGTAGTCCTGAAAAAAAACTTTTTTAGTTTTTAGGTGGACGAGGCTGGGAAGCGATCCCAGACCTCCAGCGTGACAGTCGAACGCACTAACGGGCTACTACACCCCCTAGGACTTAAGGTTTGTGAAACTCATTGTGATGTTTGTACATCAAAAGTTAAGTATTGTCAAATTCTATCAGTACATATAAATTAAATGCTTCTACAAGGTCTAATTTTTCTGAAATAGGCAACCAAAGTGATTTTATAGAATTTTGAAACTCTGGAAATCTTTTGATGGCTACAGTTCCACAATCGAGTCTTGAAAGACAATGCGGTTCTGAAAAACCATAATCAAATGTTTGAGATATATCCATAGCTGAAAACTAGAACTTTCTGTGAGGTCTGGTTCGCGTGATATTTAAATTCATAGTACTTCACCGAATTCTGACCCTAAACTAAAAGTATTTGTGTTGCGATTTTTGTCGAAAAAAACCTCATAAGAGGTTATAGTTCACGTTCTTGAATAAAGAATTGATAGGCCTTTCCATTATGCTGTTAAAATTGGCGCTATCGGGAATTGTGTTTCCCATATTCAAAAAATAGGTATCGTGTACCTCTTTCGAAATGAGGAAAAAATTCCGAGAGAAAAAAATACCTATCGTGAACAATTTTTGTATGGGAAATTTGTTGCTTTTTCCCTCGGAATATTCCCCTGTCATTTTACGTGGGAATTCAAAAAAATAAACAACAATGTAAGTTATTCTCTAGAAAAAAAAAAAATTAATAAAACTAAAAAATAGAGTCCTATATAAGGTCAAATTCGAAGCAAATAGAGGTGTGAGGAACAAAATTTCAGAAAATTTAAGAAACAAAAAAGCGATTGGCGGAGTCCTTTGCAAAGAGTATAAGTTCAGCTCATTGGAAGAATCCATCATTAGGATTTGTGCAATGGGTGATTCAGTGCAAGGATTTCCAAATGCTTCTACTTTTGGTTCATTTGCCTCTTGATCCAAACGGGCAAATTTTGTCCTCAAAGAAATCTAATACATTTAAAAGGACTTTTGAAAAGGAAGATTGAGCCAACCCGACCTCATGGTCTTTTCCCACTCCTGTCTGATACCCACCTTCTGCAAAGAAACGAAAGCGTGCACTTTTCTTAATGAAAGGAGGAATAACGATAGGTTTCTTTGATTGAGGCAAGAAATCAGACAGGGTATCTATCAAATAATGTCTAAACAATGGCTTGTAAACTCTATAACAATGAAGGAATATGTAGATCAAAACTATATCAAAATTGAATGAGTCAATAAAATATTTCAACTTTCACTGGTTCTGGTAGCTCTAAAGGATTTAAATGATCCCTTATTAGTATCTGCTCATTTCGTCCTCTTTGCTCTATCTCGTCAGTTAATAATAAAAACGATATACCTACATACTTTGCATTATCTATCATTTTGTTTATAATTTAAACACTGCCCAAAAAAAAAATAAACTTTTGGTTTTGTTAACTGCAAAATCAAATGTCAAACTCTTCGAAAACAATATTCGAAATTTTTTTTTTCATTTTCATGTTGGTAAAAGTTGTTCCCAGCAAAAGAAAAAATGTTTTAATTTAAACATTTTGAAAAAAAAATTAAATTTTCACGAAAGTTTGTGGAACCCATTGTGATGTACATCAAAAGAAAGGTATTGTCAAAAATGTTAACAGCACATCCAAACCAAATGCTTCTAGAAAGTCTTGTTTTTCCTAAATTCACACCCAAAGTGATTCTATTGAATTTTGAAACCTTGAAAATCTTTCGATGTCTACAGTTCCGAAACCAAGCCTTCAAAGACCTTGCGGTTTTCAAAACCCATAATCAAATGTTTGAGATCTATCCATATTAAGCTTTTAACAGAATTAATTTTATTTATAAGTTTCTTCATATTCGTTTTTCGTTATAACCAAATTAAATTCTTTAGATTAAAGAAAAAATTTAAATTGAATTAAATTCATCCAGAGATTTTTGAGGGGGAACTCCCTATAGGGAGTGAATTTCTGCGTTGATACCAATCTTAATAATTATGAAATAATTTATCAAACCCTTGAATCCATTTTTCTTGGATTCAGTGGTCATGTTCTGGTAATCTCAATAACTCAACTCTGCTGTCAGCGTATTGGGTGACAAACTATTATGTAATTTTCTTTTCATGGAACCTTAGCTGAAAACTTGTAATATAACTGCGGGTCTGTTATTTTTTCCTAAACAATAAAATACAAAAATTTACATCACATGTATTGTTTTTTGGCAATAATTCTTTTATTTCGAATATTACACTTGTGTATACATATTTCAGTTTGTTCTTATTTTATTTTTATTATCATGAGATGCTCACAATAATTAATACATTAACTTGAAGTTGTGATGTCCGAGTTGAGTCTATCTAGATTTGTTTATTTAAAATAAAATATTCGATTTATTTACATAGAATCTGTTTAAACTTAATATTATGTATTATAAGTAATTATGTTTCTCGTAAAATATATATTTTGTATCCTGCATTTCAACAAAGGACAGAGTATTTTTTTTTGTTTTGTTTTTGAATAAGAGTATCTTAAATAACTTATTTATAGTCATGTTTCAAAGTAAATAAGAATAATTTAAAAAAAAATTAAAATAAAATACATTTTAAAAAGATTTTCTCTAACTACAAGTGTAAATCTTCCGTGTTTGTTTGTTAATGTTCATTAAAACTTAAAATTATACACAAACATATAAAACTGTGTTTTTTTTGTATTTAGTTAAGACTTGCATTATTAGAATTCTTGAATAATAAAACGACAAATATGTATGTATGCATATTAAATTCGTTATTAAGAATCTCGGATAGAGCAAGCCTTACTTAATTAAATTAATAGTTTAAAAATGTCAGAGCTTTTCGTTTAGCAATACATATTCGGTTCAAAGATAAAATGAATTGACATCGATAAGATTAAATTCGCTTCTTTTTTGTTGGTTTTTGTGACTTTTTCCACAAAATATACTTTTTTTTTTAATAAAACGGACACATTTAGGAGCTTATACTGGGCACATCGGAATGGTCAGTTATATTAGTTATAAGACTATGGGATTGGTGATGTATTTATGAAGTAGATTCAAGGAGAACGGCAGCTGCTAATTCAACACTCCATCCAGTTTTTTGTAGAGCCTGCTCACACTGGGGACGATTGGCAAGGCCGAGTCTAGAAAATAAAAACAATATAAATTAAATTTATGTTTAATTGACATTACTTTTTTAAGCTTTTTTTACTATGCATGTAAAATAAATAATAACCCCTCCCCAAGCAAAATGAACTACTGTGCTAAGATTTCCAATAGTATCGAAGAATATTTTGTATTATGTCTCGCTTTTCTTGACCACTGTATCTTCGACCTCAGTGAACGTTTTGGAACACAGTTTTTCAATAAATGGCAACTGCAGACTTTTTTGTCAGACAATATCGGTGAAAAGGGTTACATGGATTGTTTTCAAAGTTGTTCTATTTCAATAACCACAATTACAATACTAGAATACTAAAATTTTCAACGGAATTTTGTAACCATGTTAAGGATTCTTTTTTTTTTAAACGAACTTGATGTTAAGTATTGAAGAAAACTTAAAAGTTTGATATAATGACATGCTGAAAAAAAATGTAAGTTATTTTGAGGCAAATTACTCTTCGAATTTTGATATATTTCCGCTAACCTCTTTCATTAAAAAAAACTTTTCAACTTTGTACTATTTCAACAAATTCCTGCAATCAAAATCGATGCAAAACCAAAAATTTGTTATACACCAGAAATTTGTATTCGTCTGTTTTCCAACCATTTCCAATTAACATTTCTAGCGCACTCTCCTGACTTATTAAACTGCAGTACTTTTTAAATTAAAGATCGGGTCATATCCTTTATTTTTTTTTAGCTCATAAATTATTATCATTCTCTGAATTGGGATAACTTATATTCTGGTCACTCATTTTACGAAATTACTTTCCTTTTACCCGCCATATTACAAAAAATAACTTCAATTTGAAAAAAAAAAATCTCTTCTATTTAAACTTTATAGCTGTCAAATCTGTGTCTATCACTAACAAAAGATAAACCAAGTTCGACAAACATTTTCGTTGTATTTCAAAGGCAAAGTGACATTTCATTGGTCAAATCAGTTATTTCCACTTGTTTTTGAAATTTGTTGTCTTTCATTGACAAACACAGTTTGCCAGTTCAAAGAATAGCTATTTAAGCGTATTTCCACTTGCCATTTTGTTAAAAGACAGAAAAATAGGTATTTCGTCAGTTGGTAAATGACAACTGGAAACCTAGCATAATACCTAAATTTGTTATGTCAAACTTAAAAAAGAAAGAAATGAATAAAATTGTCGTTTTTTAGTGAAACCTAAAAAAATCCACCAAAGTTGAGACTCATACGCCATACCCCCACCCCCTCCGTTAATTTACTTTTAATTAAATTGCAATGTTTTGCCATAAAGGTATTCATTTTGAATCTTCACAGATGTGTCATTTTCAGTCTAAGGCCGTTCCAGTTCCAGTTTCGCAGTTTTTGACATAAGAGAACGCTCACGAGAGAGTAATCAATTTTCCCTACCTGTGATTTTCTATTCAGCTACATGTCATATTGAAAGTAAAAGTATGAAAGCCAAACATCGTGCCGTACTTGTCTGGACATTAGGTAATACGGAATTTGAGTGGATTGGCGTTCCCGTACTTAGGCAAGGTTTCGATATTTTTAGGAATATTTCATCCTTGCTCTGCAAAATTTGACAGTTCGTTCGTTTCTGTGCGCAAAATAGTGGATCACACATTAACTGAGTGTTATTTTAAAAAACTTACACTCCGCGTCATTCGTTTAAATGCATACTTTTTTCAATAAACTTTTAACGATTTTTCCATAACCATTATTTAAATGATTTAAATTAGACAACCCTCATTTCGGTCGTTCTATTGAATACAATTTCGGTGGTTCTAGCTAAAAAGCATCTAAAAAGCAACTGATAAGGTTGAATTCAAGGTATTCGGAGTATGCCCTGTCGAGTTGGTAAGTTGTCGTAGACTACTATGACCATCGTCCTTATGGTCTCGAATTTGTGACTTTTCCTCTACGGTTAGGAATCTAGCTTTTGGTAAAACTGTCAAATTCGGGACAAAATGTCGGTTAACTGTTTGCTATTTGATTTTTTGCAAACTATTTTAACCTATTTTCTGACCTACTAAGTTGTTTTTGAAAGTGTATTTAAACGAATGACACTAAAATTGTTCAAAGAACCATAACACCAACAATTTTTTAGGAGGGTTCAATATTCTTCCTGGATCTTTATCTTCATATTTCACTCAATGAATTCTATAAATAGTTTTGTTGTAATTATTAAAGGTTACGGAGAAATCGTAAAAGGTTTATTAAAAAAAAATCTTTATTTAACGGAATGAAACGGAGTATATCTAATTGTGATAGGATTATAAACATAAAAAATTTGTAATCACGAAAATTATGTTTTAAATTGTACTTATTTTTTTTTTACTTCATTCCATTTTTCGTGTTATGCTCCATAATAAAATAGAAACATATTCCAATTTATTTATTTAACTATTTATTTATTTAACTACGATTTTACAATCTACATATTAAAAGATACATATAGTACAATATTCTTATAATATAATGGTTCTTAAATATTGTGCTATTATATTTATTAGCTAAAAATGCTACCATTTCTTTTTAATCATATATTTATATTTCAGTAAATAAATTACAACATTGCCATTACGATTCAAGTTATTGATAGTTAATTCGGTGTGCAACGATTGGAGCAAATTCTACATGGACAAACAAGTAGAACATTCAATGACAGATTTAAAGAACACAAACCTTAACTCAACACAAGTTTACATTAGCTTTACATTTAATTGAAAACAACTACAACTACAACTACACCAATTTTGGGACAAATTTAAACCATTACATATATGCACTAATGTTAGACATAAATATGCACTAAGGGAATCATGTTGTCGTGACAGAGGAGTACAAAATTTACAAAGCTAATAAATAAAAAGAAGACAAATTGCCACTAAAAACTAAAACACTATACGACACTACATTCAGACGTCATATAGAAGAAAGAAGACAGACATAATACCAAAACCAAAAAGCTCTACAAAATCATCACCAATATTTATATATTTAAAAAAGTTGTGATACCTTCTAATTTTAATATTAAAAATAAAATAAATTAATTACATTATAAACATCAATTATTTTGTTAAACTAACTCACCTTGTAAGTTGATCGATTTTATAAAATCGAATGGCAATATTTGGATCACCACCTGCCGCTCGCAACGCCGACCTTATATCAGATTCAGTGGCGGGCGGTCCAAGATCCTTTAAAATGGTACTTATCAATTGGTTTTCAAGAGCTTCGGTTGACCCATAGATGGACGAGGTCGCTCCTGCAGCTGCACCTCCATTCTCTTGTTGCATCTTCAGCTTTTCTAATCTTCGTTGAATCTGCTGCGCAGATAGTATCGGTGGCGCCAATGGTGCTGGCCGTGTCGGCCTTAGGTATTCTTCCATTGAAACTTCATCGTATATCACAGGATTGAGAGGTGTCATCGTTCCATTATTAGAGTATATAGCATCTCCTCCGTGCACACTACCGCCACCGTTAAAAGGCACCTGACCATAGTATGTGGAGGGAGTGGGCGCCACCGAGTCGTAAAAACCTCTCGGAACAAGTCCGTACCCACTACTGGCTGGCATCGAGTTATAAATATTCGATGTCTTCTGGAGCTCGGGACGAACAAAATTATTATTATTTGGCTGTTGTTGTAACATCTCACCACCACTCTGTCGTTGGGCAAATGAGTTTTGATTTTGATAAAAGTCAACCGGAGGTTGAGAGTTATATTCTCGTCCAGCCACTTTCTCGTACCAGATTTGATTCACCACCGAAGATGTAGTAGGCTGCTGTTGTTCAGTGTTGTTTTGTTTCTGTCTCAGCTCAACGTCACTTCCATACAAACTATTTCTATTGTCTGTGATCACTGAGCCGTACCGCTCATTTTTGATCTTTGGGGAGGCACCATTCGATGGAGGGGAAGAATTGATATTTTTTAAGGGTGTGAGATTGTTTTTATACATTGCTTCTTTGTTGGCATACATTTGTGATGAATTGCGCTCAAAATCCGTTTGAATTCCAGGAGACTTATACATGTCTTTCTCTAGTTCAGCTATAAAAGACTTATCGAGCATTTTTTCAGATCCTCCGACACTCTCTAAACTGAGATTGGTTAAACTGGTACCAAGCGATTCGTTCGATTTCGATGTAAACTGCATTACTGCACTTGCCGTGTCTGGCTGATGAAGTTCTTGTGGGATGTTCTCCTTATTTTGAGAGAACATAAGATTTTTGCAAGCCATTGGACTGCTAAAAACTGATGAAGGAGCGACCTGCTCTGCAGCATCATTACTATTTGGCTGTTTATTAATATTTGAGTAAACCCCATTACTAGGTGTGGTCTCGATGTCAGATGTGTCAAAGGGATCTTTAGTCACGGCTTGACTAAATTCTAACGTATTTGAATATGTTGGAGGCATTTGATATGGAGGTGGTTCCAAACGTGTTGGTAGCTGAAACTGTGCTGCAGTTGGCTGTGATGTTAGCTGTTGTGGTTCGGGAGTTGTCTGTTCAGTTGGTACATCGATGGGTGCATCCAAAATACAGAATGAGCTATCAACTTTCAATGATGACGTACTCTGACCAGATTCTAAAGCTCCAAATTCTGGAGAAATATCTACCAATATTCCCTCCTTTTGCTGTGGCTGTGGTGGTTGGCCATTGCTTTGTCTTATTGTTGTCTTCGACGATCGTTGGACTTTTTCATTTACAAGTATATTGTAGTCAAATTGTTTCTGTATGGAAGGCTTGCGTTCTATTATTTGAAAAGGGAATTTTTTGCGGGAGCGGTTATCTAAAAATTGCGACAAAAAAAAGATTAGTAGATGCCCTATAATATATTTTAGTTTTGTTTACCTCCTTCACAGTCTGCTTGATATGGTGGAGCACCTAATGCTGGTCCTCCCGAACATAATCCAGAAGGCCCATGCCCTCTTCCTGCTTGACGCAAACCATCGTTTGTTGAACGGACAAGGTTGGAAGCTTTGTGCTTTTCTAATATATTTCTGAAAAAAAAACAAAATCAAAATTTTAGTAAGAGGGTCAAACATTTCTTACAAACTAAACCTGGGGTGGAATCGGCTAAGTTTATAGTTGATTATGAAATTTTTGATTGTCGTTTTGACAATTGCTTTTTCTATCTTTGTCTATAGAATTGATAGAGGCATCTAGCTTAAAAACGACAATCAACAAATTGATAATCAAATCAAGACGATAATCGTTAAAACGATTGTAGTAAACAACGTCGTCAAAAGTTACTTAAGTATAATATCATAATCGTATCATTCAATTGTGTCGTTAAATGTTTGATGTCAGAATTAAACTATTGTCATTTTAATTTTGATATCTCAACATACATTTCAGTAAACACGAGGTTCATTTAGTAGATAAACGGGCACAAATTGATGGGTATTGGATAACGGATGTTCCCTTTATATGTCAGTGGAAGTTTTCGTCGTTTAAAATGCGTCGCGTCCTCCGAGTCGAAGATCCCGAATTCTATCAGCAAATGTGTGCTAAAGTAATTTACTATAAACCGTTCACGTTTTGACTGATGGACATATCAATTTAAAACTGATCAAGATCGAGTAGCGACGCGACGGGAATGCGTAGCGGTGGTGAAGTTTTTACTACTCAAAGATAAAGTTGAGAAGAAAATTAAGCAGTACAAGCGGGTAAGTGTATGTACGTGCAATCTAAAATTGGGATATAAGATGCCCTTCGCAACCCAATATACTCGCCATTTAACTTTAATAAGTGGTAAGATGCTAATTTATGAAAAAGTTTTAATTTTTAAGAACTTACCAAATAAAACATACTTAAAAATGTATGAAACGATTGTAAAACATTTATCGTTAAAGCTGAAGGAATTATGAAAAGTAGCAGAGGACATACTATTATTGCAAGTGCACTGAGTTAGATTACATTTTTGATAATTTGGATTTCTGAAAATCAAACTGTATACGACTAACCTATTATTACTTAATTCATCTTCTGATACTTTTTTTTGAAAGAGATAAAATATCATCAAATTTCAACGCATCTGGAAAAACTCCAGAAAAAAAAATGTTTTTGCAAATGTACACCACAAGGTTCTATACCTTATATGTTTGTATTTAATAAGTTCATACAATTCTACTTATAATAATACAAGATAAGGTACTAACATTTTTTTTGCTGGATTTGACAGCGTAAACTGATCAATTACGAGTACCTTACTCAAATCCGTTTGCCGAGCTCTTCCATTTTCAATTAAAACTCCCTTGATTGTTCTAAAACAGAATTTTAAACTTATAAACAAATTTACACGTCCTTTAACATTTTTTATGGAACTATTCTTTTTAAAATTATTGACCTAATAGAAAGAAACTGAGCGAAAAAATCTTTTTCAGAAAACTTACAACTTACTTTTTGAGGGTTGCAAAACTTGATAAATATTTACAACTTTTTTCATTCCAGTCAAGGAGTAGTAGCATTTTATTTTCAAGTCCATTTAGAATTGGACGGAAAAGAAAACAAAGTAAATATGAACTTAACAATTTACAATGTAATACAACAACAACTTAAGTCCATATGAACCTTCCGTCCTTAAATTAAATTTCGTTAAAAAGAGTATTGTCAGCAGGGCAAGTATTTCTATGTTAGAACATATTTTTTTTTTGACAAACAACGAAGATAACAATTAAACTAGTTTTTCGAATCAGTAAATTTCCTTAAAAATGGCATTCAATTGTTGGAGCATATTTTTGAATATTTTAATATAAATGCATAAAAAAAATATTTTGGTTTATTGGAAATATTTTTAAAACAAATGCATATTTTTAGAGAATATTTTAGTAACATTCGAAAGATTTAAAAATTTAAATATTCTAACTAATATTCTAGTCTAACTGCAAGTGTTATCACGAGAAAACACTTTAGACAAAGATTTCATTTTGAAAATTTCAAAAGAACTTTATGGTATGTATGTATGTATGTATGTGTGAACAAGACATATTCCAAGAATCTGGACAACAGGTACCTTATTTAAATGAGATTGGAATAGAATTTTTTATTTTTAAATTTATTTTATGTTTATAATTTGTTTTTTTTTTTGTTGACAAATAATAAAAGATCTTACAACTTTTCATAGCATATTTGTACTTTTTGAGCGCATATTTTCTCATTTTACGTGCATGTTTTATGCGCATATTTTGTGTTTTTTAGCGCATACAAAAAACTTGCCCTAATTATCAGGTACCTATGTATATCACGGAACATACGTTGTCGCTATATATCATTTATGTTCCGTTAAAAAGGCTCCAGCACGCATTAATCAGTTTGTTATCAAACAATTTAAAATACAAAATAAAATATCATTGTTTTAGAAGTTAATTTTAATGAGTGAGTTGAAAATTCATTCAAATTCCCATTCACTAAGCGGAACAATTTTCTGTAATAGATTTCTTTTTATTTTAATGTGACATGGGTTATAGTGTAAGAGCCCTGGCTGACGTTAGACACCATTGTTGTTAAGATACCATCCCCTAAGACATTTACAAAATGCAGCTTTGATAAAATAACGCAATGCTGCAACATTTGTATGCAACTTTAACGCTCGCTACCTCATTATTGTCCCCGGATTGAAGATTCTTAGCATCCATTCGTTCTTAGCTAACATAACATATGTTCACAGTAACAATCTTAGCTTCTAACTTACTCAAACTTACTCTATTATAGGTTATTGTTTTGCTTACTTGCCACAAAGCTAAAAGGGTGAAGTAATGGAATTGTTTGTATTTTTATTATAGTTATGGTCTTTTTTATTCGATGACTTTGTTAAGTCGATTTGTTCGGCAAATTTTATCTTGCCTTACAAAAAAAAAAAACGCTCAGTGTCAACCATGTAACCATGGGATACACAGAAACGCTGTTGAAGATCACAGTACACATATCTAAGGTATTATCAGGCGCAGGTTGTCAAATTTCAAGATGGCTGCCGCTTGTGTAAGCACACAGTAAACAAAAATTAATTATGGCTGCCCCTCGTGTAAGTACACAGTAAACAAAAACAAATTTGTGGTGATTGTTTGAAATGCAATTTTTTTACTATTGATTTTGACAACATGCGCAGAACTGAACAAAAATGAACGCTAGTGATATTACCTGTAGTATATGTATCTTGGTTGAAGATCATCTAACCTATAGCAAATCCTCGATGGATATTTCATAAACAAAAAGCAATTTTATACTTTCTGGCTGTTGTAATATCGTCGAAGTCAAATTAACGATTACCAAAATTTCATCTTGAGGAAAAAGTAGGAAAACAAAATCAAAAGCTTCAATTATATTTCTTGTTCCTTCCACGGCGTTTCTCTCAGTAGATTTGTTTGTTTTAACTATAAATTGGGTAAAGCATGAAAGTGTTATATCTTCCAGAAAAACGTTACGGATTCATAGTGGATTGTCCTCTTTCTTAAAGGCTTTGAACATCACCCAAAATTATGCGCTTTTATGTATGTTTACCGATTTCGGACATTTCCAAACCCGGCTAAAAAAAAAACTCAAATTCATCACAAATGAACATTTCATGTGTCACATGGACACAAACCCAAATACTAAAAAAATTAGTGGGTAATTGAGTTTATACTAGATCTAAAGATAGAGTTAGATTACGGTAAGATTTTTTTCATCAGTTGAAGTTGTGTTGAAATGATTTAGAAAATTTATACTTATTGGATCGATATTTAATTAAATGTCCGTTTTGAGAACGCGTCCAGGAGAATAAAAAACTCTCTATTTTTGTTAGAAGATTAAAAAACAAAACATACATTTATTTTTTTTTTTTACAAAATATTAAACTCACCTTGGAAATATTCCAACATCAAAAGTCCTTTGATTCTGACCTTTCATGAACTTCAATTCAGGACGACCATCGACTATTGCAATTATATCGTTCACTTCGATATTCAACTTGTTTGCTTCGTGATAAGGTTTTATCGCTTTCAATAACTGTGGTTCTGAACCATGGAGAAACTCTCTAAAAAAAAAGAAAGCAACATAACCTTGAAAATTCTTCTCCATTGCAAAATCAACTTACTTGATGGCAGCAAATGTAGGCCTTTCTGAGGGTGTTTTATCCCAACACTGTAACATTAATTCATAAACATCAGGTGGACAGGCCTCGGGATGATGTAAACGCTCGCCTTCTCGATCAATTTTTTTCAAAATCTGAGAACCATTCAAACCCACCCAAGGATCTTCACCAAATGTAAACATCTCCCATAATGTAACACCAAACATCCAAGTATCAGATGCATGACTGAACTGCCGATACCGCAACGACTCGGGCGCACACCATGGAAACGGAACTTTTTTGTGCTCTGACATCACATAGCAATCGTCCTCCTGGGGCAATGCTCGCATCAAACCAAAGTCACCTATTTTAATTTGATTCCTCGCAGCCAGCAGCACATTCCGGCAAGCCAGGTCACGATGTAGAAAGCGTTTCTGTTCTAGATAGGCCATTCCAGTGGCTATTTGGACCGACCAGGTCCAGATGATTCTCAGGGGTGTATGTTTGCATTGCTTTCGCATAGTATCAAGTAAAGAACCTCTCTCCGCCAGCTCTGTTATCATCATCATCGGCTGCGAGAGAACAACCCCGTGTAGGCGTACTAAGTTTGCGTGTGCCAGAGCGTGCATAGCTTGCACCTCACGAAAGAAGTCATCAATGATGCCCGGCTGGGTGAGACTGTCTGATTTGAGAACTTTAACTGCCACCTCAACGATGTTATTCGTAGGCGTCGTCCATTCTCCCTTGCGCACCACTCCGAAAGAACCATCGCCCAATTTAATTCCCAGCGTTACGTCCTTTTCATGAATCAAACACGTCAGCTGTGTCGATTGGTTCTCTTTTGGGGCATTTGATTGCTTCTTACTGGGTTGTTTACCACCGCCAATCAATTTGGAGAGGATGTTCTTTCGCCATTGGTGTGCCTTTTTCTTTCGAACGGCTTCCATAAGTCGTCGTATGGCCGGTTTGCCCAGACCACAACGTTCCAGGTCAGTTGGCTGGACATAATCGAAATGTGCCAACCGGGTTACTTGCAAATCATCACGAATTCTCGCAAGAAATTGCTCCAGCTGCACCTCACGTAAAAGATCTTCCAACCATTCAGTTTCTGTATCAGCCATCGAGAGTGTGATTTAATGTTGTCGTCGATGTCGATGCTCTGCAATATAAAAAAAAAGAAATTACATACATTATACAATATAGAAACAGTTGAGAAAAATAATCAGGGTCAAGAGAGTGCATTGCGAACGCAATTTCCTGTTGTTCTTCTTCTTATCTTAAAACATATGCTCTGAATGAAATAAAAATATATACTTAATGAATTGTAAGATAATATATCGGCAGGCCGCCACCGATGAATGATGTAAGGAAAGTATACTGTAGAATGATGATTTTTACTATTTCATATTCTTTGTTAGCTCGTAGATATGAACGCAATGCTGCTCATAATTCGTGTCTAACAAACAAAACAAATAACTTGTTGTTGCAAGGTTAGATTAAATTATTGAATTGGGAGACTAGAAATCTAATTTGATATGACAGAGTAAAAATAGTAGTACTTATGATAAACGTTTTTCTTTAAAAGCTTTTGCATTCGGTATACAACACTAATACAATAGTTGAAATTTTATTTTGCTTTTAAACTTGCAAAATTAAGTGATAAGACTATATTTACAGTTTAACACCCGTATTCATAAAGAAAAAATAGTTATTTTAGCGCAAAAACTACATCATGGAATAAGAATTTTCTGAGCTTAAACTAAAGGCAGTAAGTACTGTTTTCCTAAGCACGGGAGCTAAAATAACTATTTTGTCTTTATGAATAAAGCCGTAAGTAATTTACTTCTCATATGGATCAATGATTTGGCTGCTCTCCAAACGGTCTCGTGTGTTAGGTTAGGCTATTCCGAAGACAATACAACCAAAAAGGGTACGCGGTCTAACTTGAAGCTAATACAAAGCCAGTGATATGATTTTGGGAAGTTGATTTCGGAGGAAGTTATTTTTGAAGGATTTCATTTTTTTAATTTATAAAAAACAGGTGCTCTTAAATGATAAGAAGAAAAATTAAAGCTTAAACACTGTAGACAACAAGGAAAAAGTAATTTTTGTATACAAAAAAGAATTATTCAACTCGGTTTTGAGGTTTAAACCTTACTTGCCTGGACTACCACTTGTATTGATTTTCCTAGTTTGGAAAAATTTGTAGTCAACAGCACCAAAACATCTAGTATTTGCTCTTAAATTCTTTATTAAACTTCACTTTAGCTCTAATTGGAATAAAGTATTTGACTGAATTTAAAACTCATTTGGGTTTAGCCATCAACCACCAAGTTTGAAATGAAATAGTCAATGAATTTTATAGCGCACAACGAGTGTGAGGAACTAGATTGGACGTCATTAATTTGGTTAAACGATATCGCACATCACAACACCTAGATACACTATCAACGCTCAATGTATGCAGCAAGTGGCCAGTATAGATAATTAAAAAAAAATGGTTATTTTTTGTGACAAATAGTTTGTTTTGATTAGACGACTTTTTTGTTTTATCTATTTATTTCGATTTGGTTTATCTAGGGTCCATTTGTTGAAAGGTGTAAGTACTAATATTATGACATTTTACGCTGAGGAAATGGTAGCACACATAATAATTATATAAATTGTTCTCGAATACTTAAGTTTTGTATCGGCAATCTGTTCGTAAATAGATCTTTTGAATCATCCATTTTTTATATTTGTTAAATTTAATGTGTGAAATAATATCAAATTGCAATTATTTAAGCGACATCCTCATCGTCATTTTGTTTTTTTTTTCCATACAAATTGTATTTGAAGAAGTAGGGAAAAAGTGCACAACTTCCTGACAACAAATAAACCTGGACGAAATTTTCTTAAACTTTATTGACAAAAGTAAACTTTTAATAGATAATCAGTAACATGTAACGAGACTATCGTAAGCCTGGATGTTATCAAGTCTAACGATAGTCCGTTGGTATAGCATTAAATTTTTCATTGAATTCAATAGAATATTTTGTACTATGTAGAAAGATATTTTTTGTATAGACTAGGAGAAACAAAACACGATATCTCCTTTTCGATTCGATTCGCTTCGTATTGATAAATTATCGAATACGAAGCGGGTCGTAAATTATACTTCCAAGATTCCCAGATAATTGACAGCTGGTTTCCAGGAAATATTTTTTTTATTGAATTCACGCATTGTGAGAATTCAACTTGTTTGCTTATGTTTGGTTTTGAAATTAAATATAATAACAACATTGAATTCGGAAAAGGGTATTTTATTTGTTGGTTTTGCTAAGCTTAAGAAAAGATAAAAATTCTTGAATCTGCGAGTTAAGAGAAAATTATTGCTAAGTTCTTCAAAGCTTGTTTTTTTGTGTGTTTACTTTGTTGGTCAATTCATTGGCTTAGGTTCTTTTGGCTTTATTTTTTTTTACAAAAAAATTAAAACATTTCATAAATTTTGTATCGGAGTCCCGGGACCATTTCAGACCGCAGTGATACTTTCTTAAAGTAGCGATGGATTTGTATTCAAGCGCATTAAGTGCTCTTTTGGCTATCCCTTCGTTTCCCTTATAAATTCAATGAGCGCTGAAAGTTGTAAAAAAAAATATTGTTTATTTTGTTAGTTTGTTATAATAAAAAAAAATAGTTAAGCTCAGAGCTGTAAACTTTCAAGTACAAGTACCAGTCAAGTACCAAGTACCTTGGACTTAAACTTGTACTTGAAAAAACAAGTACAAGGTGCTTGGTACTTGAAAATCACCAAGTACAAGTACTTTCTCAAGTACTTTCATCTAAGTACATTTACATACATATTTTTCGCTTATTTTTCTCTCTCGATCTTCAGCAGGTTTTGTTGTTTTTTTTATTGACTATCATAAAGTAATAAGAATTTTAAAAAATTGCATTAAAAAAAATTATGAAAACAAATTAGAAATAATTTATTTCGATTTTTCAAAATATTAAATATTTTTATTTTTTTATATATTTAATTTTTTTTCTTATGAAATAAAGTTTTTTTTTTATTAATTTTTGAATGTGCTTTCAAACAAGATATTGGTCAAAACAAATTATTTAAAAAAACTTTATTTGATAAGAAAAAAAAAAAAATTAATAATATTAATATTTAATATTTTGAAAAATCGAAATAAATTATTTCTAATTTGTTTTCATTATTTTTTTTTAATGCAATTTTTTAAAAAAACTTATTACTTTATGATAATCAATAAAAAAAAACAACAAAAACTGCTGAAGATCGAGAGAGAAAAATAAGAGAAAAATATATAATATTAAAGTACTTATTAACTAAAAAAATCGAAATAAATTATAATTTAAATTTTTTTAATACATTTTTAAATGCAGTTTTTTAAAGGGCCAATAAATCAATCAGAATTTTTGGAATAACTATTATAGTTCCAGATAAAAAAAAAATAAAATGTGAAAAGTGTAAGATTCCCATACAAATTTGTGTGGGAAAAATATGACCTTAGATGTGGGTAAATGACCTCGGACAAATTTTTTTTGGTCAATAATTTTTTATTTCGGCATAAACTTTCGATTGACGGGGTGTGCTATCCAAACAAATGAGTTTGGAAAATAACGGACACTCTAATGAACAGTGTTGGACAGAGAGCACATTATACTTTTTACAGTTAACAGCCTTATACCAGTTGGCAAAATCCTTTCTTAAAAACTTTTCACATCATAATTGCAATCTATACCATATGAGAAGTGTGCGATTGCTTAATTTTCCGTGGCCAAAGAATTAGCACATCAGATTAAAATTGTGTTTATAGTTTAAATAGGCTGTATTTTTAGTCAGATTTTAAGAAAAAAGTAATCGACAATTCAAAGCAAGTTGTTCTAAAGGTTTTTTTTTTGCAAAATATTTGAATATTTTTTGACTACATGGGCTGGCAACAGTCTTGTACACCTCCAAAGTTTACGAATCAAAATTGTTATTATTTTGGAAAAATGCTCTGATGTTATGAGTCCTAACCTTGGACTACAAAAAACATTTTGCCAAAATAATAACAATTTTGATTCGTAAACTCTAGCGAACTTAAGCATAGCTGTAATATTTTTTTGAAACCAGGGACTAGTGCTGAGCTATGCAACCTATCAAATCCTTGTCGTAAGTTTATTCTCTTACGGAAAAAGTTTTCATAAATAGACTTTTTTGATGACTGCACAAAAGCATACACATTTTAACTCGTTTACTACCAGTGTTTTTAATTTAAATAATGAAAAAAAAAAAAAACCTAAAGCGTGTGCTTCGCAAACATTTTTAAAACTATCTCTAAAAAATGCTATATTAATCTTAACTGTTATATAAAGACGAAACAATTTTTTTGTACGCCCGCGCATAACTCATAAAATATTCAACTGATTTTCGTGGAACAAATTTTATAACATTCTTTAGGTCTATGAGATGGTTGTAGGCTATTTTGTATTTCTTAGTTTGTTTAATTTTTCAGAATATTATTGTTTTTTAATTTTTCTTCACCTTTCTTCTAAGAGTTTGTCCCAAATATTCACTCACAATCTCAAAATGGTTTGATATTTAAAAAAAAATTGAAAGTTATCAACTTTTCTAAATTATTTCTATCCAGGAATGCTTTTCAAGAACAATCAACGGGTAGCTTCTTTGGTTTTTTTGTTATTTCTGTTTTGTTTTCTTCCGCAAACTGAATTCAGGGACGGGACTTTTTAAAAAACATTCCGAAGTAGATTTGAAAAAAAAAAAAAAAACGCAGTAGATTCATTTTTATCGCAGTAGATTTGTATATATTTTAAAATATAAATAAAATTAACATAAATAATCATTAATAACTTAGGCTCGTTTGCTGATACGAAGCATAAATATTTAAGTTCAACATAACCGCGTATGTTCTACTTTTTCCACAGCACAAACTGTCACATAAGATCTTATGTTGAACTTAAATATTTATGTTTTGTTTCAGCAAATGGGCCTTAATATAATAAACTTAACATTCATTCCTCTTACAAAAAAAAAAAACTGTCACTTGCCTTCCAAACATAGCCAAAAGCCATTAGTCTGCCGTCCTAAGTAAAAAGGACACATCTCCATTTTTGTAGTTTTGAGATAAATGCGTTTTAATGTTTTTGGTTTCATTGAAAACCATACGAAAATGGATTTATGCCCATTTTCAATCGTAATTTTGAGCCATTTGCAGTTGGAATTATGATTTTTTTTTGTTCACACAAAAATAAGACACTGTTTAACGATGCTAAATATACCACAAACTCGATTTTTGATTTTTGGCACTTAGGCCCTTTTTACTTAGGACGGCAGTAGTGGCGTTCAGGTATTTGTTAGAATGAGATTGACTGCATTCAGAATCAAACAAAAAATTTTTGGATTACATTTAGGTACATATTTAATAGTTCAGTAGAATTTTTTTAAAGGCAGTAGGTCTGTTGTTCGAAGAATATGCAGAAGATCTACTGCAATTGCAGTAAAGTCACAACCCTGCTGGCTGAGCACAATGGTGTAGTTAGCGTTCGTCGTCATCGTCCTCATCACAAAAAATGAATTTTTTTTTGAAGGAGAAATAATTTTGAAGTCGTAAGCTATATTTCTAAATTAAAATATTCAATGATTAAACTTTCGAAAGGTCTCAAAATCAACAGTTAACTTTTTCAATTATGGTTTTCAATGATAGCTATAACTGGCACCTTAATCAGATAGATCTCAAAAAAAAAAAAAGA
Organism: Melangyna quadrimaculata; assembly: GCA_949320155.1. Classification (NCBI taxonomy): domain Eukaryota; kingdom Metazoa; phylum Arthropoda; class Insecta; order Diptera; family Syrphidae; genus Melangyna; species Melangyna quadrimaculata. Next base: position 66,985,430 of record OX439483.1, on the reverse strand, counting down.
GTATGACATCTGATTTTTTTGATAAATATGAATTTATGAAATAAAAAATAAAAAATCGTTAAAGCAGTTTTCTTAAAAAATAATTTTTTATATAAAAATTCTTGAACATGTTTTCAAATAAAATTTGATATGTCAACTTTTAGTACTTAATAAAATACAATTTTGCGCCAAATTAAAAAAAACATTAACCTGTTTTGAAGGTATTGAGTTTTCAAAAAAATAAATAAAAATACAAACACTATTTTTTTCGAAAATTTGTATATGGAAAATTGTAAAGGAGCTCTTGTATTTGATTGAAATCAGTGCAGCGGTTAGCGAGAAATTTTAAAACCAAAATATTGGTTTTTCAATTTTCTAAAAAGCTTCAATGCTTTAATCAATTTTTAGTCAAACTTTGAAAACTGTGTGGTTCTATACTTGTCAAGAAATTAAACAATACAGAAAACAACTTCTTATTAAAAATAAGAAAAACCGAGGTTGATGATAATCAACTGGTTGCTGAAATGATCATTTAGCCGGATGGTTCATTTTAGAACCATCAAATTTCCAGTGTTTGACTATAAATTGATAAGAGCATTAAAAATTGGAAACAAAAATATTACTTAACTACTTGAAATTTTGCAAAAAAAAAAAACGTTATAAACTTTTTTTTTAATTTTTTTTTCAACATTTTGAGTTCAAACATTAATATTTCAAAAACTATTAATTAAAAGAACTTTATTTAGAAAGGAAATGAAATGTTTCTGGCTGAACATAAAAGTATAACAGGACATTGTAAATGTTGTTTTTGAATCATTTTTCTGTTTTATTTATTTTATAATTTTAACTACACTGCTCGTCATAAGGTTAGAAGCAGGAGTTTGTGAAAAGTTAATCTGAAATATCTCTATGACACAAGAGAGACTGTTAAATGTACCATAGAACTTATGTTTGAGTTCCGAGAAAAAAAAGAAAATAAAACAAAAATATATGCCTGTAAGACCTTTGGTCTTTTAAATGCAATGCACGCCACTAGTTAGAAGGAAAGGAATGATTTTTGTTGGCACAGTGGATTGAGAATTAGGTGTTAATTATCTCATGAAATTCCACGGGTGGCATCCAGTTGAAACTGGAGATTATAGAAAAGAATGCTACATAGACTGGGGCTCGAACCCACACGTCCAGGTTAACTGTCAAACACTATACCCACTGTGCCATTGCCACCCGCGAGTCAATTTTTTAGAAAATTGCCCCTCCCACCAAGAAGCCGCCAACAAGGACTGCAAGACTGGCATTTCTTTTAATAGCCTTAACACCCCTTTCGACTCATATAATTTTTTTTTGTTCACTTTCACACTCAAAAATTTGCTTTGGGCTCTTGATCTATTAATTAAGGCGGAGTTCAGTGTCAAGTTAGCACCTACCCTTATTTTTTTTTTTAAGGTAGACAAAATTTTTTTTCTTTCCATAATAAGTTTTCTATCAAAACACTTCAATTAACTGCGTTGTTAGTTTTTTGAATTCCAGAAAGTGTAGTGCCAAGTCGATAACAAGTTAGCACTACATACTCTTTTTTTTTTAAATACTAGAGCTACAATTTTTCCACAGCTAATTTACTACTAAAACGTTACAATTAACTGCAACTGAATTTCCACAAATGTAGTGCTAACTTGATACACGTTAAAACTCGGACCTTCCGGTACGTATCGGCTCCGATAGCACTTTACTTCAAATCATTTTTAATTTAAATTACAAAATTAGTATTTAAAATAAAAAAACTAATATTATAAAAACTCACGATTTTCAAGATTTGAAGAAATTGGAATTATGTACATACATACAAAACAACTAAATTCGTATCAACTTGAAATTTATAAAATCAGCTTTTAGCTTAATAAGAATAACTTTTTTGAGGTGGTTAATTCATTATTAAAAGTATCGCCCAGTGGGGGAAATTAGACCATTCTCGATAGATTTGTAATTTGTTGCTGAAATTCCCACTGAGCTCCATACAAATTATTTTTGTAATCTTTTTTAAAACCCGCGTATATCCCACCATAACCTACCTACTACCTACTGCACATTCAAGTGCACACTACTGCTCTGCTGCTGCTTTTGTCTTTTGTGCCTTCTTCTGCAATCAATCCTCGTTAGCCCCGATCTACATTGCCCGATTTTTCCGAAATGTTTTTCGAAATGTAAACAGAACGATTTTTTCCATAAGATTTTTACTTGTCTTCTTCATTTTTGTATTGCTATTCTCTTCATTTTTCATTGATATTCACTCACACCATCAAACGAACGACACACTGACACCGAACACACTCAAAAAACTGGAATGAAGGTGAAAGAGAACATAAACAGACCTGAAAAATCGTTCGAGTTGTGTGGTACAAACGATTTGATCCCTACCCCTCACTTTTCACTCCCTTCACCTACGAACAAAAGATCGGTACTGGAAAAATCGTTCAATGTAGACCGGGACTTACTGAAGTCTGTTGGAACGTTAGTAGTACCGAATATTGAATTGGCTGCAAAAACGAAAAGGGATTGAGGTGGGGTTAGTTTGCAAGTGCGATCAGGGGGTGTAACAGCGAAAAACTTTTTAAGCTATAATTTAACTGCCTTAACGGCAAAATTAATATAAACAATTAGCTTTGCGTAGAGTGATTGTCCATATCATTGAAAAAAAGCTGACAAAAATAAAATATGTTGCCAACATTAAGGCATTCAAAAAGGTGCGGGTAGAAATCACCTTCACGGATTAATATAATGATTATGATGATTTATCACAAAATATTGCAATCTCGAAAACCAACGAGAATAATTCATAATAACGAAAACATTATTAAATTTTTTCAAACTTTTAATAATTTCGACGATCGATGACACACGTTTCCGTACTGCCCGAATTTGGGGGTGAAGAGTTTTTGGACGCAGAGAAAGCACGTTTGAAATATCAAAGATTTATTTTTCTAATAGCTATGAAGATGTGAGTGTCGTAGCAACAGCACATGCACAGGCCAGAGCGATGCTAAAGCGTAACTTTATAACTTACAAAAATTTTCAACAAAAAAAAAAACATTTTTATTTTTTTTTTCTAGGAAAATCTCCGCAGTTTTATAAACAGAGGCTATATTTAGTTGAATATTGTGCACGAGTAAGAAATCTATATAAGAAGGTAGCTATGTATGTATATTAAAGTCATGAGAAAACCACAAGTATTTTTTTTTGCATACTATCGTTATCAGCTTGTCGTGTGCGATAAGTGATGGTAAATATTTTGTTAACCAAATACACGCTAACCACATTTGTTTAGTAACTTTGTACTTATTGATTTAAATTGGTGATCCGTATAAGTCTCAATCACAAAAAACAACAACACACCTTAACTTAAACGAACAAAATTGCAACTGACCCTGAAACTCAAATTTGTATGGATAAGAAAAGAGGAGAGTCGTTGTATTTTTTTTTTTTTGTTTTCTTATGTGCTCATCAGCCCCTAACCCCTATAATATTTTACAAAATCTGACTTCCGGCTGAGGGGATTCATTCCCTTTTCACATTATTATGTTCTGTAGTTGATAGTGTTGCTAAAATTCATACATTCATGCAGGTAGCTCGTTCGTTTCTTCAACTTTAACACTAAACGAGTATAAAAATAATTATGAGCTACAAAAAAAGGGGTTTGATTAAAAATAAGTTTGCCATTTTTGTTGTTGGTTAATTTTAGCAACATGAATGAGCAATTCGAAGGATGCTTGGCGGTTTGTGTTTGCAAAATTAATGAACATAGGAAGTGCTACATGAAATTAATATTGATTAACATAATAAAAAAGTAGTTTAGTTTACTTTTCCATTTGATCCATGGATAATATTATTTACAATGTAATGCAAGTGCATTTGAAATGAAGTTTGGGTAAACAAAATTGGCTGAAGAGGAAATTACAACAAATAAGGTTCCAAAAACAATACTCTATTCATTATTTAAAATTTCTTACAATCGCGGGCGCTAAACTCAGAAGTTTAATTATTATACATTGATAACCGCTATGGTGCTTTATTTTCACTTTTCGGATACTTTATATTTCATGTTACATAATGAATTTAAAATGCACAAATATTTCAAAGGAACGAAAAATGTTATTGGGTTCGGTGCAGCTGTAAGACCTCCATATATGACCTGAACTAAGAGATTAGATAAATTCTTTTGAACGACAGATTTACTTATTAAATTTATTTGTTTGCAAAAAATAAGATGGATTATGGTAAGCGTTTTCGTCCCAGAAGTGGAAAAGTGGGGGCGTTTCATTGGTGATAAGGTGTTTGTGGGTTATGTTGGTGTGACCCAACCGCAGTCTAAAGTATGTTTTAATCTTTTTATGTAATATATCTTAAGCGTAATTGACTTTTTCAGCATTAGTGTTAAATTTGCTGTAAATATGGTGATTACTTGACCAGTTGGTTTTCCTTATGTGTTTACATATCTTAAGGAGATGTTTTTGTATGTCTTTTTTGTTTTAGTCGTAGAATATTGTAAGAGGTTCTGACTTAGCTGCAGCATCTGCAACTTCATTTTCATTAATTCCGCTGTGCCCAAAAATCCAGGTTGTTTTTAGATTTCCACTCCTGGAGATGAGTTTATCGCGGAGTTAATCGATGATTTCAGTACCATTGTTGACATACCCATTGGCACTCAGAATTTAAAGTCAACTTTCTGCCCACCTTGGAACTTATTAACAGACTCTATACACACCAACCTTTACAAACACTCCATCAGGTCAACAAGTAACGATGTTTTTAAAGCCATGTATTTTGAAATTGCAGAAAACCACAAGGAACCGGGATGGAACTTTATGTTTACTGATGCTTCAAAAACAGAAGACGGAACTTCATTCCAAGTTGTCGCAGAAGACTTACAAATAATTTCTAAACGTCTTCTTCCAGCTTATACAGTACAACACGGATATAAGAAACTCTGATAATCCAAGAAATTTTTTTCTTATATCCGAGTTTTTCTTATATGAAAGCAACGGATATAAGAAATTTCTTATACAGACAAGAAAAAATAAATAAATAAATTAATCGGGTGGCACAACGGCTCATGAAGAACCAGGGCCTAGTGACTAACAACTTGCAACCATTCCTGTGTGCGCCTATCGACAGAAATGGAAGGGACCTACAATTTGTATGCCGAATCCGGACGGCTAGACGAGAAGCACTTATTCGTGACAAATGATACTCTTTGAGGATTTGTCAATTCCTCGCAAGAGGCAGTAGCCCTGAAAAAAACTTTTTAGTTTTTAGGTGGACGAGGCTGGGAAGCGAACCCAGACCTCCAGGGTGACAGTTGAACGCACTAACCATTACGCTACGGGCTACTATATACAGACAAGAAAGAGACACAAAACCAAGCAATAACACATACATGGTGTCCACTATTTTTCAAAATAAATTTCCCTGACTTTCTCTGACCAATTTCAAAATTTTCCCTGACCAAAAAATTAAAAAATATATTTTTTCATGAGTATGTACGTATTAAATAAATATTGCACAAAGTGGTAGAAAATGTACATATTTGAATGGAGTAAATTAATCCTTAGGCAAAAAGAACTCCACTTGTATTTTTCAAAGATCCAACTCATGGTTTGATTCGAGCTGTAAGGAGGTTATTAGGGTTAGAGAAGTAAGCTTCCGAAGTTATAAAGCCAACCCTACTGAGGAAAACCGGAAGAAGTTTCAACAAGCTAGAAAGACCTGTAACGTTCATACTCGACGAACCAAATTTTTACATGATCAAAAATTACGGCAAAAAATTCTACAATGTCCCAAAGGTAGTAAAAATGTTTGGTCATTTGTAAAAAACATACGAAATACCACCTCGTCCTCGGTTCCAACACTCGTCTTCAACGATACTCCTTTTGTCAGCTCAATCGATAAAGCCAATTTGCTTGCAGCACAGTTTGCTGTTAATTCGTCGCTGCCTGAAAGTGTTATGACTCCTCCTGTACTTGAGAGCGCAAATGATTCTATGGGACAAATCTTCTTCCGCACTCGTGCAGTTGCCAGAGTTCTGAAAGATCTCGATATACACAAATCCGCTGGCCCGGATAGTATCCCTCCCATTGTTCTAAAGAGGTGTTCTTCAACGCTGGCAAAACCACTGCGTAAGCTTTTCCATCTGTCCTACTCTACTGGTCTCTTTCCGAGTGGATGGAAAACAGTATTTGTCCAGCCTGTCCTTAAAAAAGGCGTGTCTTCTTCCCCCCCCAACTATCGGCCAATTGCGCTTACGTCCCTTCTTTCCAAGGTCATGGAAACGCTGATTAATTTTCAGCTAAAGAAATATCTGGAAGAACGAAAGCTTCTTAATGACCGGCAGTACGGCTTTCGTAGCAATAGGTCCACTGGTGATCTGATGGTATATCTCACCGAACAGTGGCACAAATCTTTACATCGTTTTGGAGAAAGTAAGATTATTGCGCTTGATAATTCTGAAGCATTTGATAGAGTTTGGAATCAAGCTCTCTTATCGAAAATGCGTGCATTTGGTATCGATGAATCTCTTCTTCGTTGGATTAGAAATTACCTTTCGGACCGTTCAATACAAGTTGTATTGGATGGTTTCAAGTCTGAAATTCACAAAATAAATGCTGGTGTGCCCCAGGGCTCCGTTCTGTCTCCGACTCTCTTCCTTATATTCATAAACGATCTTTTATCTGAAACTTCTAATCCATTAAATTGTTTCGCTGACGACAGTACCCTCAGCTTTTCATATTCGTTCTTAGATTCTATTGAAGTTATTTGTTAACGCTGGAAAAGTATCTACCGAAATAACAAGTCGAGACTTATAAAATATTATAAAAGGATGTTTATTGAACAAGAAAAGTATTGTGAATAATAACAAACAATTAAATCGTTACTACGATAGAATTTGATAATAAATTATAGCTCTAAACAAAATATTAAAGTACACTATTTAGGAACAAGTATTTTCCAAAACCTTAGTACAATATATTCAACACTCCCACTTTTTGTCAAATACTCCCATTAAAGCTCGTAATAATTGAAAACGTTCTCTTGGTAGTGCTTTGGTTAAGATGTCAGCAATCATATCTGTTGTTGATACATTCTCCAATTTGAAGCATCCCTCTTCGAATCTTTCACGGATGAAGTGATACCTGACATCAATGTGCTTACTGCGACGATGGAATTCTGGATTCTTTATTAAACGAATGGCACTTGTGTTATCCATGTAAAACGTTGTAGCACTCATAATTTTGTCTGGCACTATCTCTTCAAACAATCGTTGTAACCAAACTAACTCCTTCACTGCTTCAGATGCTGCTACATATTCTGACTCCGTTGTAGAGAGCGATACACATTTCTGTCTTGTACTGCTCCAACTGATAATCCCATCATTGTATTTGAAAACAAAGCCTGATGTCGATCTTCGTGTGTCAATGTCACCAGCATAGTCCGCATCACTGAATCCGCATAAATTATGATCTCCATTTGTGTTATATAGGATTCCATAGCTGACTGTACCTTTGATGTATTTCAAAATCCTTTTTAGAGCATTCTCGTGTACCACCAATGGTTTTTCCATATATCGACTCGCATTCCCAATTGCATAACTTATGTCAGGTCTTGTAGCGATGGCCAAGTACATGAGACTTCCAACTAGTTGTCGATATGGAAACTTGCTTGCTTCTGACTCTTCAAAATTAGTTAGTAATTGGTTTGGAATAGCTGGAACGGATACTGGATTGCAATCTTCAAAATGGAATCGTTTTAAAATCTTTTTGCTATATGCTGTTTGGTGCATAAATATAGAACCATCGGCTTGCTGGTCGATTTCAAATCCCAGAAAACAACCCACTTGCATTTGTCTGACTTTGAAGTGTTCTTGCAGATGTTCAATTACGCATATAACATTCGCTTCATCGTCTCCAGTCACAATCCCATCATCCACATAAATTGCCATTATGAGTGTCTTTCCATTTTTGTTACTTACAAAAACACATGAATCTGACTCACAAGTTCTGAACCCAAAAAGATTGATGAACGTCTTGAACTTCCGGTTCCAACAGCGTGAAGCTTGCTTCAGACCATACAAGCTCTTCTGTAGTCTACAAATACGTCCACTGTTGTCGTCAAAACCAACTGGTTGCTGCATAAAGACGACTTCTTCCAGATCTCCGTTCAGAAACGCTGTTTTAACATCGTACTGCTTTATGTACATCCTCTTCTCTGCAGCAATTGCCAGAATCGCTCGCAATGATGTAAATCGAACAACTGGGCTGAATGTTTCTAAATAATCGATCCCATACTCTTGATTAAAACCACGACATACTAGTCTTGCCTTAAAACGTTCTATAGATTCGTCTGTGTTCTTCTTCACTTTAAAAACCCATTTGTTGTCGATTACCTTTTGATTCTTTGTTTTTTCAACCAAGGTCCAGGTTTGGTTTTGCATAAGTGAATCGAACTCCTCCTTCATCGCTTTCAACCACTTGTCGCTTTCATCTGATTTGATGGCTTCTTCATAAGACTTCGGTTCCTCACTGATCGCCAATAAAGCCATTGCTATAGAAGCTCCTTCTTGACGGTTGCGTAAACGTTTTTCTAAAATATTACTTTCATCAATTTTAGCTTCTAGAATTGGTTGTCTTGGAATTCTTCTCGCTGGCTGGCTTTCAGCTTCCGTTCTTCTTTTGACGACTTTCAGTTTCCATTATTGCTTGTTGACTGTCAAGGTGATGATCATCTAAATTTTCTTCAACATCGTTTTCTTGTTTTTCAAAACTTAAGTCATCTTCGATGAAAATGGCTGTAGATGATTCCTCTGCCAAAAACTTTACATCACGTACCACTGATACGCAATTCGATTCATCAACGACACGAACTCCTTTTTGACTTTCATCATATCCAACAACTATACATTTTCTTGACTTTGCATCTAATTTTCTCCGTTTTTGCTTTGGGATGTGAACGTAAATCTCTGAACCGAAGATGCGAAAATGATCAAATTGTGCTCGCTTGTTGTACCACAGTTCGTATGGCGTTTTGTCTTTTACAGTACTAGTTCCTGTACGATTCAAAACAAAAACAGCTGTTTGAACTGCCTCCGCCCAAAGCTGAGGATTAAGTCCTTTGGCGTAAATCATTGACCGAGCCGATTCCATGATGGTTCGGTTTTCACGTTCGATACATCCATTTTGTTCAGGAGTGTAGGCAATTGACCGACGATGATGAATCCCATTTTCTTCTAGAAACTGCTTGGAAGATCTGTTCACAAATTCCAGACCATTATCCGTTTGAAAAATCTTAATTGGATGACCGCATTGTTTTTCAGCTATCTTCAAGACTATTTTGAACTTTTCAAAAGCCTCCGATTTGTTTTTGAGAAAGTATACAAAACGATACTTTGAGAAATCGTCCTTAAAAAGTACAAAATACCTTGAGCCTCCAAGTGAATCTTCCTCCATTGGTCCGCAAACATCTGCATGGATGATTTCACCGCACTTCAAAGATGGCCGTGAGTTGAAGCTGAGCCGATGTTGCTTCCCATATGCGCAACCATCGCAGTCAAAGTTTTCATCGACAAATCGAATACCATTCTTTTTCAAAAAATTTCTAACATGAGGCAGGTTTTGATGGCCTAGACGTTCATGCCAAATGCGCAACGTATCACTTTTCACAGCTACCATTGATTTGTCGGACGTTGGCTCAATAATCTTGAAAAGCATTTGAAACATACCGCCTTTTCTTGCTCCCACTGCAACAACACTTTCGCCATCCAACAGCTTAAATGAATCTTTGTCGGACCAGCTTGTGTGACCATTGTCCATGGCTTTAGTTGAAGAAAACAAATTTGCATACAAATTTGGTGCATACAAAACATTCTGTATTGTTTTTTCTATCCACTCAGCTCCACTGTATGATAGAACCTTCAAATCACCTCGTCCAATAGCATGCATCAGTTTTCCATCACCAAGGACAACATCAATTGGTTTATCCAATTTAGTAAATGTCATAAACCAATCACGACGCCTACACATGTGATTAGTAGCACCTGAGTCTACGAACCATGCATCACACGTTCCCAGAGATTGAACAATGTTGCTGAAAAATGCTTTGTCCCCATCTGATCGTGTCTGTGTCTGTACCTTACAGTCACGTTTCCAGTGTCCAGTTAATCCACATTTAAAACATTTTCCTGGTCGTTTCAGTTTGTCCATCTTCTTGAATCTTGGTAGACATTGCTTCTTAATTGCACCAGTGTTCCGCTTTGCCAATAAAGCTTCACTTGCTCCAACTTCGCCCAAATGCATATTGTCAACTCCAAGACGACTTTCTTCAACCAAGAGCCGATTCGTCAAATTAATAATCGTCTGATTTTCCTTAGCCGTTGAGTCCCATGCTGTAGAAAAATGTCGGTACTGCGATGGCAACGTCATTAGTATTTTCGTCATGAACATACTATTGTCTACGGTGACTCCAGCTATCTTTAACTTCTGTACCAAATTTTCTAAAGTAGAAATGTGTGTGGCAATATCATGGGCTGGTTTTTTCTGATAGAGATAATACTGCTCTTCTAAAAGATGCTTAGCTGAATCGTTTGTCTGCTCGTAAATCGAATGTAACTTGTCCCACATTTCCTTTGATGTTGAATAATTACATACATGAATGAGAACCTTAGAACTACATGAGTTAACAATGACTTTCTGAGCCTTAGCATCATTTTTCGACCATGCTGCTAGTTTGGTTGCTTCACCTTCACCTGGCCTCTCCAATGTTCCATCGACGTAGCCATAAAGATCCAAAGCCATTAAATTCACACGAACTTGGAATTTCCACATCATCCATTGGGATGGGTTGATAAACTTTTCAATTGTTGATATATCCTTTTCCATCTCGTCTATTTGTTTTTAATAATACGCCTTATCGTTCTTACCGATTCTTCTCGAAGTATATATCCAGCAATTATCCGAAAAATATTTTCAATTGCAAATACTGATTAAGCAATCGACTCAACGTAATAGCGTTTTCTTTGATATGCGATGATCCTCGCACAAACAAAATATTTCAGTTATTTCCTTTTTTTTTAATTATACTTTTGAACGTATAACTGGGCCCATAACCTATTGAAGTTATTTGTTAACGCTGGAAAAGTATCTACCGAAATAACAAGTCGAGACTTATAAAATATTATAAAAGGATGTTTATTGAACAAGAAAAGTATTGTGAATAATAACAAACAATTAAATCGTTACTACGATAGAATTTGATAATAAATTATAGCTCTAAACAAAATATTAAAGTACACTATTTAGGAACAAGTATTTTCCAAAACCTTAGTACAATATATTCAACAGATTCACATCCATGTCCTTCGGATGTGGAACTTGAACGGCAGCTTATGATAAGCTCATTAAATTCTGATCTCGACAGCATTGTCCAATGGGGAATAAAAAATCGTGTAGAATTTAATGCTTCAAAAACTCAATGCTGTCTACTGTCGTTAAAACAAAACCCATCCCCCATGCCACTATCCATGAGTGGTACTTGCATTGAGGAAACCGAAAAGCTTTCAGTCCTCGGTATGTGTGTCACAGACCACCTTTTATGGAACGACCACATATTCGACATCGCCAAAAATGCTGCTAAGTGTTTAGGGTTTCTCCGTCGATGCAAGAAATTTGTCTCCCCTTCTGATCTGGCTGTGATCTACAAAGCCTTTATTCGTCCAAAACATGAGTATAACTCTCACATTTGGGCAGGTGCTCCAATAACCCACTTGAGTTTATTGGATATAATTGAAAAGAGAGCTCTTAAAATGATAGGTGAAAGAACTATAACGGAAACATTCTCATCTCTTGAGCACCGTCGAAATGTTTCATGTCTTTCGTTATTTTACCGTTATTTCCATAAACAATGCTCTAGTGAAATAGCCAGTTGCATTCCTCCCCTTAAACAATGCAACCGTAATACTCGCGCTTCTAGGAATGCTCATCAGTTTACCCTTGAGCCCAATTTCGGGCGTACTGTTAAGTACAGAGATTCTTTCTTTAGATGCACTACTCGAATGTGGAATGCTCTACCCAGCTCAATTTTCCCTCCCATTGTGATCTACAGACGTTCAAAACCAATGTGCATCGGTATCTCCTTTTAAATCCCCTCTAATCTACCTAATCGCTCGTGCTGTGTATATCATCTTAAGGGTAGTCACAACCCCTTTTGCACGCGCTTAATATATAAAAAAAAAAAAAAAATCTGAAGGTTTACATTACCGATTGTATTGAAAGTGAAAAATAATGACTGCATGAATTTAAAAAAAATAGTTTTGCTTAACAAAAGTGACGACTATGCCTATGCAATGTAGTTCATTGTAATGAAATGACCATTTAAATAAAATCCTTTTACACTGTGATTATTTAGGCTCTTTTGGTCTATTTGTAAAAAATGCGAATAAAAACAATATTGTTCCATTATTTTCCCAACGTTTCGTGAGTATTCCTCACTTCTTCAGGGGTTATACATATATTTTTTCAATTTGATTGTTAAAAAAACTACATACTCTGCTTCTTATATCCTACTATTGCATCATTCCCGGAGACGGCACTGACACAAAATTGATAATAAAAAACAAATAATTTATTATTTTTTATATATATATATATATATATATATATATATATATATATATATATATATATATATTAAGCGCACGGTTTTTACACGGTTTTTGTTTCCCCATTGGACAATGCTGTCAAGGTCATAATTTAATGAGCTTATCATACGCTCTCGTTGAATTTCCACATCCGAAGGACATGGATGTGAATCTAGAAACGAATATGAAAAGCTGAGGGTACTGTCGTCAGCAAAACAGTTTAATGGATTAGAAGTTTCAGATAAAATATCGTTGATGAATATGAGAAAGAGGGTCGGAGACAAAACGGAGCCCTGGGGCACACCAGCATTAATATATATCAGACTTAAAACGTCCAATACAACTTGTATTGATCGGTCTGAAAGGTAATTTCTAATCCAACGAAGAAGAGATTCATCGATACCAAATGCACGCATTTTCGATAAGAGAGCTTGATGACAAACTCTATCAAACGCTTTTGAAATATCAAGCGCAATAATCTTACTTTCTCCAAAACGATGTAAAGATATGTGCCACTGTTCGGTGAGATATACCATCAGATCACCAGTGGACCTATCGCTACGAAAGCCGTACTGCCGGTCATTGAGAAGCTTTCGTTCTTTGAGATATTTCTTGAGCCGAAAAATAATCAGCGTCACCATGACCTTGGAAAGAAGGAACGTAAGCGCAATTTGTCGATAGTTGAAGAGGGAAGAAGACACGCCTTTTTTAGGGACAGGCTGGACAAATGCTGTTTTCCATCCACTCGGAAAGAGACCAGTAGAGTAGGACAGATGGAAAAGCTTACGCAGTGGTTTTGCCAGCGTTGAAGAACACTTTTTCAGAACAATGGGAGGGATACTATCTGGGCCAGCGGATTTGTATATGTCGAGATCTTTTAGAACTCTAACAACTGCACGAGTGCGAAAGAAGATTTGTCCCATAAAACCATTTACGCTCTCAAGTACAGGAGGAGTCATAACACTTTCTGGCAGCGTCGAATTAACAGCAAACTGTGCTGCAAGCAAATTGGCTTTATCTTGTGAGCTGACAAAAGGAGTATCATTCAAGACGAGCATTGGAACCGACGAAGAGGTGGTATTTCGTATGATTTTTTACAATTTTTTTTTTTTGCTTTTATGTTCAATTTTATGTCAGTGCCGTCTCCGCGAATGATGCAATAGTAAGATATAAGAAGCAGAGTATGTAGTTTTTTAACAATCAAATTGAAAAAATTATTATTTATCTTTACTAGTTAAATATCATTTCCGTACCACACAATCATTTCCGTAAATCGATTTAATTTAGATTTTAATAATTTTAAATTAATTCCTGTAATACCGTAAGTCTTTTAAATGCATCCTGAATCACACTGAGAGCCCACTGTTATACCTTGGACGAAACACAATTAATTCTGGAGTTGAGGTCACTTGTACTTTTTAATTGAAAATGTATAACTTTATATCTAATAAATAAAATCTAATCTTATCTAATCCATTGAGATTTTCAGACCACATAAAATATATCGATATTTTGAAAAAAAAAAAAGGTTAAAAGTGCACAAAAATTGGAATTTGAAAAGACAATTCATTTCTGCAAGAACAATAAGTTTATAACACTTGCATTTTGCCTGTCTGCAATTGTCCAAAATTAATGAAATAAAATTCACCATTTTAAGTATGTATTTATCCTAGAGGACGAATACGAGTGTGGTTGACTGTATGAACATATATATGTATTTTTTAATCTTTTATATCACCCAAGACGTTGTTTTTTTGTTATTTTTAACTTCAAAGACTATAAATTAAATAAATTGGGTGGCGCAACAGCTCGTGAAGAACCAGGGCCTTAAGGACTAACAACTCGCAACTGTGTGCGTGTGTTGACAGGAGCGGAAGGGACAATTTTCTGCCGAATCCGAACGGCTAGACGACAAGCACTTATTTGTGACAAGTGATAATCTTGGAGGATTTGTCTATTCCTCGCAAGAGGCAGTAGGCCTGAAAAAAACTCTTTAGTTTTTAGGTGGACGAGGCTGAGAAGTGAACCCAGGCATCCTCCAAATACAGGACATCGAGTTTCAGAATTAAAAAAAAAAAAGATTTTAGGTTGCTTGAATAGGCGTGTTCAGGAAAGGGAGATATCGGTGGTCCTCAGCAAATTCAGTTGCCTGAACAGGATTCCTCAACAAATATCTGAGTTTGGTTGTCTAAATACTGAGGACAAATTTTTTTCGATTCGCTTTTGACAACGCAAAATCACCGATATCTCTGTTTCGTGAACTCGCATAATGAATCATTGAGCGCTGAAAAAATTTTCCCTGACTGCACTTCAAATTCCCTGAGTTTCTTTGACATTACCTGAACAATTGTTGGTTGTTTGACTTTCCAGGCCAGATGCAATTAGTTTTAATTTTTTGCTACACCAAGTTTTAGGGATTTTAGAACTAAACTTTTTCAAAAACGAGAACTCAGAATGAGTTCAAATGACAAAAAAAAAAAATGGTTTCCACACAGATTTGTACATATTTGCAGTTTAAACAATTATTTTGTTTGTTTTTACAACTAAACGTAAAACCCAATTGTTTATAAACAAAAAAATTTATAATAATTATAAGTTCGTCATTCATACAAATAAAAACAAAAACCAAAAGACGTTCTTCCTGTTTTTTGTTTGTGTTTATAAAATGTCATGCAATCTGATATTCATGAGAATTTTTTCAAAACAAATATTTCCATATTTAGGTAGGTAGATAGATGCTGACTGACCAGTGGCGAACTTATCTACTCTTTCCACTTAGGCAAATCGATAATAAAAAAAGTAATTTCACTGTTTTAATACCACCTGTTTCCTATATTCATTAACTATTTAATTAATTTGTATTCTGTACGCCCTCTGTCAAGGTAATCATAACAAAGGTGTTACTGTGTTGTAAAAAAAATAAATAAAATAAACCTGTGTTGGGATGGGCATTTCTAATAATGTAGGTATTGTCTGCTGATTAACAACTACCTATTATCTAACCACAAGTTGAAGTCAGATAGATAGTAATGGTGATACTTAAACTGTTATAGTTAGGAGGCTGGGATGACAAAAGCAGACATAAAACTGTGGGAAGATTAGACAACAAAAACTTTTAATCTGAATAAAATAAACATTCATGCGATCTTTGATTCGGTTTCGGGTTCATCAATCTTCAAATCCAAACAACTTCAAAGAAAGACATTTGCATAGTGTGAACGGTGTAGTCATGTGTTTCTCTCGCTCGATGCTCTCTTTTTATGGAATTTTTAAACGAAAAACAAAGCAAATATTTTTATAATCACGTAAGAAACTCTTGGGATGCGCTTATCCAAGAAAAAAAAAACAAAAATAAATACATAGGTACAAAAAAGAAACACGAACATGACCAAACTAAATGACGGGAATGTGTGCTTCTGCTGAAGATGGTGCTGGTGCAGCCAGCAGACGGGCCGTGCCGGCTGGGCACATTGCAAAAACTTTCTTCTCCCTAATTAGCAGCACCACCACCAGCAGCAGCAGAGGAACATGGTGGAGTCAGTCGAGTCTACTTGCAAGTTGCAATTAATTCAGAGCACAAGAAGCAACAATTCGCAGACTCTATAAAAAGATAGTCTGAGCTCGGAGTCAGGGCCCGGGGCTGAACAGGGAGAGAACAGAAACACAAAAGCATAGCAATAACACTTTTGTTCGTTCGTAGTTGTTGTTTTTTTTTTACATTTCATTTTGCATGTGTAGTACCTTATTTGTGTACCTTTTGTGAAATCTGAGAAAAGGCAGCAGGTGCAATTTTGCAGCAGCCCAAAAGGCAAAAAAGATGAAAACCATCACGAAAAACAACAACAACGATGATGTGTGTGATCAAAAAAAATTTCGAAGCATTTGTTCTATCCATCATCCCATCGTCTGTTTGGCGTTTTATGAAATCCAAGTCAATAAAAATGATGAATCCCTTGGGAACACTATGGAGTGGATGATAGACACATGCAGGAAATGATGACATTTGGTCAAGAATCAACGACGACGATTGTTCGTTTTCACGAGGGTTAGTTTTCAGAACTTATAAAGTAATGTAATTTGTATTTTTACTCACAAATTTGGCCTTTCTGTGGATTGATATAGATTATGAGCTGTGTAGGGGGAAAATATATAATTTTCTTTCTTTTTATGTATTTTGTAGACAGAGACTCTGCTTTTCTGGTGAATTTTTTCACTGCGTCATTTTTTTTCTTTTATTATTAACTCGTTTTTCTCTTGATGTTTTTTGCACTTAATACAAAATATTTTAAATCTTTATATCACTTTTTTATGGACAAGGTTACGCGTTGGATTCTAGGAATATTTGTGTGATTTTAAGGAATTAAAAATGCAAAAAAAAAAACAACACAAATAGAGAAAAAAATGTTGGGAAAAACCTCAACCTCTCTCACTCATATGCATGCAGCGCGGATGGGACGAGGACGACACCGAGACGGAAAATGAAAAACTACAGATTTTTATTTTTTTGTATTTCACTTTACAACAAAAAGTACACTGAACTGTGTTTGCAGATGGCTGCAGCAGCTTGGCAGATGCTGTCACTTTTATTGTTGTTTTTTAAAATGATGGCGAATAAAAAACAGGTTTTATGAAGCGATGATAGATGGTGCTAGTGGATAGTAGAGAGAATAAGTAGTGGGTTTACAAGAATGAGTTTAATTGTTGTAGGTCTGTTTAGATGCTTCACTTTTTTAAACAATCTAATGTTGTCTTCCGTTAATCACTACTTTTGCACTTCCAAGTATGGATGTACAGTGGCCGATTATTGCATGGCAAAATTTTGGTTGTTGTTATTGCTATTGTGTTTTAGCCAGGGGCTCCTTTGGCAATATTTGAGGCAATAAATTGCCTCACTCATTGCCATTGACTTGAATATTGCCATAGTGCTTTTTCCCGATCTACATTGCCCGATTTTTCCAGAAATCGTGTGAAATGTACACACAGAACGATTTTTTCCATACTATTTTTTCCTTTTCTTCTTCCTTGTTTTATTGCTGTGCTCTTCATTTTTCATTGACATTCACTCACACCATCAAACGAACGGCACGCTGACACCGAACACACACAAAAAACTGGAAAGGAGAAGAGAGAGAACATAAACAGACTGGAAAAATCGTTCGAGTTTCCTGGTACAAACGATTTGATCCCTACCCCTCACTTTTCACTCCCTTCACCTACGAACAAAAGATCGGCACTGGAAAAATCGTTCAATGTAGACCGGGACTTTGGCAAGGGCAATCGCGATACTGACCGGTAGACGAAAGGCAATTATTGCTTTCCATTGGCAAGGCAATCAATTTTGACGTTTTTTCCCGGCTTCTCCATCGTTTTGAAATCAAAGGTGAAAATATATGAGAACTCGTGAACAAAATTTGCGAAGTAAGGTTTTATATTCACCCCTATTAAGGCTCTCCCAAACCAATGCGGAACATTCGTTGCGGCGAAGAAACATTCGTCAGTCAAAATTAATTCATATGTTTGTGCGCCGCGTTGGTTTGGGCACTCTCATATATCACCATGTTAATAAATTTTGACATGCGAATATTTTTTCGCCGCAACGAATGTTCCGCATTGGTTTGGGAGAGCCTTTACAGAATTCGGCGAATGAGCTAGAGTGACAATTTAACTTATTTTCAATTTGCCTGCTACTAGTGAATCCGCCGATAGAAAATTGAACAAATGTCGATAACATTACCTTCACCTGTCACGAATTCACCCAAAACTGATCATTAAAACTAGGACTTGATGTTTCTGAAGTTTTTATTCCATATTTTTTTTTGTAGAAAAAGGACAATTAATCGGGAACAACTTAATGAAATTGTCCAAACAAAGTAAGGGAAACTTGATATTGCCAAAAAAATTGCAACGAAATCCCCAGAACAACAGCAGGGTTTTCTTTATAAATTACCATAATGGTATTGATGGTTTGATTTTTATAGAAAAAGAAAAGGAACCATCCATTAAACCATGACTTTTTTCGATTTGTATGCAGGTTTGGACTGACTACAAATTCTCATTAAGCAAAGATAAAACTTTACCAAAACCAGAGGTTCATCAATGCACTGGCGATAGAAAACGGGAACAACAAATTTTTCACCCAAATCTATAAGTTGTGGCCCAGCTGGTAAATTAAAGGGATATTGTCCAAGGTATTCCTGGAACCCGAACATGTGGATCGGCAAACGAAAAAAGAAAAGGTAGAACCATCCCAAATTATACCTTCTCCATCCACATGCAACGTTTATTATTTGTACAGCTTTTCTTGGTGAAAAGTGTAGTTGCTGAGCACCCAAGCAACATCGCCACCAGTTTTCCACGCACCAAACGTTATCTTTCCACAACATTACGTCCACGTCTACTGCTGTGAGTTTTGTTCAATCAAATAAAATGCAATCGTATCAAATTTCACTTAATTTTGAATTGCTTTTTATTAAAATAAATAATTTACAATGACGTATCCATAGTTTGATGATTAATAAAAATAATTTGGTTTTACAAATAATAAATTGTTTATAAAGTGGGTTGTGGCGTTTAAAATGTCAAGAAATGGCAGCTTAGATAATATAGTTCGGAAAATGGTAAGGAAGTGCAGGAATAGATAATATAGTTCGTTCGAGGAGTTCAATAATTGAAATAAACGCGAACGCGAATTGACCACGAATCTGGCCAATTCGCCGGGAGTCAAATATTGCGAATTCTGTAATCAGCATGATTATCAAAAAGAGGTGCCTCATCACGTAAAACAAAAACGATCAATCGAATCAAGAGCTCGAGTTGGATTAAGGTCGGATTTTCGACCCTGGTGTTTCGTCACGTGAGTTGAGAGCTCCATTTGAAGTTGAGTTGATATGGTGTTGAGATAACATTTAATTGAATAGCAACAATATATTTATTTTACACAAAAACACATAGCTATCAAAACAAATAAATAATTTTACTCGCACGTGTGCAAAAACACTGTGGTGAACACATCCTCAAGACCGACTCTTTGACCCAAGTTTTTATCAACAATTTCGACTCGACTCCGCTCTTGAAGTGGAATCGTGTTGGTTGAAGCTCGTCTCAAGTCAACGCAGGTATACAAAGGGGCCAAACGAGCTTGAAGCTCGCTCGAATACCTCATGTAAACGGGGTAAGAGATAGAAATATTGAAAACGATATCGTACTATTGTTTGAGAGACACTTTATACAAGTTTTTTTTTCCAGGGTGGCAACAAAATTGAAAGATTGACAAAAAATTGCCGGGGTGGCAAACAAAATTGCCAGGATAAAAAAATTGCCGGGGTGGCCAAGAAATGCCAGGGTTGCAAAGAAATATTCAGGGTGACAAAAAAATTGCCAGGGTAGTAAAAGAATTGCTAGGGTGGCAAAAACAATGCTAAGGTAGCAAAGATATTGCCAGGATTGCAAACAAATTGCCGGGGTGGCAAAAACTTATTTCCAGGGTGGCAAAAAAATTGTCAGGGTGGCAAAAAATGGCACGAGTACGATAACTACGGCGCCGAAAAATAATAACAGATTTTTGCAGAGGGGTTTATTACAAGCATTTATTACTATGGGAGGGGGGTCTATCTCCCTTCGTTTAGGCGAGTGGGGCATTTTTCTAACCGGTCTTGAAAGCCAGAAATCTGTTCTTTAATCTTAAAGTCTGAATTATTCATGCCAACAGTTTTCCAAAAATTTGCATGCGAACTCAAAAGTTTGATAAAAAAAATTGAAAAAAAAAAAACACTGAGACCATTTCTTTTTTTCAAAATTGTGATATATAAAGCTAAATTGGCTTCTATATAGTGCAGTCGAACCGTCGTCGTAAAAAACGACTTGACCTTGCGTTGATCCGCACGGTCTGTTTTTTTTTTCATGAATCGATAGGGGCTTACAAGAAAAGCTTAACCCTAGATTTGCACCACCTGACAACTTCGTTTACCAAAGTTGTTCGTAAAAACGTACTTTTTGACTTTTTTGGATTTTTGCAAATACCTCGGCTCCAGTACATTGCACAGAAAAAAATTTTTGTTATTGTTTGTTATTGTTTGTTATAAAATTATCTAGCTTGTAGTGTTAAGCTTTTTTTGTTTGAACAAATAAGTAAAAAGTTACCGTTAGTTTTAGTAATTTTCTTTTGGTTTTTAGACGGTTTTTCATTATTATTTCGAAAAAGGCTTAAGTTTTGGTTAGTTTTTCCTTTATGTTTTGTCTAGCTATTGCTTTTCCAATTTTCCTGAGCTCTTAACTTCAAACGGGGGCCGAGAAATCTATGAATGAACACAGGCATGTCGGAGCCCCCCAAAAAAGACATTTTCTGTTTTTTACGAATATCTTGGCTCCAGTATATCGCAAAGTAAAAAATGAAAAAAAAATATTACTAATTAGAATATAAGCTATTGTTTAAATAAATAAATATTTTTTTTTAAACAAATAAATACAAATTAACAGCTAGTTTTAGTCAGTTTAATAATTTTTTTTGTTGAACAAATACTTTTGAGTTATAATTTTGATAAAGGCTTGTGAATCGGCTTAATTAACAACTAATTTGTAGTCCTTTTAATTTCTTAAAATTAAAAAAACAAAAGCTCCCTACGACATACTAGAGCTGGAGCAATGAATGAACGAATAAGGGCAAGTCATACAAAAAAAAAACCTTTTCTGTATGATAAATAAATAGTACAGTAACTATTATGTACATTCACGTATGCGTCAAATCTGGTATTTCTGATTTTTTGCTGAGTTTTCAGGATATTGGCCTAGTAAATAACCTAAGTTTTCGACCTCGAGCGGCGGCGCGCGGTGACCGCTTCATGGTCAAAAATCAGAAAAACAGGTGATTGGTGATTTTAGTCCTAAATATTTAATTTTAAATAAAAGCATTGTTTTAGGATTTCAAAGTATCTTTATTTGCTTCATTTGAGACCAAAACCAACTGTGTGTGTTCAAAATTTAGCGATAAAAAAATTCATATAAAAAGTAGTGTTATCAAACAGTATAATGGCAAATAAAGAATGGTTGACATAAATACATCAAAGCACTGCGTGTAGACTGTGCCAAAATAATGGGTCAACCATACCGGAAGGGGGGTCGATATACCCCCGTTAAGATGGGAGGGGCAATTGTGTACAAAAATGACTTAAAGAAGAAATAACACTATTGAAAAATAATGGTAACACCCACAATATTCTTCTATAGCTTATCTTGAACCCAGAAACCCATTCTTGAATTTTCTGTTTAAATAAAGTTATTTTAATCGATAGTTTTTGAGAAATTTATTTCCAAAAAAGAAAAACTAACCAAAACGTAAGATTTTTTCGAAATAATAATGAAAAACCGTCTTAAAACCAAAAGAAAATTACTAAAACTAACGGTAACTTTTTACTTATTTGTTCAAACAAAAAAAGCTTAACATTACATGCATAATTTTATTACAAACAAAACGTATTTAAATTTTTTACTGTGCAATGTACTGGAGCCTAGATATTTGCAAAAATAAAAAAACAGTAAAAAAGTACGTTTTTACGAATAACTTTGGTAAAAAAAGTTGTCAGGTGGTGCAAATCTAGGGTTAAGCTTCTCTTGTAAGCCCCTATCGATCCATGAAAAAAAAGACCGTGCGGATCAACGCAAGGTCAAATGACGATTCGACTGGACTAATAGTGGTCAGTGCAATTCTGAATCGAACACAAAAACTCGAATGGCTTCATGTCTTCAAGTTTGTGAGAAATTGAGAATTACTTAAAGTACTTTTTTATGAGATTTTAATTTTTTGCTCGCTTACATAAATATAGTATGCTAACACCTAGCATTCCGGCGCGGCGTGTAAACAATGTGGTATGTCACCTAATAGTCTAGGAAAGATAGAAAATTTAATATGGGCAGCTGGGAACAAATTAATTCATGAAATTTTAATGCTGGTATCGACGCAGAATTTTATCCTTAATAACATATCCAAAGTCCCCCAAAATCCCCGCATTGGTTTTTTGTATAGACGCATTTAAAGAGGTGGAGAGGGGGAGGAGGCGGTAGTTTATCAAGCTGAAAAAATTTGTTATAATACAATCTTATCATATGAAACATGTTTTTAGGGTGCTTTTCAACGCTGATTCTAATAAGACCAAAACTGAAAAGATACGAGTACATGTATCCTGTAGCAAATTAAAGTGCTTTTTATGGAGTTATGATTTTTTTTTTTTTTAAGTAAAATATTACCCAAAACCATTTTAAAATAAAGGGCTATTAATTAAATTTGGTAAAAATATTTCATTTGGCATGTTTACCAAGAATCAAAAGAGTCCCCAAAAACGTCTGAGGTTAAAGGGTGTTTTTTTGACGGAGTGATGCAAGTGGGTGATTATTACCCTAACATCCATGAACAAATTCTGACACTTACAAAATTTGTTAAAAATATTGAATTTATATTTGCGCCCAAGGATCAAAAGAGTCCATACAAATATCTAAGGTCCAAGGGTGTTTTTTGGGGGTGTAATGTTTGACCTGCTTAACGGAAAAAACAGTCATTCTTGCTTCAAAATTAATCTAATTTTTTTGAGGATGCTTGTATCATATTGGTTTTATTTAGTTTATTAGATTCGTCGTTAAAAAATACCTTTAAATCATATATTATGTCATATTTAGGCCGTGTGTGAATTGGGTTAAAATGTTGGTTAAATTTTCTACCACGATTAAAATTTGACGTTTGGTTTGAGGTGGGATCAAAATTAGCTTTTTGCTGTGTGATTTGCGTTAAAAAGGATTTATTAAAACACTATTTTGGCTAAAATTCCTTTAAATTATAAATTACCCTATCTTGAGAAACGTCCAATTTTAACACATTTTAACCTGCTCTACACCTGCATACATTTTAACCCATTTTATTCACCACGCTAGTGTCAAAATGTAACCAAGATAGAAAATTTAACCAACATTTTAACACAATTCACACACGGCCTTACTATCTCGATTATATGAAAGTACAATGCTTCGTAAGACCTAACATTTTGCTCCGTATAGGGCTGGTCATAATCTCTTTAAAAAAACTCTTTGGATCAAGTTATTTTAATGTACTCTTTTGATACTTGGAAACCATGAAATATTTAATATTTTTAGCAAATTTCATCAGTGTGAAAACTTATTCATAGATGTTATGGTAATAATGACGCACTAACATCTCGCCCTCAAAAAAACACCCTTCCACCACAGATATTTTTTGGGACTCTTTTGATTCTTGGTGAACATGACAAATGGAACATTTATACCAAATTTCATTGATATCCCATTATCTTAAAATGGTTTTGGGTAATATTTAACTTGTTGTACCTACTTAAAAAAAGTAATCATTCCATAAAAAGGACTTTAGCTTTCGACATGATACATGTATATTTTTTTTTTTTGGTTTTGGTCTCTTTAGAATCAGCGTTGAAAAGCACCCTAAAAACATGTGTCGTATGATTAGATTAGATTATAACAAATTTTTCGGCTTGATAAACTCCCGGCTCCCCCCTCACTCCACCTCTTTAAATGCGTCTAAACAAAGGCCAATGCGGGGATTTTGGGGGACTTTGGATGTGTTGTTGAGGATAAAATTCTGCGTCGATGCCAGCAATAAAATTTCATGAATTAATTTGTTCCCGGTCAGATCCTATCTTTCTTAGACTAAAGGTCTGGTTAAAAAGCTTAGCTATGTATATCTAGAGATTTATTTAAATCAGATTATTTATTTCTCAGGGGCGTAGCTACCGCGGTATCAGCCGTATCAATTATGGGGGGCCCCCAGATACAGGGGCCCCCGAACTGCGATAAGTTTGTATGAAACTGAA
Organism: Melangyna quadrimaculata; assembly: GCA_949320155.1. Lineage (NCBI taxonomy): Eukaryota > Metazoa > Arthropoda > Insecta > Diptera > Syrphidae > Melangyna > Melangyna quadrimaculata. Next base: position 66,960,929 of record OX439483.1, on the reverse strand, counting down.
ATACATTTGAACAAAATTAATAAATAAAAAATCTCTTTTCTTAGCAGGTATTTTTTGCTACACCCTAGACCAAAAAATTTTTTTCTTTCTTTTTTTTTCATATACATATACATACCTACCTATACTTAGGCCAACGCAAGTGAAAACAAAAAAATTTGTTTTTTTTCGATGCACCAGTCGTTGATGCTGCAAAACAAGTCCTAGAAGTGTCTAATTTTTTTGAAAATTTGGAAAAAAATTATTTTTTTTTGGTAATAGCATAAAACCGTGGTCTATGTTGAATAGCGAGTCATCTGAGGAATATAAAATTACACTTTAAAAGGCTTTGCCCTACTAGATGGTGATCAAGAAATGACGCTTTATTCGCTGTACGGAAAAATTATTGATTAATTATTGCATTGTACCATCTTAATTTAGTTAAAAAAAAAAAAAAAAGATGAACGTGATGAAAGTAAAAATATAATTAACATTTTAGAGAGCTACGAATTCATTGTATTGGTCCCGTCCCGTGTTTTTCTTCTTTATTCGAAATTATTAACACTGTGTCCAAAGCCTTACAGCATAAAGGCAATGGGCCTTACCAATAATCAAATTTAGTAACAACTTAAATATCAAAGGAAAATAGACCATAATTGTTTGGACTATAAAAAGTCATACCATGGTTGGTTAAGTATTTAGAGCCCATACAATTATGGTCCATTATACTTAAATATTTAAGTCGTTACTAAATTTGATTATTGGTAGGGCTTTACAAAAAGCAAGTATATCTTTTAAATAGACTTAAGAGAACTAAGAAACGTAAAAACCATTTTTAAGTGTGCTTGTCGAGTCCAGATATTTAGGAAAAAATAAAAATAGAAGAAGGAAAATAACGAAACGCTTTTTTGACGAATTATCAGAAGATGAGGGAATATCAGACCAAAATCTTACTTCAAAGTCAATGTTTACTATTGCTGCTTATATATGTATATTGATTTCTCAAACTGAACAAAGATTTCAGAGCCCCTATAATCTAAATAATTTATTTGAAGTCTTACAACCAAAAAAACTTGTATCCTTTTCAACTGAAAAAATTGAAAAGTAAGCAGGAAAACTGGTTGCTAAATGCAGTGAGGACCTGTCAGTTGATCATTTTGAACAACTAACTGCTTTAAAATCCTGTTTGAAATGAGAAATTCAGAAAATTTAGTCAAGTAAGAAACTCACAGAGATATTGATAATTAAATACAATAGCATTGCATCCAGTTTTCCGGAAGCAATAACGACATGCCTTTTATTTTTGATGCTTCCGGTAACGACAGCAACAGCTGAGAGAACATTCTCTAAATTAATAATAATACAAAATTATTTAAGAACTTCAATGGGACATGAACGGTTGTCGGACTTAGCGATCATGTCCATAGAAGTTGAAAAGCTTGAAAAATTAAGATCATCGTCAGAAATGGATGATTTAAATAATAAATTTGCGGAAACAAAGGCAAGAAAAGTTTTTATTTGAGTTTTTTTACTGTTAGTTTAAGTTTTATAGCACCTACATTTATGTATGTACCTATTTAAAGACCATATGTATGTACCATTAAATAAACTGGATTTGTTATTGTGAGTGTTTTTGTTTGTTTTGTAAAAACAGTTTTTTGTTTAATTTGTAATGTTGTAGGGAGGCCCCAAACTAATCATTGATACGGGGCCCCTAGAGGGCTAGCTACGCCACAGTTATTTCTGAAGGTAACTTCTCTAAAGGCTGAGAAAACTGTCCACTATATATATCACTACGCATTAATCCATCACTGAATATGTACATCTACATCTTATCTTAACATTATTTCGGTATGATAGACAACCAATCCCAAAATTTCATGTCGGCTCTTTGTCTATATTTTTGTTAATTGTGTAAATTGATAAGAGACTTATGGGCCTGTAAAAGCAGTAAATAAAAAGACAGTAAATAAAAAAAAACAAATAAAATCACTGTCGGAAATGAATCCAACAAGGAAAACGATAAGATAAAAATGTCGAGACGATTATTGTGTGTACCTATGTATGAACCTACATAATCACATCCAAATTATTTTTTCAAAGAATTATCATGAGTAAGCCTTACGGTGTAAGAAATTAACAGTATAGTAGTGAAAGTGGTCATTATACATGAAGGTTTTATTACATTCTTTCGATTGGAAGCTAAACTTACTTTACGAACACTTTATTTACATTATATACTGGTATGTTTCCATAATTTTCTTTTTTTTTGTTAAAACAATGAATTTAATTATAAAATAATTATAATTTAACGACATCTCCTTTTGTAATCAAATTTATTGCAGACTGATTGTAACCTTATTCCAAAGAAAAGAGATACTGTTATTTGCATAACCTTTATTTTTGAAGAGCCTTATTGTACTTTTAAATAAAACGCTTCATTTAATAAAGAACATAATAAACTTGTTTATTTTTTAACTCACTAATTATGTTCAACACGCTTAACCATCAATATCGTCATCGTCACCTCCTAGCCTCAGGATACCAAGTTATATGTCTTTATTATTTTGCAGTCTTCAAAACGATAAAAAAAATTAAGTGAATCAATTTGAATGAGAAAAGAAGTGATAAATTTTGCTTTGTTATTTCTGGGCTTATCAGTGTTCCTGTACTTGCTGTAAGGGGCAAGTATTGTGTTCGTGCTTATCAAACTCCGTTTTCGGAGAAGTTAAAAAAAGTGTTCAAAGATCTGTGCATCTTGTCGTATATTGTAATGCCGTTTTCCATTGGTTTCACTCAAGGTTTCACTCATTCTGAAATCCAATGGAACAGTTCAAGATGCTTCTAGTCAATTCTGGGGTTTGGTATCTGTACAGGTGAATCGTCAAATAAAAATTATTTGCTACCGCACAAAAAGTGAAATGTAAAACACAGTGTATCAACTCAGAACTGCCAAATAATATTTTTTGTTTGATTTTTTTTTAAATTTGTTGATTAAAATCTACCAAAAACTTTGATTTTGGATGCAAATGTAATTAAAATGGAAAATTAAAAAAAAGATGAGGTACATTGCATTTTGTTGTGACGTTTTTTGTATTAGTGCTTCTTGAGTGGATTCTGATTTGAAATCAAGAATCGAATTTCTCTTCACAGAATCGTCAGAAGCGTATTTTTTGTGCCAATGGAATGGTTTCAGAAGACTACGGACGCTTCTGGACGCTTCCAGACGTCCAATGAAAAACGGCATAAGTCGAGCTTAATGCTAGGTTTCCACTTGTCATTGAAAGACGCAAATTGACACACTTTGACAAGACAGGGTGGGTATTAACAAAACAAAAAGCAAAAAAAGTAGTAGTAGAGGGAATGTATTACCTAATCTGTCTTGTCAAACTGTGCCTTTCAATGACAAGTGGAAACCTAGCATAAGTCATTGTGGATGTCTAGAGAATTTGGTCGTATTTCATTTTTAAATAAAGATGTACAGTATATAAGCCCAATTTGGTTATGTTTCGTTTTCCAATATTCAGTTTTTTAGATTCTGCAAAAATTCAAAAAAAAGTAGCGATATTTGATTTTTTTCAAAGTTTTACCACCTGACTTCAAGACAAAAACAACATAATGCCTTATTTCGAAGCGTTAATAAAAAATAAAAAATTGAATCGTCGTGGTTTCTAACTAGTTCGGCTCGGATCCGAAAATGCGAATTAGATACGGGTCCAGGATCCGATATCCGAAATATCAGGATAGTGTCGGATCCTCGAATCCAGATCCGGATCCGAGGATCCGACACTATCCGGGTATTGGATCCGGATCTGATTCGCATTTTCGGATCCGATACGGATATCCAGATATCCGGATAGTTCGAGGATCCGGAACTGATTTTAAGCTCTAGTTTCTACCAATTTTAAAGTAGAAAAAATAATGTTGAGACAATTTAGGACTAAAATTTGGAGTTTTGGGAAGCAAGCGAACAGACTCACTTTAAAAGATTGAGTAAGTTTGTGCGATTCCTTCGCGCGTTTAATTTTTATTACCTACAACAATTCTTTGAGGTGAATAGCCCAATTAAACGATAAAAACAAATTCTTTTACCCTACCCTGCCTTATTTTTTAAAGAGTAAAGTATGGTACACAAAAGTCTGCAACTTGCAAATGTAGGTAACTTTTGAAGAGCCAATTTAGTCGAAGACAATAACTGATTTGATCAGTATCATTTTGACTGTTACTTTTTGTGTAAGAGATATTTTTGAAGAACCACAAATTCTCGTAAGTGAACTTTTGTACACAAGTTTATTCGATTTATCAATAATAACTGGACTTGAAATATTTTTAAATCATATGAATCCATGGAAAATAAAAAGATTTCAAATTAGATTAAATATTACTTGTTTGCTTAGACCATTTTGAAACCGCATATCCGTTTTTAATAATTAATTTTACGCGGAAAATACACTTTCAGTTGTGAAGAAATATCAATATTATAATTAAATTACCATAGATCATATTCATATGAAGCTGCATGATTTGTCACGAGTGTTAAGACAGGATTTGTGTCATTCAGTTTGGACGTTTGGAGCAATTTTAGTTTCTTTTCAAATTTTCTCAAACAGGATTTTTATGGAACGTAATACGATTTATATTTTCAGGTAGATTCACGTGTACATATCGAATTAGCAACACGAACTTCATGTACATTTAAGTAATATTGCATTAAATTTTTTTTTAGAAATATATTTTTTTTTATATAAACAAAATATAAGAGAAGACATTTTGTTAGTGATACCAAACCTACCTGTAATGTTTACCTAAACATTTAATCAAAAACGATTCAAGCGATTTTTATAAAAAAATCGCATCTAAAATACTCAAAATAATTGCAATTTAGCAATTGCGTTTTGGTTTGGAATGCAAATTTACAATGAATAAAATATGGGTTTGAAATAAATTCCAGAAAATCAAAAAAATTAGTTATGTTTTTTTAGTACAGGAAAATTAAACAAAAAACAATCCTTTTATTTAAATTTTTCTTTAGCTTTTAATCACTAAAGTACTAAACAAACTTTGGGGTCCGTGATATTAAATTTTGTTTTTGGCACTTCCTTATTGACCACAATAAAAAATAAATACAAATCAATACAATAAATTAATTATAAATGTCAAAATTTATTAAAACATTGAATGCATTTCGGTCTTGTTTGCATACCATCTTCAGCGATATACGCAAATACACTACAAAAGAAAGAAATAACCAAATAGCCAAAAAGAAAAATAATAAAATTACAAAAAATTTTTGACAATTAGAAAATGTACGATGTAAAAAACATTAAAAAGAACAGGAATAAAGATAGAAAGAAAAATTAAGAAAGAGGAGACGAAATTCTTATTAGGCAATTGAAAGCAAGAAAGATTCGATAGGGCTATTGTCTATATTCATTAAGTTTTCTGTAATTGAAATGTAAACAGATTCATAAGCATCTAATTTAAACGGATTTTGAATTGTTTTTAATATTTTATAGTTGTTTTCAATAGGTTTCATCAAATGTGGTTTATCATGGTCCAAATCAAATGCATGAGCGGCTACAGCTTTGATTACATCTCTCTTATCTTTATAACGTCGATGTTCTTCGGTGCGAATTCTAACCGCGCGCCTCGTCTGTCCAATATATTTATGCTGGCAATCTGGGCAGGTAATTTGAAAGATGCCACTCTTCTCGGAGACAGGCCTCCTATCCTTGGTTGAACCTAATAATGTTCGTGGCTTATTGTTGCTCGTGTGTACAATGTTCAAATAAGCTCGTTTAAATGCATGATTGAGTCGATTTGTGATACAAGGTACATAGGTCATAGGAACTCGACGTTCGTTTGAGTTTTTTGATTGAGAGAAAAGAGTTGAAAAGTTTTCTCTCCTCACCCTATCTGAGTATTTCTTTACTATGCCATCGATTAACGATTTTTTAAATCCATTTGTTTGTGCTAAATGAACTATGTGTTCATATTCAACCTTGAAATCTGTAGTTGAAAGCGGTAAACGGCACATTCGGTAGATCATGGAGTTAAAAGATGCAATTTTATTTTGGTGTGTACAGAAAGAGTCGGTTGTAATGTATCGATCTGTAGTTGTTGTCTTTCTATACAAAGAAAAATTAACTTTTTGTCCGATGCATTTGATCTTTAGATATAGAAAGAGCAATGAATTGTCGTATTCGTTTTCAATTTCGTAAGTGAATTTTATGCTTTTATATCGAGTGTTTATCTTGTTTAAAATTGTATTTACTTCAGGTGCTTTAACGATCGCGAAAGTGTCGTCAACATAGCGCCACCAAATCCTTGGAAGTAAGCAAAACCGATTACAATGAACGAATCCTTCAATCGATTACTGAAGATAATTTCACTCTTTGTAAAAAGTCTCCTCTGAACAAGATGATAAAAGACGCAAAATCAGTAATCGACCGTCTAAAACTAGTTTTTAATGTTAATACATATACTTTGAAAGAATCAAATCCACAAGTTCCTCTTATGTACGGACTACCCAAAGTTCACAAACCCGGAGAAAAAATGAGAAAAATCGTATCCTGTGTTAATTCACCTTTCGCAAGAATAGCTAAATGGACTGTATCAAAATTGAAAAATTCCGGCAATTTCGAAGGTTTTTCAGTCAAAAACACATTTGACTTTGTAGAAAAGGTAAAAGACATCGAAATACAAGACGACGAAATCATGATTTCGTTTGATGTTACCGCACTTTTTCCATGTGTCCCGGTAGACGTAGCCATCTTGTCGATTAAAGAACACCTACAAAAGTTCTGTATACCACCTGATGAAATAGATGCATTAATTTTCACTATTGAAAATTGTATGAAGTATAATTGTTTTCAATTCAGGGATGAGTTTTATTCAAATGACTTCGGATGTAGTATGGGTAACAGCCTGTCTCCATTAGAAGCGGAAGCTTTCATGTCGAATTTCGAGCGGAATTAAAATATGAAGGCTTACTTCCAAGGATTTGGTGGCGCTATGTTGACGACACTTTCGCGATCCTTAAAGCATCCGAAGTAAATACAATTTTAAGCAAGATAAACACTCGATATAAAAGCATAAAATTCACTTACGAAATTGAAAACGAATACGACAATTCATTGCTCTTTCTATATCTAAAGATCAAATGCATCGGACAAAAAGTTAATTTTTCTTTGTATAGAAAGACAACAACTACAGATCGATACATTACAACCGACTCTTTCTGTACACACCAAAATAAAATTGCATCTTTTAACTCCATGATCTACCGAATGTGCCGTTTACCGCTTTCAACTACAGATTTCAAGGTTGAATATGAACACATAGTTCATTTAGCACAAACAAATGGATTTAAAAAATCGTTAATCGATGGCATAGTAAAGAAATACTCAGATAGGGTGAGGAGAGAAAACTTTTCAACTCTTTTCTCTCAATCAAAAAACTCAAACGAACATCGAGTTCCCATGACCTATGTACCTTGTATCACAAATCGACTCAATCATGCATTTAAACGAGCTGATTTGAACACACGAGCAATAATAAGCTACGAACATTATTAGGTTCAACCAAGGATAGGAAGCCTGTCTCCGAGAAGAGTGGCATCTTTCAAATTACCTGCCCAGATTGCCAGCATAAATATATTGGACAGACGAGGCGCGCGGTAAGAAGTCACATCGAAGAACATCCACGTTATATAGATAAGAGAGATGTAAGCAAAGCTGTAGCCGCTCATGCATTTGATTTGGACCATGATAAACCACATTTGATGAAACCTATTGAAAACAACTATAAAATATTAAAAACAATTCAAAATCCGTTTAAATTAGATGCTTATGAATCTGTTTACATTTCAATTACAGAAAACTTAATGAATATAGACAATAGCCCTATCGAATCTTTCTTGTTTTCAATTGCCAAATAAGAATTTCGTCTCCTTTTTCTTAATTTTTCTTTCTATCTTTATTCCTGTTCTTTTTCATTTTGTTTACATCGTAAATTTTCTAATTGTCAAAAAATTTTTGTATTTTTGCATTCAATGTTTTAATAAATTTTGACGTTTATAATTAATTTATTGTGTTGATTTTTATTTATTTTTTATTGCGGTCAATAAGGAAGTGCCAAAAACCAAATTTAAATCCTTTTATGGAACGAAATATATAAAGGACGGCTGAAAGAGGGCTGTTAGAAAAGCTTAAGTCCTCTTTTTCGGGATGCCAAACCCCTGGAGAAATCCGCCATTTTGGAAAACGCGAATTGATCTATATCTCCGAAACTATCAGTTTGAGGTTGAAAGCTGTCATAACTTAACTTGTTGGAAGTAAAATTATTTTTTATGTTCCATCAAAATTTTTTGCTGTGTGGACAAAATTTTTCTGAGGTTACGTCGTTTTATTTTCTGTATTTTTCGTATTTTGCACATTTCCTAATAAATGTATGTAAATTGTTCTTATGATAGAATTGTAGAGCACAAAGTTTAACAAATGTTGATATATTTTTGAAGATGATGCGGTATCCCAGTCCAAAGTTTGAGCTTTCGGAAATTTAGCTGATAAATCAATTGAGCCGATATAGTACAGATGAAGATGGACTTCTTCGTGGAACGAAATATTGGTAAGCTGATTTTTTATACATGAAAGAGGCTTGTTAGAAAAGCTTATTTACGGGTTTTCGGGACGCCATAACCCTGGCGAAATCCGCCATTTTGGAAAATGCGAATTGACCTATAATATCTCCGAAACTTTGATCTTAGAGGAAAAACTGTAAGGCCAAGTTTCCAGGCAATTAAACCACCTTTTGTTTATACATGCATATTTTTTCGGTGCGGGCAATATTTTCAAGGTAATATCGTTTTACATTTATACATTTTTCTCGTTCCCGAGGAAACTTACATGAATTACTTTCGAACTAAGAATTTTAGAACACTAATTTTTCAACATTTTAATACATTTTTGAAGATGATGCGATACCGCAGTCAAAAGTTACAGCCATTTTGGTATTTGTATTATTTTAATAATAATTTATTATTTTATTTACTCCGGAGTATTCATTCAAAATGGCTGTAACTTTTGACTGTGATATCGCTTCATTTTCAAAAATATAGTTATCAAAATGTTGGAAATTCAGTGTTCTAAAATTCTTTTTTTTGGAAAAAAATTCACGTATGTAAGTTTCCTCGGGAATTGCAAAAATGTGTTAATATAAAAAAAAAAACAAAAAATAAAATGACATAACCTTGAAAATTTTACCCGCACAGAAAAAAATGTATGTATGAACGAAATTTTTCTCTAAGATCAATAGTTTCGGAGATATATGTAGATCCATTTGCGTTTTTCAAAATGGCGGATTTCCCCAGGGGTATGACGTGGCGTCCCGAAAAACAGGAATTAATCTTTTTTAATAGTCTTCTTTTAGGTACACAAAATTCAGCTTTCCTGCGCTATTTCTTTATTCTTTTTTTTTCGTTATTGGCTAGAGCAAGTTTTGTTTCGAATTTTTTCAAACCAAGTGTGAATGTACATATAGTACATACTATTGAGTATTTAATATTCCCCAATTTTAGTTTACGACTTTAATGCCAAAATCATTCTACCTTATTTAACTCCTCATTTATAATATTCTAAGAGCCGGCTGCAAATTTTGGGAGTGGATTGATAACCAAAATATGAGCATGAGCGTTTGTAGGTAGGCAGGTTTCTTTTTCAGCCTTCGGTGGGGGTTTGAAAATAGCGATTTTCCAGTTTATTTTGTCAGAGGTATTACCACTTCAATAAATTTAAAAAATATATACCGTGATGCTCTGTCATTTTTTTTAGTCCAAACTTCATAATCTTGGCAATCCGACCAATAGAACTCAAGATATAAGCTGTTTAAGACGACATTATCGTCTTTTTAATTATCGAATTATAAACCACAAAAATTCAACAAAACAAAGTCTTCAAAAAAAATCGATTAAGGTTCGCTTAAAAAACTAATATCCTGAGTTCTATTGGTCGGATTGCCAAGATTATGACATTTTGACTTAAAGAAAATCACAGGGCATCACGGTATATATATTTTTTAAATTTATTGAAGTAGTAATACTTCTGACAAAATAAACTGGAAAATTGCTATTTTCAAATCCCCACCCCGCCGAAGGCTGAAAAAGAAACCTACCAGAGGGTTGTTTTTGATACCGCGATATATGCACCTACAAACGCTCATACTCATATTTTGGTTATCAATCCACTCCCAAAATTTGCAGCCGGCTCTTAGTCTATAATTATTGCTGCGCTTGTACAAATTCATTGTACAAAAAAATGAAATTGTCATATTTTCCAATTGTACTAAATTTCTTTGTGGTAAAGAAATGATAGTTACTCGTACTTCTCAAATATCCTTACTAAACAAATGATTGTAGAATTGTACGCTTGTAGTTTCTTGGGACAGAACCAAAACGCGTGGAGTCTTTGGAACGATTTAAAATTATTTGCTAAATATTTAATACGCCTGGTAACTTTATGGCACAGAATGTAAAAAAAAACTTGTAATTTCTATCGTGTTTGATTTGTTGAACTATTATACAAAGAGCCCACAGCAGATTTGGGGTGCGAAAGTGAACCAAAAAAAAATTATATGAGTCGAAAGGTGTATTAAGGCTGATAAAACAAATGCAAGTCTTGCAGTAAAGTTCTTTCAATGAATAGTTTTTGAAATATTAATGTTTGAACTCAAAATTTTGAAAAAAAAAATTTTTTTAAAATGGTAACAAATATTTTTTTCGCAAAATTTTACGTTATTAAATACAATTTTTGTTTCCAAAATTCGATGCCTTTATCAATTTGTAGTCAAAAAATGAAAACCGGATGGTTCTAGAACTTTTACTTTTTAAGATATTAAAGAGTAAATGAACCAGCTTTCTCATAAAAATAAGACAAATCCGGCTAAGTTATCATTTCAGCAACCAGTTAAAATAGGAAAAAACATGCGGAAAACATTCTTACATTTTTGAAACTTGGTGGGAATATCGGATTAACCATAAGAATAAAGAATCAAAAGAGTCCATACAAATATCTGTATGCCACGGGTGTCTTTTGGAGGGGAAAGGGGGAGGTATGACTTATCGAAATTAAAAAAATATATTGATACAATTTGGACATAATGATACATTATTTTAAGGTATTTTTCAATTCTTAATCTAATGACATCAAAATTAAGGCGATACAATCATCCTTAAAAAAGTTATGGTCCATTTTATCCAGAGATGACTGTTTTTCAGTAAAACTGGTAAACTATTAAAAAAATACCTTGAAAAGGATGGTACATTGATGAAAATTAGTATAAATATTCGATTTGGCTATTGACAAATAAAAAATTTTTAATCAATTTCATCCCATTCTTGGGATAGGTGTTATGATCAAAATTGCATACCTTCTCTTTCCTTTCCCTTAAGAAAAACACCCTTTCGTCATAGATATTTGTATGGACTCTTTTTAACTTTATTCTCATGTCTTCTTTTTTATCTATAGCTGGTGTCCTTCCTCGGTACACCGCTGGCGCTTATTATTTATTAACTATAAATGAGGCCGCGAGTGCAATAGTGGCTTAACTGCATTATTTTCAGTAGAACAAAAAATAAGAAACAGGTAATTTTCAAACACTTGTCCTTTTAAAACAAAGAAACATAGCTTTAATTGTCTTTTCGCAATATGCTGACGAAATCACAGGGTTTTGATTTTGTAATCATGATCCTTCAAAATACCGTTATAACTGATTTTAGAGGCCGCTATTGCACAGCGGAAAAACACAAAAACTCTTAAAATCTGTAAAGATGGCCAAAGATTTGTAAATAAAACAAGTTTTTTTATTTATTTTTTTTTGTATCATTATTTTTTAATTAAGTTTTTTGTTATAATTAAGTTGAAATTTTACATTTTTATTCACTTTCAGAAGTGTTAGAATCAAGGCCGTAGCCAGACGCCGTATTGGTGGCGGAGGGGGGGGGGTTTGGTTGGTATATGATATTCGAAACAAATTTAGTATTTTAATTTTCCCTAATTTAATATTAATTCTTGAATTTAACTGCCTATCAGCAAGTTAGGCTTCTTTAAAAACACTGGCGCAAAATTTTAGTCGATTTAGTACGATGTTAAATTATTATTTGTATGATACTAGGTTAAAAATTGTCATTGAGTTACAGAGTCGCAGTACAGTACCTAAAATTTTACTAAAGTTAAAATCATCAAAAGGCTATTTAATCTTTTTAGTATCGTACTAAATCCATGACACTTTGACGTTTATAAATGTCAAAATCAGGAATATTTGTGATTTTTTTGTACGAGCTGTTACTTTTTGTTTTGTGTGTTCTAGTTAAAAAGTATTTAAAATTTAGAAAATTTTAGCAAACTGTTAAGGAATTAGGAAAATGTTAAGTAGTATCATACTAAACCCTTTATAGGCTGTTTAAGATATTTCAGATATTACAGTATAAATATAAAAATAACTGTTTTTTTTATTATATTTAAGGTATCCCAAGAAACTCGTAATGGCATGAGAAACTCTTCGTGTGACGCTACTAGAGTCTCCACTTATTAAAAACACAGGTCTTTCTTAAAGCCGCCGGGAAGAACCAAACTGATTTTGATTAGGTGTGTTATGACTGTTCTAAAACTAAATACAAAGGAAATTGAGAAGTAGTGTTATAAAGCTAAAACAACTAACAAACTAATATTTTCTCCAAAAGATCGTATTTGCAATATTAAATTGAGATTTGTAGAGAAAAATGATTTTACTTTTTTTTTGAAAAAATAAAAAAAAAAAAAAATTGATATGAACCTCAGACCCCTGTGATCCCCCTGGCTACGGCCTTGGTTAGAATCCATAAGAGCCTTTGCGGTATTTGCAATAGAATTGTTATATCTAAGATCAGTGTACAAATTATGATGTATTCACGGTATAAACTGCAGAAGTCCAGCAAATCCTTATTCTTCTCGATGCTTATAGAGTTATAACAGGTCTTCCATCAGGGTGTAAAGTGTTTAAGGTGAGGCTTGCTAGGCTAACACTTATTTTTTTTTTTTTCGAAAAACGAACAGTTTGGAATGGAAACGTTTCTTTAAGAGAATATGTGTATTCAAAAAAATATTAAGGAGTGGTCGATCTTTAAATATTGAAGCTTAAGAATCTTGAGCCAGTTAACCATAAGTTCTTCTGGAGAGATCCTTCTATTTAAAATGTTTTTTTTTTTCAATTTCAAAGTGGAGAAAAAGTGTTTTTTTTCAATTTCAAAGTGGAGAAAAAGTTGTCCTTGGTCATTTTTGTGACATTGAATGCAAAAATTTAAAAACTTTAAATGCAGAAATGTTGGTTAGAAGATACAGTTTTCGTAAACTTCAATAAAATTGCATTAAAATACAATTTAAAAAATTATATATTTTCGAGAATTAATCGCCTTTTATTTTTAAGTAAAACCAATAGATATACAGAATTCGTAGCTTTCGACGGTACCTTAATTTTGAATTATGATGAATTTGAAGCCTTAACAAACAAAACTATCAAAATGCAAAGGAATTTCGCTGAAATAACCAATCTCTTTTACTACTTAAGCTTATACCACTTTTAATGAATTTGCTAAGGTACCTACACATCTATTGTGACGTTGATCAAAATTCGTAAAAAATCTTTTTTAGCTGCCCAATAAAGGAACTCAGCAACATGTTATAACCATTTTGTAACCTATTAGATGGTATACTTGTGTTTTTATTAATTTCTAAACAAAAAAGGTGTTCAAATTTTAGAAAACTCCAGCGACCATCGGATTTGGATCCATATAAAGAAACTGTAGGATGTACATAACGACAAACTGTATAACGAAAACCCTTGTTTTGGATTTCTAGATCAACGTAATGTTAAATTTTTCTCACAACCTTTATGATTTTTTTAACATAAAAGAAAGCTTAAATCAAAACTTTTCGACAACAGCCTCACTCAACAAAAAGGTCACCCAAAAATCTGTCTAGAAACTACATTATTATTCTTTAAAACGGGTAGATAATTATTTTAGAACCCAGTTTACCAGTATACTTTTGAAACCAATTGCCTCCCGTTTCGAAGTACATAAATACTGGTATATGAGTAAATGAAGCTTTTGTTATAGAAATTGCGCTTCAAGCGAAACGTACGGAAATTTAAAATGTATGGCCTTGGAGAGTTAAATAATTGTTTGCTGAAGTAAATATTTATGTATGTATGTAGAAAGGTAAATACAGCAATTATATTTTTTCTCTGTTGTGTCTACCACAACCCTCTGTTTCGGTTGAAACCTAAGTAGGTAGGTAGTTCAGTTGGTTGCAGCAAATCCAAATCGTCTAGGTTTATTTAGTCGAATTTGAAAAGGCGCAAAACAATAATAATAATCAAAAATAAAAAGAAACGAACTTATTAAAAAGAAATTAGAGCGAGGTGTTGAATGCTGATGCTGTTTTTAAAGTTACCCTTTTTCTTTTTTTTTAGCGGTGATTAAAGTAAAAGTGATTAAAAGTAGAAGGTAAAACATTAAACTTGTTAAAAAGTTCAAACTCAAAATCAATTATTAGATACTACCTACACTTTTTACTGCAGGGGATTTTTTTCTGGGGTTTTGCAGAACAATTATTTTACGAGTACTTAGTTATGGAAATTATAGGGTAAAGTAGATTTATTTCCTTCATGTCTTTAACGAGTCTATGGCGAGACGTTTCGTATTAAAAAAAACCTAGAATTCTTCAAAAGTGCCAAGTTTTAGCTTTTTGAAAATTTCGACTCAACTTTAACGCCAAGCTTTTTACCACACATTAACTCTTTGACAGGATTGTTCATAAAGTTGGACGACTGTCTAAAGTTAGACAAGCCCCGAGTTCAAAAATGCAGGAATTCAGCAACACTGCAAAATTGAATTTTCATTTCTGCAGACAAATACTGTCCGTTAGAAAATATTTTTAATGTCTTAGAAGAATTCATGTTTCCTTTCAACAATGACATCAAATTTTACTAAAAATTTACATAAATGGTACCATTTTTTTACAATTGTATTTCGCAGTGCTGCAGCATTCCTGCAATTTGAACTCAGGGAAGGTTATTTCTGTTAATCATCTAAAAATTAATATTGGTATTGTCTAATTTCTCAAACACTTTGGAAGACTAAAATACCATGGCAATTTGTATTTCCATTATAACTGCACATTACTGTTGCACCAATTATATACCCTATTTCGTTGGATAAAAAAAAAACTAATTAAAATTGAATTTGAAATTACAATGCTAATAACCTGTGTGTTATGTTCACTGTGCGCTTCATAAATAACCGAGAATGGTATTGTGATGAGAGTTATTAACAATTCTTCTGCTAAACTGGATTGTTGTTAGAATTTTCTAATTTATTTTAACGATATTTTTTGTTATTAGATGACATACCTTGGTCAGTGTTCTTGACAGACAATATGGAAAACAAAGGATATTTAGATGACGACGTCACAAAAACTGGTCTTAAACTATCACCAGTGGTAAGTTTGAAATTTTACTACTTAAATACAAATATTAAAAAAAAAAAAAAAACAATTTGATAAAATAGAACCAAACAGCAGTGGATAATATTACTGCTGAAAGTGATGATGATGGACATGAGCAATGGGGTAACGATATTGAATTTTTGCTCTCGTGCATAGCTTTATCGGTTGGACTGGGAAATGTTTGGAGATTTCCGTTTGTGGCGTTGGAAAATGGCGGTGGAGCTTTTGTGATACCCTATGTGATAGTTCTTATTTTGGTTGGCAGACCGTTTTACTATATGGAAATGATAATGGGACAGTTTTCTAGTAGAAGTAATATTAAAATCTTTGATTTTGCACCACTAATGAGAGGTAAGAAAAATTAGTATGTACCAGATTTCTTCTAACTCGGCTTATTATTTTTAATCCTGGTGCTTTTAAGGTGTTGGATATGGAATGGTTTTTGTTACATCAATGACAACAACGTATTATGCAAGTCTTATGGCATTGACATTTCGGTATCTGATATCATCGTTTGCATCAGAATTACCATGGAGTAAATGTCGTGAAGAATATGGACCAACTTGTATTAACTCGGATTTAACTGGAAACGTAAATGGCAGTGAAGGAAAGAAGGTTACTTCGGCGCAGTTTTATTTTTCGTAAGTACATTATATTTAAAACAAAAATTCTATCTTAGGAATTACCATTTTACTCTTGGCCTTTGTCCTAATTAAAACTCCTATCACACCTTTAAATATGTTTAAATCTTGTCCAATAAGTTCGAAGAAAATTATGTAAAATAATGTGGAAAGCGAATTAAAAAAAAAACTGTTCGGTGTTTCCATATCCATATAAACTTGCGCGGCGGCGTTTCTATTTTTAACTTAATACTATATAAATACGGAGTACTGGCAAGCGAGTTTGGTTCATACATTAATTATTGTGAAATCACTCGCTGCTTTGTTCATTTCTAAACCGGATTTGAAAAAGGAAGCGAACGTGTAGCCTCAGGGTAAGTTGAATAATACATTTAAGAGATTTGAATCAAACAATGACCACTTCAGTTAAGTAATAGTTTTATTTTGTCGGATTTTTCCAGTTTTGTCCGAAACGTACTTGTGCCTTCTAAAAAACACCTTAATATTATACGATACTCGTATCTTTTTAACTTTGATAAATTAAGTACACCTTTATAAAAGACTGCTCCTACTTACTTATTTACTTCTATGAGACAAAATTTGTTTCTTCTTAAAGGAAAAGAGTCGGTTTGTCGCTGAGGCATATTAGTAAACATAGTGTACTTTGGTTCACTATGGCTTATACTTATTTTTAATACGAACATTTAAACAAATTTTGTTCGTTAATTTTCAAATTTATTTAGAAAAGTTTAAACATTAAACCGGTGACCAATGATCGCTAAGTAGTGCTTAGAAGTAGAAACTCAAAGTATTTACTATATACGCATAAGGTATAAGGAATTCTATAAGCTTGAGTATATTCTTTTCTTTTTTTAAGTGAAACTTCTTTGCGCCCGTTGAGAGTTGAATTTTTATGAAACGAAAAAATGTAACGCCACATGTTGCAACGTAGAAATCATTGATTAGTTAAGTGGTGGGAGGTAGAGTAAAAGTAAAAATTTTTATTGATAGGCTAATATATTTTACTTTGCAATAAGTTTGGAATTTTTGATAATCTATACTGTACTATTGTAGCAGATAAAAGGGAAAATGTCCTTTTATGTCTGTTTTCTAATTTTATTTAATGAGAATGCTACAGTTTTGAATTTTTTTTGTGAATAGATAATAAAATACTAGGAGTCTGACTAGTTTAAGATTTTTATCTATCTCCTATTGGTATGTATATATAAATTATTTTAAACATTTTATCTCAAAATTGGTTAATTTCAAAAAAATTTAATTAAATCATAAGAGTCCGCTAAAAATTTGAGTTATATATGGTTGCAAAAGAAATAAAACCAGATTAAAGTTGTCATATACAAATTTATGATTTTGCAGAGATTTTGAGTGTAGGAATTTTAGGAAATAGTGGGGAAACCCACTCTCATAACCTTTTTTTTACAATATTCAAGTAGGTACCTCTTGTTAAAATTGTGAACTAATTTTAAATGTGAACGTCGGCTATGAATTTTGACAGGAAACAATTATTTTTCCTGGCTTATTTGAGACGGGGGAGGGATTACAAAGAGTCGGTATTATGTTATGCTATGGTTTTTGAAAGCCAACAATTTATTTTTTGACTTTATTTTTATGAAAAGTTTCAATAACATACAACAAAAATTAAAAAAAATGAACATTGAAAATAATTAAATTTTTTGTTTAAAAGCGCTATATTCGTGCAAAAAAACTAGACGGATTTTCTTCAAGTTCGATGTGGCTCATCTAGAACGGCTCTCACACACAAATTCAGGTTTTATCAGATTTTCTTAAAAATGGTTCTAATAATTTTGAATAAACTTGGTACATTATAATTTGTGGAACAATTTGAATAACTCGCCATACCGGGCTTTTGCCCGAAAATTTGGAATAGCTACTGTATCGTTCCCTTATGCCAGAAGCATGAATGTGCAAAAATGAAAATTTTGCTATACGATTTTCGAATGTACCTAGTACGACTAATTTAACTATTAACTCTGTTGGAATGCAAGGAATACCGAAAGATGAATCAAATTAACCAACAACCTAACAAAAATGAATTTAGGGGACGATGGGGCAAATTATGCATTCATAAAAAAAATTGAACAAGAAATATTAATTTTACTTGACATAACGATGATAGAGAACGCGAAAAAATTATGTCTCGAAAAAAGTACTTTAAAATGTCCCATACCAAAGGGTAGGTACCTGTTATGTGTGTGTCATGGCACGACATCCTGCATGAACCAGAGGTCGTCCAAATTATTGGCTCTGTAACGCCCAATGTTGACAGAAACTTTAATTTTCGAAGCACAATTCACACCAAACCGTCACTGCATTGGCTACTCGAGTCTTAGATGCGGCAATTTTGTTTGTTACGTAGCCGCCAAGATAAAAATGCGCCTCGTCACAGAAGATTTTTCGCCCAAATTCGTTGTTCAATTCAAGCTGCTCTAATTTAAACATTTGCCAACGTTATTCAAGCGTAAAGCGACTGATTTCGTTCCGCGGAGGTATAATACTGACTTTGTGTCAAGATTTCGAGCGGGAAACAGCTGTTAGTGTCAAAATAACCTATGCTTTAAAAGGAAACCACTACATGGCCCACCCTTTATATATATATGTATAATATTATATTAGTGCAATCCACTTTAAAATAAAAAATATTTAGTTTTGCATTCTTATTAATAGCACTAGAAACACTTTTCATTATCGAACCTCATCCTATTGTATCATACTTCCTTTCTAAATTACGCTGAACACGTCCAAAAAAGTGAGTGAGGTATATCAGATGCAACGTTTCAAGTGCGATTACACACTTCACACTGGAAACATAACATTCGAAATGTTCATATTTCATATTTATTCATGACATTTTCACATTAAGATTACAATCTTATTATAAGTGAAGGCTTTGCAAATTTTAGAATGTTCAAAAATGTTAAACTAAACAAAATTATAATATTTTTAAATTTATATATGTACATAATTCATCTATAAAAATAAAATTTAGTATAAAAGTTGCATCTGATATTATTTTAAATAAATAAATACAAGACCTATAGCCAACGAAGAAGTCATATATTTTTCATCAAAGTGTAATATGGATTTAGTACGATACTAAAAAGATTAAATAGCCAATTGGTGATTTTAACTTTAGTAGAATATTAGGAGATCTTGTTTAAAATTAGCAAAATACAATTTTTAATCCAGTTTCATACTAAAAATAAATTAATATCTTACTAAATTACAATTTCGAATTAAATCTTAAAATTTAAAATTTTTGTTTACTTTTAAAACTCTCTCGTTAACGATATCATAACATTATTAAATCATTAACATACATCGTAAATACGTCAATGTATAACCACATTCTAGCTGTGAACTATACAAGAGCAAGTTCGTGCGATCCAGTCGTGCATTTTATTTTATATAATTTTATGGCGTGCCTTTAAAAAGTAAAAACTGTCTGCGATTGAATCAACGACAATAGTTTATGCGAAATCATTTTTAATTCTAACGACAATCAGTTTTGTTATAAAAAGTAAAAACTTAAACAATGTCAATCCAAAAAAGTGTAATTTCTGGTAATATTTTAACAAAACTTTTGCTTAGTCTCTAAAATAAACTTAATTATCTTCTTTTATATAGAGCAATACCTGCTGAGGAACATTATTACAGAATATGCATATTGTGTGATTTGGTTCACTGTGGCGTATACGTATTTTTTTAATGAAGGGTGGTCCAAAAATGGTCGATGTTAATTGTAAAGAAAACGAAAAGTTTTCAGATAATTATCTTAATATTTTTTATTATGATAGAAGGATCAATGACAATTATGTGTGAAACAAAATAGTGGCCAAATGCTCGCCGCGAATTATCGAATTATCTCATCCTTTAGCTCTTAAATTGTTCTTGGCTTATTGACGTACATTTTTTCTTTTAAATATTCCCAAAGAAAGAAGTCCAACGGTGTCAAATCATATGATCGTGGCGGCCAATTAACATTACCACGACGATGTGAGATAACACGGCCATTGAATTTCTCGGGGAAAAGAGCCATTGTTCCGTTGGCTGTGTCGCAAGTGACGCGCGCCGCTAGCACATAAACCGCACCAAACAGTCACTCTTGTGGATGCATCGGCTTTTCAACAATCACTCGTAGCAATTCTGCTTGTTAACGAATCCACTGAGGTGAAATTGTACCTCGTCGCTGAATATGATTTTCATTGTAAAGTCACCATTCCCTTCTGTCTGTTCAATCAACCATTCGGCGTATTGGCAATGCTTGAATTGGTCAGTAGGCTAAAGCTCTTGAGTCAATTGAACCTTGTAACCGTGTAAATTCAAATCTTTATTCAAAATTCGCATCAGTGATGTTCGTGAGATGTTCAATTGTTGGGCACGACGACGAGTCGAGGTAGACGGTTCTTCTGCCAACTGCCACACTATCGCGAACAACATCAACGTTTTTCGCAGAATGAACTGGGCGAGCATGCACACGCACAGTTGTTTTCACATTTCCTACAGACCCGTTTTGACGAAATTTGCGCACAATTCTACCAATTGTGGACACATTTGCTCGATTATGCTGACCAAAAAATCAGGAAGTGCATCACGAAAAGCATTTTGATTTGAACCCCCATTTTCCTAATCTTAGGGCTCTGCTCAATTGTGTACCTCTCCATGTTTGAATTTGTCAAACACTAAAACAAGGAAATGTCAAATTAAGTTGGGCCAAAAACATGACGTTAAGGTGTGACTCACAATAATTAACATCGTGCATTATGGTTGGGCCACCCTTTACAAGTAAACAAAACGTAGTATTGAAGCTAGGTTTAAAAACATATTACTTTTTTCACCACAATCAACCACTTTAATCTGCAATTGCGTTTCATTTTTTAAATAATATACATGACTGTTCTTATAGGTAAGCAAGTAAACGATTACAGAATTTAAGATGCATACGAATCGTTTGGCAAGTAAGTTAAGTTTTTTTTTTTATTTTTAGTTTTTGTTGTGTTTTGTATTTTGTTAAGTGTTTAAATGAGAATAAAAACAAACTCGTGCCGACTCAAGCGGAGTTAATTGAAGGAGTTTTTTTTTTTAATTTAAACAGAATTTAGTGAAATTCAATATTTGCCTGTGATTCATTAGTTATTTTTTGAATGTTACAAAAATATTCTCAGAGAAGTTTGTATGTCAATAATTATTTAAAGTACAAACTATTCCATATGATTAGCTATTACTGTATTAAAAAATTAAATATAGCCATATTAAAAAAGTTAAACAAAATTAATGAGATACTGATAAATTTTATTTAGTGCAAAGCTTGAATATTTTTCGATAATCAATATATCAATACTTGTATAATAGGAAATTTGCCAGACTCTGAAATTAATCAAATTCAAATTTCACCCATCAACAAAAACTTAAGACTTTGTTGATAAAAAAACTGAAATTAGTAATTTAAAGATCGATATTTATTGTTCAAAGTTATGTGGTTCTATATTCTTATTTTACTATGGGACTTTTAAAGTGATCGATAATTGATATTATGATTATAAAATATGTAGATGTAAAATGCAGCTAAAGTTGGGTTTTGAATGAGTGTACTTACCACTATTCCTAATCCTGCATACACTTTTGACTGATACACGAATCCCTTTACTTGCGATATATTTTTCACGCGACAGCGTCATACGACTCCACACCACAACACACGAGACAGGTTTAGGTGTTGTGTGGTTCCGGCGTAGGGGCCACTTTTTCCATAGTCAGTTAACAAATCTTTATTTAGAGCAAACATTTGCATCTATACATATATATGGCAGTTAAGCGGAGACCAAAAATAGCAGTTGACCTTTATTTTCAATTGGTCAATAAGTTTATGGAGTTATCATGTTTATACCAAACACCGCAGATATGTAGGTATCTCGAGGTATAATGTACCTGCTATACCTCGATACCACGAATACATATAAAATTTTTCGTTACATCTAAAATGCTAATTCTATTTCAGCTTCATAACCTATTTCAATTTTATCAAAATCTGTCAAGGAACAACGTGGTTTACATTTTGAAATCGGGCAAAAACACATTTTTGAAAACCACCCTAATTTGCAAAGGTTTTTATTCAGTGATTGAATCCCCCATTATTTTTTGTTGTCTCCTGTTCCGACCGAGTTAAGTGCCGGTCTTGCACCACTTTTGTGTCGACTCGAAGCTATTTGAAAAAGGCCAAACAGTTCATTTAATACCAGTTCACATCCCTGCCTATGAGCATACAATAAAGTTAGAAAGCAAGTACTGGACAAACTACCCGTTTTTTACTTGCTCTATGGGGCAAGTATTGGTTTCGTGTTAAAAAAAAAATGTCGAGGTTTTGACGACAGTACCCTCAGCTTCTCATATTCGTTTTCAGATTCACATCCATGTCCTTCGGATGTGGAACTTGAACGGCAGCGTATGATAAGCTCATTAAAATCTGATCTCGACAGCATTGTCCATTGGGAATTAAAAAAACCGCGTAGAATTTAATGCTTCAAAAACTCAATGCTTTCTCCTGACGTTAAAGCAAAAACCCACCCCCTTGCCGTTATCCATGAGAAGCACTTGCATTGAGGAAACTGAACAGCTTTCGGTTCTCGGTATGTGCATCACAGACCACCTTTTATGTAATGATCACATACTCGACGTCTCTAAAAATGTTGCAAAATGTTTGGGACTCCTAAGGCGATTTGTTTCCTCTTCTGATCTGGCTTCAAGAATGTAGAACGTTATACCTTACTCTATTTTTCACTCTCATTATGATATTGTTACAAAAAAGCGGAAAAAGAAGGACCTTAATAGGTAATGAAAAATAAACAACAAAATCTCTTTAGCTTCGAACAATTTTTATTAAAAAAAAGATTCTGGTTTAAGTTTTTTTTTGTATATTATATTATATATTATGCGCAAGACGATTCTAGACTCGTATCTGCTCGTTGCCTAAATTTTCGCCAAGAAGAAAGTCGTCCATTTTGCGCGAGCCTTTTATTGCTTTTAAAGTCTCCACGAAATTTCCCTCCTTAAGATAGTCGTCCTCTTCATGCATGTCTATCTCTCTCTCTTTTCGCAACCTCCTCTTTATTCGACATTTGGTAGAATCGTAGTCGTTGGTTCATTCCGAAAAAGATTTGTTTCCTTTAATTATTGTGAGATGGACTTATTTTGGGCCCTCCCAATCACATTGGAGTTTAGGACAAAAACCCACCCGTCTTTTAGGATTATAAAACCATACCTGGTCTCCTGGTGAAAAGGCTACTGAATTCGATTTCAAATCATACCTGGTTTTCATAGAGTCTGCTGTCACCTGTAGATTCACCTGGGCGACTTGATGGACATTCTGAAGCCTCCTTCGTATTTCCATAACGAAATCAGGTATAGGTTTTGCATCGCCTGGTGGAGCGCTGCGCAACAAGTCTATAGGCAATTTTATGTCTGTTCCTTTACTCTGAATTTCTGTGATTTTCTGTGCATTTTGGTCCCAAGTTCTGTCAATTCCATTTTTTTATATGAACCTGACAGGACTTCGGACTAAAAATCACAGAAAATCACAGAAACTCAAAGTAAAGGAACAGACCTATTATCATAGCTGGAGAAAATTTTGTTGATTCGTGCTCAGCTGTGCGATAAGCAAAGAGTGCGGGCTGTAGATGTCTGCCTCAATCTGTTTGGTGCTGGCCTGTGAATTTTGCGAGGTAATCTAAGAGGGTACGGTTAATTCTTTCGACCATTCCATCCGACTGAGGTCTTAGTGGCGTTGTTCTTGTCTTTTCCACTCCCAGAGTGTCCATCGCGCTTTTGAAGATGTCCGCCTCAAAATTCCGACCTTGGTCCGAGTGAATGAAGTGGGAACCTGCAAAATACCTCATCGATTAATTTAGAAATAATTACCTCCGCAGTTTGACAAGGTACAGCGAAGTATTCCGGCCACTTGGTAAAGTAGTCCATTACCACTACGATGTATCGGTTTCCGTTTGGAGTGCGGAGTAGAGGACCGAGGACGTCAATCGCAATTCTTTCAAATGGGGTGCTCGGAATGCTTGGTTGAAGTTTGCCACAAGTTTTACGGGGTGGTCCCTTGCGTATTGCACATTGGTGGCAGCCAAGACACCAGATTTTAACGTCAGTCGTCCGATCTATCCAGAAATATCTGCTTTTGACTTTACTGAGATTCTTCTTTTGGCCGAAATGCCCCCCACTTGTGCTGTTATTGAGCGATGCCAGTACTTCTGGAACAAAACTTTTAGGAACAACTTCTATGTAACTCACCCTGTCGGAATCCTCTTCTAAAACTTGAAATAGGACATCGTTAATTAGCTTAAGTTGACCAAACATACTCCAATAAGCCTTGACGTCGGGATTTTCTCCAATTACGTTCTCTTTTGAAGGGCGATTTCCCTCTTCCAACCAGATTCTTACTTTGGATAATTTAGGGTCTTCTCGTTGCCTTTCCTCTATGGTTTTAGGAAGTATTTTAAGATTCAGAACTTTAGCGTGCAATTTGTCTTTTTCTTCTGCTCCAGAACAAACTTTGCAATTACCACAGGGACGCCTGGAGAGTCCGTCAGCATTTCCATGTTTGGATCCCGGTCTGTGAAGGATTTCGAAATCATATTCCTGAAGCCTCTCGATCCATCTCGCCATTTGCCCCTCTGGTTTTATTATAGAGCCAGCGAAGTGAAGCGTGGTCTGTTCCCGAAATGAAACGCCTTCCGAACAAGTAGTGGTGGAATCTCTTAGTAGCCAGAACAACAGCCAGTAACTCTTTCCGCGTAATGTCTTGCTGAAATATTCCATCACCACTTCAGACTTACCCTGCCTCTGACTCAACACAGCACCCACTCCGACGATTGAGGCATCTGTATCCAAAATAAAAGTTTCTTCAGATGTAGGAAAGCCTAAAATTGGCGCCGTGATAAGTGTCGTCTTAAGCTTCGTAAAAGCTACATCACAGGCGGGTGTCCATTCGAAACAACGTCTATCCTCTGTTAATTCGAATAGTGGCTTAGCGATCGTCGAAAATCCCTCAATGAATTTCCTGTAATAAGAACAGAGGCCGAGAATACTTTTGACTTGTCTTTTGGTTCTTGGAACAGGCCACTGTCGAACTGCTTCAACTTTTTCTGGGTCAGTACACAAACCCACCTCGGATACGACATGGCCCAAATATTTAACGCTTTTTTGAAAAAAAATGGCACTTACTCGGAATAAGTTTTAAATTTGCAGCTTGTAACCTTTTGAAGATTTCCTCTAGCTTATCCAGATGTTCCTCGAAACCCTTTGAGTGACAAATGATGTCGTCTAAATAAACTGAAAAACCCTCAAGCACACGATCCATGAATCTCTCAAAAGTGGCGCCAGCGTTGCTCAATCCAAATGGCATGACAAGGAAATGCTACAATCCACCACCGTTTGTGAAAGCTGTCTTTTCCTTATCTTCGCTGCTCATCTCGACTTGCCAGTAGCCGCTTTGCAAGTCCATCGTAGAGAACCAAGAAGATCCACCTACAGACGCAAGTAGCTCTTCCATCAGAGGTAAGCGATACGAATCCTTTTTAGTTTCTTGGTTCAAACGACGGTAATCGACGCAAAACCTTGTAGAGCCGTCTTTTTTCCGTACCAAAACCACTGGGGCTGCCCAAGGGCTGTTTAAAGTTTCAATGACACCTCTTTTCAGCATGTCTTGGATGAGTCCGTCCATTTCTTTACGCTTAGCAAACGGAACTTGTTTGCTGGTAGTTTTATGGATTTTGCCCCGCCAGTGTTGATGTTATGCTGAGTCAAGTTCGTCCGTCCGTCCGAAGTCTGCAGGTCCCACTGAAAACACAAAGGAATATTTGTGAAGTAAATTTCGGAATTTTTGCTCTCGTTCTTCCGAGAAATGGGGTTTTGCATGGGCTACCAAATCGTTAATTGAAGCTGGATTGCTTTCTACTGTATGAACTGGAATTTCACAAGTTCAGCTTGCTTCCCTGGGGAAGTGTTGATCATTCTTACCGTGACTCTCCTACCTGCTAGACGGCTAGACTAAGCTCCTTCCTAGGTATACACCTTTAGGTAATTCACAATTTTTAGCAGGAACGATCATTGCAGATTCACCTAGAAATGCTGTGCGATGCTGAACTAAAACCAGTGTCTCTGCTCGCGCTGGCAAAATTTGCGATGCCATTGTAAGAAGTAAACTATTCGGAGCACCAGAGGGAAGATCCAGGGCATGTCTTTTTCCGCGGATTTCCAAGCACATTTCCTCAAAGTCTATGGAGCATTCGTTTTTAATTAAAAAGTCTATGCCTAAAATATTTGGTGTGTTTGGAGTCACCACAGCAAAGAAGTGCTGGTATTCTTTTTGATTTACAACAAAGCTTAGCTTTACCTACTAGTTTATAGTACCACCAGATATTCCTGAGATGCGAACAGGGGGCCATAAATGTTTGTATTTGCCGGCAAAAATTCTTCGGAAAGCACTGATATGTTCGCTCCAGAGTCAACCACCATGTAGCACTTTCTAGACATGAGAAACAAAAGACATGTTATTTAATGAGGAAGCGGTTATAATTGTCACCCCTGGTTTTCGCTCCGATTGACCAGTGGTAATTATTTTTCGGAAACATTATCAGAAAAATGGTCGTCTTTGTTCGATGATGCTGTACTTTTCTTGCTCTGACGATCATCTCACTTGCCGGACTCCCCAGGGAAAGCCATAAAAACATGTTTATGGCCACGGCGCTCCAAGCGTGTGGTGATATCGAATGCAATGCCAAGAGCGTCCTGGAGAGTTTATGAACGACCGACAGCAACAATGTTTTGGACTTGTTCGTCGCGTATGCCATCGATAAATTGACTCAGAACAATTTCTCCTACCACATTTTCAGCACAGTCCGGGAATGCAGCAACTTAAAGACGTTGCAATTGGATAGCGAACTCTGACAGGGTTTCTTTCGCTCTTTGAACACGGTTTCGAAGCAATGAAAAACTTGTGTGTGTATCGAGGCTGAATCGCTGTGGAAGAAGCTTAGTAAGCGCTTAAAAACTCACTGGTTTTGCGGTCGGAAGAGCACTGAGTACCGTAAGGGCCTCGGCCCGCAGTTGCATGGCCAGTGCATAAGACTTTTCCTCTTCGTTCCACCCATGAAATGTTGCTGTTATACCGAACTGTCTCTTGTAGTCGACCCAAGAACTCTGCCCATAAAATGGCTGTAAAACATTAAAATTTAATAAGCGCAACTGTTGCCCACCATATAGCTGGGAAGCCCTGCTTCCTTCCACGGCTTTTGATGTTTCGTTTGTAGGTCAAGGAGGCGTATGAAAAACTTCACTTTGCTGAAAAACTGCCCGTGCTGGCTCGGATCCCTGTTGCTGACCTGACTGGTCTGTTGGATTTTGTCCCCGCGCATTATTTTTGGAGATATCGAAATGGTCTTGTCGAGGCGAAGAGTGCTGTTCTTCGGTAAGATTGAATGTTCTGCTGAACGTTTTCTATAACGCTACAACTCGCTCTTCTGTCGCTTCTTGCCATCGAGATAGTTCCTCTTTCCACTCCAATAACTTGCCATCCCAAAAATTCGCGTTCATTCAGGGTGTTATCTTTCATGAAGCTGACGATAGAGTCGAACTGTCGTTTCATCTCTTCTGCGTCCATCCTAGAAAGAACTATACTTAGCTCCATTCGATGAGACCCCACACCTGACACCAGTGTAACAAAAATCGGCAATGAGCGGAAAAAGAAGGACTTTAATAATGAAAAATGAATAAAAAAATCTCTTTAGCTTCGAAAAATTTTTATTAAAAAAAAAAAGATTCTGGTTCCCGAAAGGTTTAAGTTTTTTTTGTATTAGTACGAGGTTTTGTTTTATATTTCGTGGATTTTATGCGCAAGACGATTCTAGACTCGTATCTGCTCGTTGCCTAAGTTTTCGCCAAGAAGAAAGTCGTCCATTTTGCGCGAGCCTTTTATTGCTTTTAAAGTCTCCACGAAATTTCCCTCCTTAAGATAGTCGTCCTCTTCATGCATCTCTATCTCTCTCCCTTTTTGCAACCTTCTCTTTATTCGACATTTGGTAGAAACGTGGTCGTTGGTTCATTCCGAAAAAGATTTGTTTCCTTTAATTATTGTGAGATGGACTTATTTTCGTAACAATATTCAGAAATTCAAAACCAATGTGAATCGGTATCTCTTTTTATCCTATTTTTCTAAAGCTCGTACTGTGTTTTATATGTTAAGGGTAGTAACAACCTCTTGAGTGCGCGTCAATTATAAAAAAAAATCAAAACTAACATTACGATGATGGAGACATCCAAATAAGTGATGTTCGTCAAGACGTCCATCGGCGTCGTCGGTCTGTTTGTCTGTGCGTCCTGACGTACATCGAGCTAGTGCCTAAACCCTTCAACGGATTTGCTTCAAATTTGAGGTGAAGTGATTTTATGTGATTCCCTAGAGGACAAATTCGAATTTTTGTTTTAGCTCATCTAGAATGGGTAGCAGCCATACAATGATTTCGGTTTTATCAAGTTTTCTCAAACACGTCTAAAACGATGTTGATTTAACTTTGTACATGTGATCTTTAGTCAGGTTCTAATAAAATTCATACCACGTTTTCACCAAAAAATACAAATAATCGAAATAAAAATATGTTATAAATTGCATTTTCTTATACTTATTTAGATATATTCCCTAATATCTCGTCATTGGTATAGTTGATCTAATCATTATTTTGCGATTTAGTACTTCTAAGTTATTCAACAAATATTGCATTTCAAATTAGTTTAATAAATTCTTCTAACAAAAAAATAAAATCAAAGAAAAAATTGTTATTTTTTTAGTTTTAACTTTTTTCGAAATTTGTTGGTATTTAATCAAAAAAATTAAAAATTGCATATTTTTTTATTAATTTTTCGTTTACTATTTTTTCGATAACTATTTAGCAAGTTCGTGCGATGCAGTCGTGCATTTTTGTTCATTGAGAACGCCTCCTATTTACGCGTTTTGGTTTTGGTCTCATAAAAACAAGCTTTAAAAAATATGCCAAAATCATGTGCAATAACTTTTAAACTAAACTTTTTTCTTCAGTTTGATAAACCTTTACCTCCCACCTAAACCAACCTTCCCCAAGACAACACCCCACGTTTAGGTGTACTATTATGATTCCTAATTTAAATTTTGATGTTTTAAAGGTCTGGTCTGACCTTTCAGAGGTAGAGATTATTAATGAACAACACAAATTAAAAATCCCAATGTGAGATTTATTGTTTTCTCTCTTAACAAAATTGATACAAAAGTTTATCACTGAGCGTAACCGAAAAAAAAATATTTTAAAATCGCATGGTTATTAATTGACCAATTTTAAAAATCTGGGCAGGTTTGCTAAGATTTACTTTCGATCTGCAGTTAAATCAATGCTTAACTGAGAAATCGGCCTTTGAAAAACAATTAATTGTTTGTAGGCACGTAAATAACATGTAATATATTTTAACATTTCAGTGAAGTGATCCTCCGAGAAAAATCTCAAATTGACGACGGAATTGGATACCCCAACTGGGATCTTGCTCTCTGCCTGGCATTTTCATGGTTCGCTGTAGCTATAATAATGATAAAAGGTGTCCGAAGCTCTGGCAAAGCTTCATATTTTCTGGCAATATTTCCATACGTTGTTCTGGTCATACTTCTCATCAAAGCCATGACACTTCCTGGAGCCGGTACGGGTGTGCTGTATTTCTTGACACCGCAATGGAATAAGTTGTTGTCACCTCAAGTTTGGTATGCAGCAGTGACGCAATGTTTCTTCTCTTTATCAATTTGCTTTGGAAGCATCATAATCTATTCAACTTACAACAAGTTCTCGCACAATGTTAAAAGGTTGGTTGATATCGTATAATCATAAAAGACTCTAAAGGTTGTTTTTTTTTGTGCAGAGATTCAAATATTGTCACTTCTTTGGATACCTTCACATCTCTTCTATCAGGAGTGGTAATATTTGGAATTCTTGGAAATTTAGCTCATGAAACTGGCAACGAAGATATTTCCAAGATCGTACAAGGAGGAACGGGCTTAGCTTTCGTGTCATATCCAGACGCTATTTCGAAATTTTCTTTCGTACCACAAGTAAACTTAATTCAATTATCTTACCCATTTTATACCAAAATGCTTCTTAAGCTCTTTTCAGTTCTGTTCTTTTTGATGCTATTTGTTCTAGGAATTGGAAGTGAAGTCGGTCTGGCGACATGTGTGATGACATGTCTCATGGATAAATTCCCAAATACTAAAGCCTGGATTATAGTGACAGGGATTGCTGTTGTTGGCTTTGGAATTGGACTTGTGTATGTCACACCTGGCGGACAGTTTATTTTGAATTTTGTTGATTACTACGGAGTTACGTTTGTGGTACTGGTTATAGCTATTGCTGAAACTATAGCTTTCGGATGGATTTATGGTAAGATCATTTATTGTAAAATCAAATACAAAAGTTTATGAAGACTATCGATTATTGTTCAGGTGTGAAAAGATTCTGCAATGATATTCGGTTTATGTCGAATTGTGAAACTGGTCTTTACTACAGGCTCTGTTGGGGTATTATCACCCCAGTTTTTATGATAACTGTTTTGATATATACTTTTGTTGGATACGAACCTATCAAATATAATGACTATTCATATACAGCGGGCATGTATAGTAAGTAACAAAATTTGTTTTTCAAGACCATTTTTTGTTTAAATCTTACAAAAAAAACTATATTTTCAGTTTTTGGTTGGATCATATCAGCATTGGGAATACTTCAATTGGTAATATGGGGTGCTATTGGTTACTTTGAAAAACCAGCAGGTAACCAAAGATTACAAAAATCATTGAAGCCAATGGAAGATTGGGGTCCGTTAAAGAAGAAACTATTAATTCCATATCAAGCAATGATGGCAGAGAATGAAAGAATCAGTTTTCAGAAAAAGGGCTATTGGGCAAGATTTAAAGAGAATATTTTTGGTTAAGTTATAATTTATTATAAAGTTTCATTTAATAAATAGTTTTAAGTTTAGATGTAAATGATTAAGAAAAATGTTATCAATTTTTATATAGTGAAACAATAAAAGTATTAATTATTTATTTTGTAAAAATAAGTATAAAAGGAACTTTCAAATTAAATGCACGAGCTGATCGCACGAGAAATTATTTGTGTTGTTCAAAACTTATAAAGGTATAAAATAGAATAATTATATTGTAAGGAAGATTTTTGTCTTGAGATAAGTCGGGTGATTTTATCAAATTTATGAAATTAATGAAGTCATTAAAAATATAAGAACACTCAAAACTGTCTTTTTCAGTCCATTAATCTAAACTTATAGATAATATTGAGATTGTATAATTATAGACATTTTGATTGTGATTTTTCTCAGTCGACTAATTATTCTTCTTCGTTTTTTGTAAGTATAGCTTTTTGGACCATTTGGTCATTGATTTTTTAAAAAGCGTTGCAGTTGTTTAAGAATACGTCGGTCCATAAATCCCTTAGCCCTAAGGTAATGGTAGGTACGATCAAAAGTGACATAGATAGGGAAGGGGATCATCTCTCCCATGAGTGTACAATTCGAAAGGAATGGACAAAGTCCACATAATTAAAGCTAATCAGTCAGTAGTTATCAACTATGTTGATGTACTTAAAAAACACTAAAAGTACATAGACGAATCTGATAGGTAAGGCGCCAAATCAAAAACAAAATTGAAGTTAATGAATCTGATTACATAAGTGTCTAAATGTAAAGGTGCCGTCACACTGAAAGGAAAGTGAAAAACTTTCATAGTGTGAGACGGTCTGAAAAGAACTTTCTTGAAAGCGTTTTCTGAAAGTGATTCGCTTTCTTGAAAACGCTTTCACCAAAAAAATTTTCACTGTGTGACTAATTCATGAAAGCGTTTTCAAGAAAGCAAATCAATTTTAGAAAACGATTTCTGATTTCAGAAACTGTTCGTGAAAATTGTTCGCTTTCTTGAAAGGGGACGTATGTTTTTCAGTCCAATTACTATTTTATAAGCTGCCTTTTGTGGGATCGTTGCGTTTTCCCACAACTCAGTTCACCGATTTTAAAAGTAAATTTATTTCATATTCCACGCGCACAAAATGGGTTATGGCTACCCTTAAAATGTTTTTAACACAGCACGAGCGATTAGGTAAAAAGGAGAGGATTTAGAAGGAGGTATCGATGCACATTGGTTTTGAATGTTTGCACATCGAAATGAGAGGGGAAAGTCGATTCGGGTAAAGCATTCTACATTCGTGTGTTGCGACTGAAGAAAGAATCTCTGTATATTCGAAGTTGGGCTCGAGGGTAAACCTTCATTCCTAGAAGCGTTAGTTTTACAGTTGAGTTGCTTAATGGGAGAAATGCAACTTGTTATTATTTTACTCGAACACTCACTATAAAAATAGCGGTAAAATAGAGAAAGACATGAAACATTACGGCGGTGTTCAAGAGCAGGGTTGCCATATCTTGAACTAGTTCCATAACCCAATTTGAAAATTTTTGTAGCCCAAATTCGGATCCGAAAAAGTAGCACAAATAGTAGCCCAATACCAATAAAAAAAAATATCTTAACTTCAATAACAATTTATATTTTAATTTTATAAAACAACGATAAATAAAATACATGTTTATTTTGTTTACTTGCTGCTTTTTACAGTTATGCACATATTTTTTTTTATAAAAATGGAAATTCTGGATAGAACAGAGAAACTAAAAAATTAAAGTAAAGGCTGTTGCGGTTGATGTGAAATGTCAAAACCAACAAGTGTATTCAGTGATTAAAAAGTAGTGCCAAATTGTGGACAGCCTTATACTACGTTTTCACCAGACATACTAAACCGAGATTTAAATCTCCTTGAAATCTCGAAGATTGACCATACTAATTTTAATCTCCTCGAATGCATATTTTAAATTAAACTCATTCAAATCTTCTTGGAAACATTAGTTTGCCAAATCAAATAAACTTTTTTTTTCGGAGAATAATTGTGGAACCGGCCCATTTAAACGGCATTTTCGTTTATTGACAGATGGAAATGTAAACAAAAACTATTTATTAAACACCATTTAAATGTTTTGTCATAATCCTCTTTTTGATCTTTTTGTGCACACCAAATAAATCTCTTTACCGAAATCTCGATTTAGTGACTAGTGAAAACGTATTATTAAGGATATATTTAGCGGGAGAAAAGTGTTTTATTGATATGATTTATTTGTACAAACAAAATATCGCCCAATATTAGATTTAGGCGATTTATAGCCCAATTACGATTGGGCTGTCATACTGAAATTGTTGTTGGCAATTTTGGAAAAAGATAGCCCAATTTCCGATCAATAGCCCAATCTGGCAAGCCTGTTCAAGAGTGGTAATTTTTTCCGTTTTAAATCTTTCAGCTATCATTTTTAAATGTCTCTTTTGTATTCGGTCCAATAAACTTAAGTGTGTTTTGGGAGCTCCTGCCCAAACATGAGAATTGTACTCAAGTTTTGGACGAATAAAGGCTTTGTATAGATCACAGCCAGATCAGAGGGGGTAAAGAATTTCTTTGATCTTCGAAGTAAACCTAAGCACTTAGCAGCGTTTTTGGCGACGTCAAATATGTGGCCATTCCACAAAAGGTGGTCTGTGACACACATACCGAAAACCAAGAGCCGTTCGGTTTCTTCGATGCAAGTGCCGTCCATGGATAGTGGCATTGGGGGTGGGTTCCGCTTCAACGACAGACGACAGCATTGAGTTTTTGAAGCATTAAATTCTACGCGGTTTTTGATTCCCCATTGGACAGTGCTGTCCAGAACAGAATTAAATGAGCTTATAATACGCTGTCGTTCCAGTTCCACACCCGAAGGACATGGATGTGAATCTAAAAATGAATATGATAAGCTGAGGGTACTGTCATTTGCGAAACAGTTTAATGGATTAGAATGTTCATAGTCGGCGACTAATCGAAGCCCTGGGGCACAGAGGTTCTTACGCGATTTAAGGCTAAACCAAGCACCGTAGAGACCTAAAGATTAAACATTCGTGATCTAGGATGTCCCACCTTTCAATCGATTTATCGCACGATACGGAAAACGAACTTTTATTTTTAAATTCGATTTGTAGCCAAACTACCTCCCTCCAAAGTTAACACCTGTTTTTTTTTCTCTCTAAACGCGATTTCCGGCTACACTAAGCATCTTAGAAGATTAAAAATAGCATATTTGTGATCTAGGGAGTGCCACCTTTCAATTGTTTTATGGCACGATACGAATCTGTTCTATTTTATATATACTACACATACATATAATTTATATATTTTTATTTTCAGAATCCACTTTGAGAAATCGCTTTCGCTTTCATAGTTAAAAAGTCCTAGAAACATCCGGTTTTCAGTTTTTGGCTAAAAGAATTGATAAGAGCATTGAAATTTGAAAATGAAAATAGTACTTTATTACGTAAAAATTACTTTGAAAATTATTTTTTTAAAAACTAAAATAAATAACTTCATTTAAAAAGACAATAAAATAATAAAAGAAGGTATTTTTTTTTTTGACGCCCGGTCGTCATTTTTTTTATATTTTTTTTCTGTTTTAAGTCAGTTGTTTAGAAAATTGCCCCTCCCGCCTCAACTCAACCTGCACGCTTCATATTTTTGTCACACCTTAATGACCCCGTATATTTATGTATACAAGTATGTATTGCTCCTTGCATAGCTTTTATTATCGATTTCTTAATTTGGGGGAGGTTTAAAAAAAAGGAGTAGCCAGTAGTGTAATGGTTAGTGCGACTGTCACGCTGGAGGTCTGGGTTCACTTCCCAGCCTCGTCCACCTAAAAACTAAAAAGTTTTTTTCAGGGCTACTGCCCCTTGTGAGGATTTGTCAAATCCTCCAAGAGTATTACTTGTCATGAATAAGTGCTTCTCATCTAGCCGTTCGGATTCGGCATAAAATTGTAGGTCCCTTCCATTTCTGTCCACACGCACACAAGAATGGTTGCGAGTTATTATACTCTGTCCAATGAATATGTGCAGTACAGGCCTTATGGGAGAGCTTTATTTCTCCAAAGGGTGCCTGTTGCATATAAAAATATCTCTAATCCCCTTAAATAACCACTGTCTGTATGTGCGTTTTCTCTTACTATCAAGCGTACACCCCACTATGACATGCCTTTCAAACGGCTCGAGCCGTCAGCCGTACTGATCGTATCCTTGTTAAGAATCCTCTTTGTGTGTGCTAAAAATAAGCACATCAAATCAGAGTTACCGTGACAATGGTAACGCTTACAAATTCATATTTTTCTTTGGATTGTATAAGGGAGCTTTCAGGAGGGAAGCTTTTTCTACGCTTTTAAAGATACTTGAAGACAAAATTGTTTTTTCAAGGTAGTTTGGAAAAAAATTAAAAGCCATTAAAAAAGTATTTGGCTAATTGAAATAAGAAAAAGGGTTTATTTGATTGGATTTTCGAGTGCGTGCGGTTTGGTACATAATTTGTATTGATGTTAAGTATTAATATAGTCCGTTTACTTATATAAATCGTTTTGATTTCTGGTTGTGAAACGAAAAAATTAAATGCTCAAACTTATTTTTTAGTGCTGTGTAAGATAAACTGGGGCATATTCATAGTCATTTTAGACCTGGGTCTAAGTTAAACATAGCTTTGGTTGAATTTTCAGACGTTGATTCTATTTTTTGAAGGTTATCATTTTAAAATATTTGAAGCTATTTGTGTAGTATACCAAGTTAATTATCTTATAAAAATATAAAACCAAAAATTTGTAATTAAAATCGGTCTGTATTCATTGAGCCAAAATTGTCTTAAACTGTAGTTTAGTAAAACCTGGGTCTATATGCGACTATGAATATGCCCCACTCTGTTTTTGCTTTTACTTTTGATGCACATACCTACATATAATAAGTTTAAATGACGAAAGCAACATCAGTTACTCGACGTCAAATGAAATTGTGTGATATGGTGCTGTGTAATTTACATTGTAATTAAGTTCCTTACTTATATTTATTATCCTGTGATAATATGTATATTTTGTTTAAGGAAGAATGATTTTTTTTTTTTGTTTGTTAAGGAATCAGGCCTACTGGGGATATCCATAAAAAACGCGCTTATTATCTCACCGCTTGGTGGTGTCGAAAAAGATAAGATCAATTTATTTCAGTTGATATATAAAAACTCTGACTTATGAATTCTTGACATTTTCATATCCGAGATATAATTATTTTTGATTCTAGATTTTTGGATTTGCATTTTAAGAATTCAATTAATGATTTTTGTAAAATGAATTTCTTTGTTTTAAACTAAATAATAAAGCATAGATGGCAGCCCTTGTGAGCTTTTTGCATTTTTATAGTATGAAGTGACATTCTTATTTCTTTCACACAACTAAATGGGATTCCTTTGCAGTTAGAGTGAGATACAAACGTCCTATCGTCCCTGTACTGCACATATTCATTGGACAGAGTATAGTCACTAGGCCCTGGTTCTTCACGAGCCGTTGCGCTACAAAATTTATTTTGTATTTATTTATTTTAAAAAAAATGTTGGGTCACCAGTTAAGATATCGAAGATATGCATTATTTAATCCCCTGCACAGTTTTAAATTCGGTTTAAGTAACGGAGATATGGGCACTTGAAAGTTCCATACAAAGTTACTGGCGTTTTTATTTTTCTAAAACTCGAAAGTGCGCCGCGCCGGTTGAATTCGAGGTGGCCAAAGAAAGCTGGAATGAGTTTCTTCATTAAGTCTAAATTCTATAAGCTAATGCTTTTAATTTTGTTTTAAAGAAATAATGCAAGTACCTAGAGACAGTTACATTTGGCGCACAAATCATTTAGCCCAATAGAATAAAAGACAAAAAAAAACATTAATAACGAGGGATAAATTATAATTCATCGACACCGAACTTTATCCTGTTTAACATATCTTAAGTCCCACAAAATCCCCACATTGGGGTTTTGTATAGAAAGGGCGTCAAATAGGGGAAGGAGGTGAAAATGTATAAAACTGAAACAATGGTTTTTATATGACACATGATTCTTGGGTACTTATCAACGTTAAATCATCTATAATATTATGACAACTACAAGCACTTCCACTTAAAAGACACTTCACTAATTGAAACTTTTTAGTGGTCGTTTTATGGATGGTATATACGTCATTCTTCCTCATCGTCCGTCTTATTTTAACTTAATCCCTATCAATACAATGCTAAAAATAAAAATAGTCGGAGAAATCAAAGCATTTAAAGCCATAAATTAATAAAGTTAATGATTAAATCCATCACAATTCTTGTCATTAGTTTTATTTGTTTTCATGACAGTGTCAATCATAAGAAGTATTATATATAAAATATT
Organism: Melangyna quadrimaculata; assembly: GCA_949320155.1. Lineage (NCBI taxonomy): Eukaryota > Metazoa > Arthropoda > Insecta > Diptera > Syrphidae > Melangyna > Melangyna quadrimaculata. The sequence continues at coordinate 66,923,372 of OX439483.1, read as the reverse complement.
TATTGAATCAATCATCAATTTACTGCTTTCATTAAATAAACATTTTAACGTAATTGAAATGTAATTGTTATTTTTTTGTTTTAATCTTAGTTATATAAACCAAAGTCAAATTCAAATACCAATTAAGTAGATACCCATGTCAAAATATTGATTCCTTAATCTTAAAAAATAAATCCAGGAACAATGAAATATACCTTAGAAAATTAAAATTTTAATAAAATGATATCATTCGGTACAATTTGATTAATATAATTTTATCGGGGTTTTAATCGTCGCATTAATTTGTTTTTATTTCTTATAATAAACAATTTTTGCCTGTTAAGATATACAAATATGTATGCATACATATGTGTTTATATATTATTGGGTTCAGCTTACATACATTTATATGTTTTTTTAAGAACTCGTCTACGAGTAGATATCGTGTATGTTCGCCGAAAACTCATTAACTGACAAAATCGTATGACCAAGATAAATAATTACACAGTACACAAGTCTGCGACCAACGGGCGGCGCGTGGCATCGCATACAGAGAGGGGTTGGGAAATATGGTCATAACCCTGTACAATAACTCAGTTACGCAGAAAATTACAAGACTACAATTTTTGCATTTTTAAAATATGGTTGGGGGCAAAATACATTTTTAAAATCTCCCTTACGAAATTCTGCAAATAATAAAAGAAAATTTTCGAAAACGTAAGATAGCAAGGCTTTTGGTCAGTTCTTCGTATTTAAAAAAAAAAATAAACGACTTCCGTTTTTTTTCGTTAAAGCAAAAGATTTTGACAAAACCGTGGAAAAAATGTTTTTTTGTGTTAATGTGATATTTTCCACACATGTTGCTTTTGCGCAGAAATTTCTAAGAAAAAAAATTATTTTTAACTGTTTTTGTGTAGAATTTTAAAAGCTACAATTTTCAAAAAACATGTCTTGAAAAAAAAAAAATTATGGTTTAAGAGACAAGTTTGCAAAAAACGGATTTTCCTCTTTCACCCCACAAAATCGAAAACCCTTGTCCTAATTTAGGGTAGGTGCTTCATAGGAAATGCTTAATACATCAGAATCCACCATAAATCAGCGCCCAGATCACGTAATAATCTGGAGAAATTTAATCTGAACCCAAAAATATCCGTTTGATGCACAACAACCTCTTCCCCTACAAAACGTCATATTTAAAATTGCCAGAGGTATACCCGGCATATTTATATTTAGCACTCTTTATCCATGCGGATACCATCAAAACATTTTCACCCTTATATTATGATTTTTGTATTGCTGAATTAATTAAAAAAATAAAATAAATAAATCGGGTGGCACAACGGCTCATGAAGAACCAGGGCCTAATGACTAACAACTCGCAACCATTCCTGTGTGCGCCTTTCGACAAGAATGGAAGGGACCTACAATTTTATGCCGAATCCGAACGGCTAGACGAGAAGCACTTATTCGTGACAAGTGATACTCTTGGAGGACTTGTCAATTCCTCGCAAGAGGCAGTAGCCCTAAAAAAAACTTTTTAGTTTTTAGGTGAATTAATTATAGTTATATTTTACCTTTTTGATTTTCTTTATTTCAATTCAATAAAAACGCCTTTTTTATTATTTTATTTTGCTAATCTATATATTTCGAGGACCTACTTGCCTCATCGTCAGGATCTATACAAATAAAATACATGCGTTTTAATACAAAATTAAATAAATACATAAGAAATTTAAATATATACAAAATTACCAAAATTATTTATAAGAAGTTATTTGATAACAATCTGTTTCAGTTTAACATTAGCTTTAAATTATTTTTTAATATTAGACATTTGTTTTTGAAATAGTGTAGGTGTAGTTTTCCCAAACACGGGAGCTGAAATAACTATTTTTTCTTTATGAATACGGGTGAATTATGTATAACACATGTTTAAAAACAGACAGATCAACTCAGAATTAGGAGGACTACAGATCAAATTATCTTCTTTCAGAGGGACTCCACAACATGGGGTCCCTTTTCCGCTTCTCTGGGCACTCGTGATGAGCGTAGTTCAATGAGATTTAAATACAGTGGAGTCAAAGTAAATTTTCCTTCACAATCAGTGAACAAATAATAGAAAATGCCTTATCAAGAGTGAATACGAAATGCGGCCTAGTGGTTAACCCACAAAAAAAACCGAACTAGACCATTTAACAAACAAAATTACCGACTTTTAAAATTCCTTGCATTGGAGGGACCCAACTCAAAATCTCCGATCACGCAAAGTATCTTGGTGTGATTTTAGATAAGAAATTGAACTGGAGTCTCAACGTTAAGGAAAGAACTAACAAAGCCATGTTTGCGTTCTACTCCTGCAACAGGATATTTGGTGAAACCTGGGGGCCAAGTCCATAATAATTATCAAGTGGCTGTTCACGGTCATAGTTAGACCTGTACTGACATACGATTACGTAATCAGGTGGAATGCACTGGACAAAGTTATCAACCTTAAAATCCTGACGAAGGTACAAAGAATGGCATGTTGAAATCACTGGGGCTATAAGGACCCCACAGCGGGTCTGGAAGCTATACTCAACTTTAAACCCCTATATCAGTTTTGTACAAGAATCGGAAGCCAAGAGCGCACTTCGGCTTAGCCAAACTGGTAGCTGGAAACACACTGCCATAGGTCACGCCCAAATTCTACGGAATTACAGAGGAAATAAGGTATGCACTGACTACATAACACCCCATTTAGACTTTTACAAGCCGTTCACGGCCGCCTTTCCTAGTAGAGAGGACTGGCAAATCAACGAGCCATCAACCTTCGAATCGATGTGTTTAAGGGCGATTTTCGCCTTTTTTCACGTTTCCTTTTTGCCTGCAAAAAGGACACCTTTTTAAGCGATCAACTATATAATCACATTTATATTATTCGTGACCGAATCCCACAAGCTTCTAAATTACTATACTTTACATCCAAATCTGACTCATTTCGATCCTAATATGCCTGGGACTGTTACGCAGTGATAGTTGGTATGGATATCACATGGCGGCATAGCTGTTATCTAATGCTTTAGCTTTTAGGTATTTAATTCATTCAAAATTCATACTATTGTCAGATTTATCTAGAAATTGAAATTCTTCCAGACCAAAATAGCGTTCAGCTCTCTCATAGACAATAGATGGATAATTAAATGCATTTTTTATTTTTTGTTTTCCCACCAACATTCTGTTGATAAGCTTTTATCTCAATACAAGACCTTAAAGGGAAAATCCGATGGAAATACATTCGAATGATATGATGGGTAGGTACATTAGGTGTATTAAGTTTGTTTAGTGTTTTATTCATGAGACTGATTGTAAAATTATTTTAACGTTTTGTAGCTAAGAAAGATTATGAAATATCTTATCAATGGGACATCTCTCAATTTTATAAAGTAAATTAATTAGTTTTTCAGGGCCAAGTCCAAAACACTTCTGCATTCGCTAACAACTCATAAGCTCTCTAATAGCTTTTAAAACATCATTAATGTCAATCATTCATTAGTGTAGTTTTGAATTTAGTTTGAACAAGTTAAATAACAAATTAAAGTGAGTACAACGTGAAAAAGTGTGTTTCGAATAACGTAAGTGTCTAGTCGCAAATCGCTTATATTTAGATATTGTGCAGGGACTTTCAATTTGTGAAAAAAAAAAAACAACCGGAAGTGTTTGTTGCGTCCTTTTCGAAATTCTTACGCATGTCAGAAAAGTTAAACCATGTTATGTTTTTCAACTGCAAGCTTAAATAAAATTGTTGGAATTCACGTCCTAGTCTAAAAAAAAACACCTGTGTTCACTTAAAAATATACACTCAAATATTTCTACATCTTGTTGATTTTATGAGCTCGCGGTAGATAGTTAATCATTTTAAATATCAGAGGCTGTAGAATGGTACAGCTCAACCCAGCTATCTATCAATTATAAATTATTATCTTGAATTGGAATTAGTAATGTAGTATTTAAGATAGTGGAACTTAGATATTTTGGGAAAACCAGCAGTCATTATCATTATAATAATGCGTGAAGGTAAATTCTGCCCCTCTTTAACTGTGATGATGGTAACATATGGTCGTTTTTTGAGAAAAAAAAATTTTCTTTTTGGTTAAAAAAATTTGTATGGCAAATACCGTTATTTGTGGTCCTAAAAAATTAAGAAAAATCGTGTGGGTATGTGTATTACTCAAAAAACAGTAGGTACCAAGTTTGAAGAAAAACCATTTCAATCCGTTTAGGCTGACAGGCAGATAAACAGACAGACAGAATTGCGGGACCCACTTTTTTCAAATTCTCTATCATCGTGGTGTTAGGGAAAAATAAAATCCCGAGTTTGATTTTCTTACGTATATCGCAAGTAAGAAACAGGAAGCCGTTAAAAATGGCCATTAAAAAAAAAATTACAGATTTCACTCATAGAGTAAGAATGGGAGCATTGAAAATGACTTGCATTTGCTGCATAAAACAAAAACATAACTAATTGTTTGTACTTAAACAAAATTACATTAATTAAAATTAAGTTGAAGCAAGATATGTTGTATAAGAAAACGATAATAATAATTGAATAGAAGAACTCATTATTTTAACATAAATACACAATTAAAGTAAATAATTAAATATCTTTTTGAATTTTGAAATTCTTGTAAGGATCTAATGTTGACAATCTATCGTGATGCAATAAGGAACATTATAATTATTTTAATTTGGTAAGCTTTTCATTTGTGAAAGTTGTTCATTTTCATAGTTGTAAGTAACTGATGGCTGAACACAAGACTGTAACTTCAACCAAAAGTGCTCAACTTTGTGTCATACCATAGATTTCTTGCAACAACTTAAACGTTATATTGTAATTGAAGAGCTTTTCACTATTTTCGTATCTTTTTACTTTGGCAGGGATACAAAACCTACCTGTAGCAAAACGTTGAAGTTTTCTCAATTTTATACTACACTGAATTTGGTTTGATAATTAACATCTGCAAGTAACACTGGAACTTTTTTTTGTTTGTTATCGTCATTTAATCTTTTTTTCTTTGCGCCAAACCAACTTTGCAGTCGGATACATTTTTTTTTTATTTCATCTTCATATGGCTATGAACGGGCTCGACTGTATACTGTTTTCTCCCTCTCGACTTCGTTATTATTGTACAAGCTATCTTCAACTACAAGTGACTACTGCTATTGGTGTTCAGCCAGTTAATTCTTCCCATAAGAATAGTTTTTGTTGTTCGTTTTAAAATGTTTGGAGCTATCAATAAGTGCACAGCTATATGTTTGATTAAAATAAGCGCTTAATTGCTGACAAAAGAAACAGAAGATTGAAATAGTTCAGTAAAATATAAAGTAAGGAACGATTTTATCATCTGTCCGATTGAGTGTCACAATAGCTTGTCTTTAATAATCACAATTCAAAAAGGATTCAATTTGAATTTTGTATAAGATTTCCAACTTTGTAATCTTTAGTTTATGTAAGGAATATGACAACCAACGGAATTAAATTAATAATTTCTGAATAATTAATTAAATTAGGAAGGTGAAAAAAAACATTAACTCAAATTGTTTTTAATTTTTCGAAGTTTTCAAGAATTTGTAGATAGTTTTTTTTTTGTGTAAATCTTAGGGCAGTATTTTTCAACCTTAACCTGGAGAATCGGTTTAGAATTTTGTAAGTTACGAATTTATTTTATATTAATTCGTTTTGTTCTTGTTAAATTAATCAACAATTTATTTTTTAACATTATCTTATACCTAAGGAGGTTTTGTTTGTCAAATTTGTAAAATTTTGTATCAACTTTTCAATTTTATGCGCCAAAAATCGAAACGACTACTAACTCAATCACATTTTAAGAATTAATTTGTACAACATTTTCCGATTCAGTTTGCATACAAATTAAAGTCATCCCTGTTTTAATTTTTCACCTCATTCACAAAGATCTCATCTATTTGTTTGGGACTAACCATCTTCAGAATTGGGTACAAGCACAGCCAAATTAGTCTCACATCTTCTTGTGACTATAAGTGGCCTCTACTGTATATAACTTCTATTTTTCCAGTGGTACGAGCTATACGAAATAGATTATTTGATTGAAATCCAAGAAAAAATAAAATTAGGAACGATTGTACCTGTCCGATGCGGTGTCACAAAATGCTCATCTTTTTAAATCATAATTCAAAACGTATCTACTAAATTTTAAATATTCTATTATACATATCTACAACTATTTAATCCTCTACTACATGTAGAGAATATGCTACCAAGAATCTTAAATTACAATTTTTGTACCACATCAATTTTCCGTGTAAAGTTTTGAATAATTAAGTCGATTAGGGAGATACAGAAACATAAACTCAAATTGATATTCATTTTTTTCGAAGTTTTCATGCAATTTTAGATTGTTTTTTTTTTTTTTTTGTTTTTCAATAAATCTTTTATGTCTGGCTTAATGAAGTATATATAAAATAGTACATAATCTTCATAATGCAGCATAGTTGGGTGCAGGACCCCAAAGGCACCCGTCGAACATAATTATGTTAGCCAGGGCTATTTTATAACTTTTTTTTTTTGTAAACAAGTTATTTTTTTTTGTAAAAAAGCATTAATTTTTTTTGTAAAAAATTAATGTTGTTTTTGTTATAAAGTTCATTTTTTTGGTAAAAAAGTTATTTTTTTTTCTACAAAAACTATTTTTTTTAGTAAAAAAGTTGATTTTTTTTTGTAAATAAGTAATTTTTTTTTGTAAATAAGTTATTTTTTTTTGTAGACAAGTTACTTTTTTTTTGTGAAAAAATTATTTTAAATTTATTATATAATATACATATAATAAATAGGTTCCAAACTTTTGTAAATTCTACTGCGGTAAATTTTGCATGTATCCCTTTATCCTCCGTTCCCTTCCTACCCGCTACCAGGGTTGTCAGATTGTGTGATTTATCGCCAAATGTGCGATTTGTAATTTCATTTGGCGACACGAAAATCGGTTTGGCGATGTACCCCAAAAAAGGCGATATTTTTAGTTTTTGGCGATTTTAATTTTTTGTATCAAAATTCTAATATTCTTTTCTCGAATGTTCACTTTAACCTTATATCTTTTTCATCGCTATTTGCGCTGAGCGCACCCCAAAACTGAAATTTTATCCCTTAAATATAAATGACGTATGTATGTCAAAACAAACAACTTTGTTAGACAGTGTTCAAATTGGACTGACTCTTCCGACTATTCTTGACTTCTCTGAAATTTATCTCACTCCCATTTCATAGTTAGAAAGGGAGAAAAGTAGTAAATTGAAAAAACAAATTAAAAATGTGTGGATTCATTTTGACGTTCTCTTTTGTAAATTCAGAGGAGTCAGTTCAATGTGCACCGTCTTAGTTAACCAAATCAAAGAAAATCAAGATGGATTGGCACATTGCAAAATTTGCGACTGCGATATACGTTCGCTCAAAACTGACTAAGATCGGCATGCTGTAAGATCTAGCCATGTTGCAAAGGCTATAAAAAGGATCCCATTGATAAAATACTATGGATACATATATGTAAATCGAATATATTGAAGAGGACTAAGTACAAAAGAGTATTTTTTTTTTTTTAATTCTAAATTCTTATGTAGAATTTTTATTTGTTTATTTTATTTTTTTTTAAATATGATTTGTTTTGATATTTAAACTGCAAATTGCGGATTTTTTTTTCATTTTTAAATTTGGTGATTTTTTGGGCTGACAATTTTGAAATTTGGCGGTTTTTTGGCGATTTAAATTTAAATTTTGGCGATTTCGCTTTTTAAGACCTGACAACCCTGTCCGCTACCCACAACACTCTGTAAACACGCACTGTGACTGTACACAACATACCAATTACTTACCGAAAATTCGATACTCTGCTCTGCTGTAGTTTTGCTCTGCGTCTGCAGTCTGCATCTTCCAATCAGTGATGAAAATTGACTTTTGTCGATTGTACTGAAAAAGACCAAATAGTACTAAACTTTTTTAAATTATAAAACAGCGCAAACAATTAAAATAAATATTTTATTAAAACAAAAATACATAAATTAAATATGCCTATACATTTCATTGGTATAATTTTATTCTAAAATAAGCCTTATGGATGGATAGCAACTTTGTTTTGTTGTCCCCATCCGATTACTTTTTTATTAGCCACCTATGTATTTTATAAATAAAGGTATTATTTTCATTAAAGTAATGTTTAATATACTTGACTGTTTACTTACACTTTTTCATTATGAAAATCAAAGCCGGCAAAAAAATTACAATTTACATATTTGTCAGTATTGAATTGACAATTGCGACGGGAAACTCAGTTACGGTCAAATGTTGACAGTGAAAAGACATAAAATGATAAACGATATATTTTCAAGCGAAAGTGATGACGACTCTCAGGTTGGTCTCGCGTGTAATACGGCGCTGGCACCCTCGGGATTTTAAACAGAGAATAAATAATGATTTCGAATCGTTAAATGGCCTACAACTTAAAGAAAAATTTAGTATCGGAAAAACAGCCGCGGATTATATTTTATCGAGAATTGTTGCACGTTTACGGCATACCACAAAGAAGAATTACTCCATGGATGCTAAAACCCAACTACTATGTGCATTACATTGGCTTGGAAGTGGAACTCAGTACCATGTAGTTGCCGATGCACAGCAACTTTAGTACACTTATTTTGAGACTGTTATTCATTATTTTTCAAACTCTTGATTTTAAACAACTTAATTTGTTTTTATTATGTTTTATTAATAATAAAACATGATTTTGCAAACTGTGAAAATTTAAAATTGAAGAATTTCTATTACTTCTAAGTTCTAACATCGAAAAAATTGGTCGAGAAACGATGAAAATTGAAACAAAATGCAAAGATTTTGTTCCATATTTCATCGTTTTTCGATCATTAAGGCTCTCCCAAACCAATGCGAAACATTCGTTGCGGCGAAGAAATATTCGCATGTCAAAATTTATTTACATGGTGATATATGAGAGTGCCCACACCAACGCGGCGGAGAAACATATGAATTAATTTTGACTGACGAATGTTTTTTCGCCGCACGAATGTTTCGAATTGGTTTGGGAGAGCCTTTACACATTTTAAGATTATACAATGAAATTTTCACGACAAATTTTTTAGTAAGTATAGGTAAGTAAGACAATGACAAAATTGTCACGACAAATGTGTCAGTATATGACAATGACAAAATTGTCATGACAAATTTGTAATTGTATTTTTCTGACAAATTTGTCACCTGTTAATATTTTATGAAATACAGATTTGTCAGGGAAGTGTGACAAATTTGTAGAATCATCACCTGTCAATTTTTATGAAATAGGGCCCAGATGTCAAGTCAAATTTTCAACGAAGCACGTAAGCACGATCATTATGAGTAATGAATGCATCCAAAATTTAATGGGCCATTGGGAGGCGTTCACAAATACCTTTCTTGTTGTGAAGATGTGGTGAAGTCTGACTGAACATATTTGTTTGATTTTAGAGATTTATGAAAGTTGACCTTTTCAAAAATTAAAAATAGTACAAATAGTACTGAAAATTGAAAAGTGGTACTTGCGTACTCGGGAAAGTCCAATGGTACCGAATTCAGTACAATAGTAAGGCTTTTTGCAACTGTGCTTCCAATAAAAGACCTACAAACATAAAGCTCATTATTTCTGTCATCGTTTATTTTTCATTCTTTCAATGCAAATTGCACAAACATGAAAGCTTCTGTGGTATCACCAACCAAATTTTTCGCAAAATGCCCTTACTACGCTAAAGTTCATTTTCATTTGGATTCATTTGTACTTTATTCATTTTGGTAACACCAACCATAATTTGTGAAAAACGAGCCTATAAACATTTTCAATGTTAATAATAAACTTACAGAATATCTTGAAATCAGGGCACGAATAGCTGCCAAAAATTAAAAACGTATTTTTGTAGTGGGACACCCCGTATAGGTAACATGGGCAATTCTTAGAAAAATACTTAAGCATGAAAAACGATGAGTGTTAAACCTGATTTTAAGGCCAGAGGTTCTATGCCCAAACAAGTTTCAGTAATATACCGGTGCAACAAAGTTCTATTTTAGAGTTTCTCTCATCGTTAAATGATGATAACTCATGCGGACCAGATGGAATTCCTCCAATACTACTGAAAAAATGTAAAAATATCCTAGTTGAACCCATTACATTTTTGTTTGAGTTTTCTATTAAATCAGGAAAATTTCGTTGTTTTAGAAAAATGTATTTATGACTCCAGTTTTTAAATGGCATTAAGACCCAAACTTCATGCACATATGATTCTTAAATACTTCTACCCAATAGCCCAGTCAACGAAGACTCAAAATTATAAAATAAATGCAAAAAAGAAGGCCCTCTGGATTCTTTTTTTATATGGTAGGGGTAACCCACAGGCAAAATATACCCAAAGTCTCCAGCTCAGGGCCGCGAGCTAATCTGAAGAGGGGGGGTTAAAGGTACCCCTCTTCAGATTTTCGTGAATAGTGGCACAACCTAACATGTTAGATGAAAAGTCTATTCTACTTAATTCGAGACAATTAAATTGTCTATAAAATGATATATTCAAATTTTTTCTAGTGTCAATAATAAAGGAGATGCGGGGGATAGAAAAGTCAACAAATCTGAAAAACCCGTTATTGTCTTAGATATTGAATGTTTTCTGACCAATTTACCTGGAAAAAACAAAAAAAGCTAAATACACATTCATTCACTGTTATTTTATCATGACGTGGGGCTAAGAAATGGGTTTTTATATCCTTCTTTTTCTATATATCCGAAACTATAGAAAAAAATAGAATAGATGTATACTAAATTAGTCAAAATTTAATTAGCAAGAGGTGTTTTCATATGGCGCCAAAAAATGATAACGTTTTTTTTAAAGGAACTCAATACAAAATTTGTTGGCCATAGAGGGGGGGTCTTTCTCCCCTCCTTTAAAAAGGAGGGGCATTTTTTTAAAAATAATATTACAAAACAACGGCAACACTTACAACAAAAAAAATTACCTTTTTTTGAAAGCCAGAACGCCGTTCTTTTATTTTATTGTCAAATCAAGTCATTTATGTCCATAGTTTTTGTAAAAATAACTTTCAAACTCAAAATTATTAAAAAAAAAAAAATTGAAAATTTGGTTTTTGATTTTTCTTTTTAAAATGGGAAATAAGATGCTGAATTGGCTTTTATTATTCACTACCCCTAATAACTCGTAATTGAAAACCGAAAACTAAATGGTTTTATGTCTCCTAGTTTTTGAGAAAATTGAAAGTTGCGACGACAATTTGTTTGATGTTTTTTTTTTTGTATAATTTTTATTATTGTTATAGTAGTATGTGATAGAAGTGTTTCTTTGAAGTTAAGGTTAATGAATGAATAATTTCTTTGAACCTGCGAAGCAAGCCACCCAAGGTAGTGTGATAGTGGTAGAGGGGGCCCTAAGGTATAACATAATCAAAGTCCCCAGCCCAATTTAGTTTTCAGTTTTCAATTAAGAGTTGTTAGGGGTAGTGAATAATAAAATCCAATTCAGCATCTTATTTCCCATTTTAAAAAGAAAAATCAAAAACAAAATTTTCAATTCTTTTTTTTATAATTTTGAGTTTTAAAGTTATTTTTACAAAAACTGTGGACATCAATAACTTGATTTGAAAATAAAATAAAAGAACGGAGTTCTGGCTTTCAAAAATGTAATTTTTTGTTGTTGTAAGTGTTGCCGTTGTTTTTTAATATTATTTCAAAAAAAATGCCCCTCCCCTCTAAAGGGGGGGAGAAAGACCCCCCCTCTATGGCCAACAAATTTTGTATTGAGTTCCTTTAAAAAAAACGTTATGATTTTTTGGCGCCATATGAAAACACCTCATGCTAATTAAATTTTGACTAATTAGTATACATCTATTTTTTTTGTATAGTTTCGGATATATAGAAAAAGAAGGATATAAAACCCCATTTCTTAGCCCCACGTCATGATAAAATAACAGTGAATGAATGTGTATTTAGCTTTTTTTGTTTTTTCCAGGTAAATTGGTCAGAAAACATTCAATATCTAAGACAATAACAGGTTTTTCAGATTTGTTGACTTTTCTAGCCCCCGCATCTCCTTTATTATTGACACTAGACAAAATGTGAATATATCAATTTATAGACAATTTAATTATCTCTAAATAAGTAGTATAGACTTTTCATCTTACATGTTAGGTTGTGCCAATATTCACAAAAATCTAAAGAGGGGTACCTTTAACCCCCCCTCCTCAGATAAGCTCGCGGCCCTGGGCTGGGGACTTTGGGTATGTTATACCTGGGGTTACACCTACCATATAAAAAAATAATCCAGAGGGCCTTATTTTTTGCAAGCAAAATTCCTTCGTTGACTGTACTACAAATCACTGTTTACCAAAAACACTTTGAAAGCAGACCAACTGACAACATTGGCGCCTGCCTAAAAAGGGAGTTAAAATCCTTGAACCTTCGAAGCGGACCCGGCAAGGTACTTTTAAGGCTCTCCCAAAACGACGCAAAACATTTTTTGTACGATTGTAATTTTTCTCTCGTTGTTGCTTCTTATATTAATTTTGGACCAATTTAACATTTTTCGTTTGGGACCATTTTTCATTGCGGCCAAATTTCATGTACCCGAAGTTTTCTATATAAGATTGTTATTAGGTGATGTCTGCTATCTTAGATTGTAATTTAGTCAAGATACGTAATATGTACATTATGTATGTATTTTTGTTTTTTAATTTATTTCTGCTATCTCAGATTAAATGGACCCTGCAATCTCAGCCAAATTATCAATGAGGTAACAAACATGAGAACAAATTGTAACTTTTGGTGCCTAGCTACCCTAAAGTTTTATTTATTTCTTTGGTGATTCGTGGGCTGAAGTTTGTATAAAAGTTGAAAATAAAGGAGAATGGGCATTTTGGTCTACCTATTGCCAACGAATGAGATATATATCGTTGGAAAGCTTAGTTCTAGTACATCATTTTTGTGTATGGACACAAAGCTGCTTAGGCAGTATATGGCAACAAAGAAACTAGAGCGAAAATTAATTGCAATAGTGTTCCTTTGTAATGACAGTACTGGTCACTTTTGATGAACTGGATATACCCCAAAATAAAGGAACTTTTATACCAATGGCAAATAATAGCGAATAATATCATGGTTGGCCAATGATTTGCTTAACAGTATGAAAATTCTACTTTTTTTATTCCATTTAGCGAATTTAATGAATGGGAATAATTGTGCGTCTAGTGCCCACAATTGAGATATACAACATTGGAAAGTTTAGTTCAAGAGCATCATTTTTGAATATGGGTACAGAACTGTAAGGCAGAATATTACAAAATATAAAACAATTCTTCTACGTTTATTCGAATTTGCAAAGTGTTTTTCTTATTTTTTTGCTCGCTTATTTTAGCCAACTCCCATTGTTAAGGACAAAAAAAAAATACTCGTACGTTGGTACAATCCATAGTACCTAATCATTTTCTTAGGTCCCGTTTCTGGGCACTAAGTAGACCAGGACCCATATATTTTTGCCCATTCTCCTTTCTTTTAATTTAAAAATATTCCAAAATATCTCAATATAATTTTCATATCTTTTGCCTAGGAGTAGACGTTTTGTGGCTTCGCATGACAAACAGACACTAACATGGACAACAAGGGATATGTAAATGATGAGCCCAAGGGGAACATTTCCCAAGACACTGAAGCAGCTTCTTATAAGGCAAGTTTTAAAACATCCCTGGTCTTTTCTCAAATCCTTCATTTTCATAAACAACATTTTAGTCTTCGCCTTTAGATTTTGACGACAATCTAAGTGTCAATCAAGTAAAACGTGATCAATGGGGCAAGGACATTGAATTCCTACTCTCGTGCATAGCACTGTCTGTGGGATTGGGAAATGTTTGGCGATTTCCATTTGTTGCCCTGGAAAACGGTGGTGGAGCTTTTGTGATTCCATATATTATAGTTTTATTCTTGGTGGGAAAGCCAATTTATTACATGGAAATGCTGTTGGGACAGTTTTCAAGTAGAGGCAGTGTTAAGTTGTATGATTTTGCACCAATTATGAGAGGCAAGTGTGTGGAACTAGAAAATTAAATTTCTTACACATTTAATTACACTGCTAGGAGTTGGATTTGGACAGGTTATATCGGTTGGAATTCTTGCCACCTATTATGCCACACTGATGGCATTGACATGTCGTTTTCTTGTTGCTTCTTTCTCGTCGGTACTTCCTTGGAGTTTTTGCCGTGAGGAATGGGGAGATTCTTGTATTGATTCCGGATTCAAGGGAAATGTCACTGGTGAAGTGAAGAAATATCCTTCAGCTCAGTTCTATTTTACGTAAGTTAGAACACAAAACATACAAATTATAAAACTTTTCATATATTTAACTCCCAAAACAGCCAAGTCATCCTGAAAGAGAAGGATCAGATTGATGATGGCATCGGAATGCCCAGCTGGCAACTAACCATTTGTTTATTATTTACATGGATAATGATCTCAATTATAATTATCAAAGGAGTTCGTAGTTCGGGAAAGGCTTCATACTTTTTGGCCATTTTTCCTTATGTCGTCATGTTTATTTTGCTTATTAGGGCCATGACACTACCAGGAGCTGGCAAAGGAGTTATGTTTTTTATAACTCCACAATGGGATATGCTGTGGACGGCTAAGGTGTGGTATGCCGCAGTGACGCAGGTCTTCTTTTCTTTGGCCATTTGCTTCGGCAATATAGTTATTTATTCTTCATATAATAAATTTGACCATAATGTATACAGGTGAGAAGGGACATTAAGTTACAATTTTTAGTTATTTTCTTACCGACTTTGCAATAGAGACGCTAATGTTGTTACCACTTTGGATACATTCACGTCATTGTTGTCAGGAGTTATTATTTTTGGAATTCTTGGCAATCTTGCATACGAAACACAAACAGATGACATTGCGAATGTTGTTAAAGGAGGAACCGGTTTGGCTTTTATTTCATATCCGGATGCAATTGCGAAATTTGCCACTGTACCGCAGGTGAGTAATATGTACATTTTGTGTTAATAACCACTCATTCATAGACAAATAATTGGGAACTGCTATATCCTTTTGTTTGCTTGTTTTAAATTTCAAAAAGAAATTTACACCAAGACTAACATTTTCAACCAACTCTACATCAACGTGACTCTGGCCAAAAAAATCTTAAGTTTTGTCAATTTTTTCTTAAACATATATTTTTTGATCTAAAATTACTAGAAGTTAACAGTTTTAAGTTAATTTTTTTGCACCTCGACATATTTTTGACAGATTAGCTTATGGGGAGCGCCATGCCAAAAAAAGAAATCAGAAATCATGATTTTTGAACCTAAATCACACATGAAAACTATGTTTTTTTTTGA
Source organism: Melangyna quadrimaculata (assembly GCA_949320155.1). NCBI lineage: Eukaryota > Metazoa > Arthropoda > Insecta > Diptera > Syrphidae > Melangyna > Melangyna quadrimaculata. Next base: position 66,907,960 of record OX439483.1, on the reverse strand, counting down.
CAACTGAGAGGCAGCACAACGTTGTCATTAAGCTGGTTTTCAAGAGTTCAAATATCACTGTGACGTTTATTTGTACCCATAACAAAAACTAAATAAAACATAGCCGCGTGTCTGTTATTTGCTTACTTTCCTCATCAACTGTGTTGTTTAAAATTTAAAATTTAATATATTAAACTTGGAACTCAGGTCAGGATGTATTTATTTTCTGACCTAATTTAAATTTCGTTTTCTAGGTTTTTTCCGCAACCACCTGGCACAATTTCCAATATTTCTATCTTATTTTCTAAAATCAATTTTGTCTTTTTTGACAATTTAGAGGAGACTAATTTTTTCTAGCGTTTTTTTTTAATAAAAATTCTGTCGTAATTTTCGGGAGCCCTGAAAGAGTATACACCCACTATGCTTTGTTTTAAAAATTATTTTTGAATTTTTATAGTCGTCAATAGGTATGGCAAACATTTCTGGCGAAACATACCATACCGAACAAAATTTTTTGTTTTACAAATATTTCAAGAATGATCTATCACACACAAAAATTATAGCAAACTTTTCGGTAGGAAGTTTAGGTATTTTTCTATTTTGTACATAAAATTTGATGAGCAAAGGATAATGAGCAAATTGGGCCCAGCACCAATAAGAACGGCCTTCATATCGTATACAGGTACAAGTTTATGCATTCATTATCCGTTAACCATTTGTCCAAATTCGCTGTGTGGCAGAAGTTATTTAATTTTAAATAAAATCAGTTATACAATCACAATTCCCTATTTCCTTAGTTTTTCTTTAATATTTTATGTATTTTTATTTTGATTTAAGCCATTTTTCGGAATTAAGTTCTTTGAACCCATGACACACTACCTCTTTTTTTCAGATTTTTAAAATTATGTTTAGGGGTCGCAAGCAGCAATTTTATGCAAAAATATGTTTTTGGAGTATTTAATTTGTACAAAATGCAAATATTGTTTTTAAATAATAATTTTGATGTCAAAATCATCTCTAGAAAACAACAAACACCAATTTGTATCTCATTTATCGTGTTAAAAATGGCTATTATTTTCAAGCTTTTAAATTGCAATTCGTAAAAGTAAGAAAAAACAACCATCAAAACCACCCTTATGCATACTATTAGGGGTCTCGGTTTTACATTCAGTCCTTTTCTCAGTTCAATTCTCTTTTTTAAAATTAAAATGTAGACCGAAACCGAAACTACTTAAATGAAACCGGGAACGGGACATGTTTTAAGATGATTAAATTGAATTTTTACGATTTTAACCAAGATGATTACTTCCGAGACTAAAAAAGCAGCCTCGACAAAATGATCGTGGTCAGCCCTAAATAAAGTTTAGAGATAGTAAATTGAAACTATGAAGTTTTATAAAAATCGTATGAGGGGATTTTAAGTCTTTTTTTGTTTTCAGATAATAATTGATTTTTCCAAAAAAACTCAAACTCAAAGAATAATGTTTTTTACATCATTCAAAAAATAATGAAACCACCTTTCATTTGAGGTGAGGCCAAAAACATAAACTGTCAGTATCAAAATTATTTACAAAATGTGGGCTATAGGTCAAATTCAATAAAATATTTTAATTGTGCATCGCAACGTTTCGAGCATGTTATGCTCATCAGGCCTTTATTGGTTAACAAAAATAATATAAAATACAAATAATTAGTATTATTAAAAACACACTATAATATGTGACGTCAAAAAACTTACAATAAATATACAAATAATACGTTTAATTTCATAACTTAACGTCAACAAACACATTACTCTTCCAAAAAAACTAAAAAGAATTTAATTAAAAATATTATTTTATTTATTATTCTAAGATCCTTCACAAAAATATATGGCGTACATGATACAAGAACTAAGGTTAGGTACAACAATAATTTTGGGCTTGCTTGTGTGTGTTTTGTACGCTGTTTATGATTTGTGACTTATAAAGTGCATCTAAGCGGATAAAAATCCTCAGAAGGAATATACGAACTTTCACACAAGAAAATCTCAAAATCCCCACATAAAATTTTTATTGTATGCAGTAAAATGTCTTAACTTAAATTTAAAGTCTTATCTTTGCTGTCTTAATATCTATTTTAAGAAAAAATTCTCAAAATCCCTTCTCACATTCCTTCCAAAATAAAATTTCAGTTATAATGCAGTTATTCAATGCAAATATGACGGAGCGAAAGCTATGCAGCCTAACTGCAAGTGTTATCACGCGAAAACACCTTTGAATGAAACTTAATTCTTGACCAGTGTCAAATCTTTCATACAATTTCCCTCCTTACACATATGCAGCGAATTGTTGCGGTGATAACGGAGAGGAGAAAAAGAAAGAACCCGAATGAACAACATCTTACTTGTGTGTGGCTTGTAAAAATGCTAGTTGTCCAAATGCAATTGTAAAATTAGAAAAAACCTTCATTTGGATGGGCACGATCAGGTGACCTCGGTGGGTAGTGCAGCGGCCTCTGAGGAAGCTTGGTCTAGGTTCAAATCCAGTTGACGGCAACATAATTTATAAAATTAAAATTGGAACTATAGACTAAGCACCAATAAAGGAATCTGATGATTGGTGTGGCAGCCATGAAATTGCAATAATTCCAGCCTATATAATACTCGGTGGTAGCCAACACAAGTGGTTGTTTTTCATTCAAAACCTTCATAAAAATTAATGTTATCTTTAAAAGCTTAAAATGCAGTCAGTTAGAGAAATGAGACCTTTAACTTTAAAAAAGTTCTATTTTGTATGCACCTACATTTTTGGAAGCATTTTTTGTGTCTGTAAGACCTAAGGTCTTTTAAATGCAATGCACGGCGCTTGTTATAAGGAATAGAAGAAGAAGAATAGAAGTTCTGAAGTGTACTCAGTTTAAAAGCCGACACACTTCAGAAATAATATAAAATATTTAGTTGTAAAAAAAAACAAAATAAAATAAGAGAATAGAATTCTGGATTTCAAAAAAAAATATTTTTTTTGTTGTAACTGTTGCCGTTGTTTTAAAATATTTTTTTAAAACAAATGCCCCTCCTCCCTAAAATGGGGGGAGAGAGAACCCCCTTCTACGGTACATTTTGTTTGCATTGTTCTCCTTAAAAAAAAACATAATCATTTTTTGGCGCCGCCGTACGAAACGAACTCTTGCTAATTAAATTTAGCTTAATTTAGTATACATCAACCTTTTCATATAGTTTCGGATGTATAGAAAAAAAAGGAAATTATAACTTCACTCTCAGCCTCACGGCATGTCGCGACATTATGAAATAACAAGGAATTAATGTGTATTTACAGTTTTGTTTTTTTGCAGGTAAATTGGTCAGCAAACATTTGCGGGTGGCAATGGCACAGTGGATATAGTGTTTGGCTGCTAACCTGGACGTGTGGGTTCGAGCCCCAGTCTAGGAAGCATTCTTTTCTATATTCCCCAGGTTCAACTGGATGCCACCCGTGGACAAAAAAAAGAGATAATTAACATCTAATTCTCAGTCCACTGTGCCAACAAAAAAAAAACACAAAAATCTTTCCTTTCCTTCTATTCATTCTAACTAGTGCCGTGCATTGCATTTAAAAGACCTGACGTCTTACAGGCATATAGTTAAAATTATTATTATTATTATAATATCTAAGAAAATAATATGTTTTTTAAGATTTATTGCCTTTTCTACCTCCCGCATCTCCCTTATTATTGACCCTAGCAAAAATATGGACATAGTTTTTAATAGACAATTTAATTGTCTCTTATTTTGTAGTATATACTTTTCCACTAGCATGCTAGGTTGTGGAAAAGTTGAAAAGTGAGCTTAGCTTGCGGCCCTGGGCTGGGGACTTTGGGTATGTTATACCTGGGGATAACCCCTAACATTATACAAAAATAATCCAGAGAGCACTGTTTTTTGCATTTATTGTATAACTTTGAGTCTTCGTTGATTGGGCTATTGAATTAAAGAAGATGGTCACTTTTATTATTTCACATAATGAGGTGAATATAAACTTAACTATAATGACCAAAAAGTGGTATTATCAATTCGAGACATCTTATTTATACTAACATAAAACATTTTATTGTTAAGGCATTGTCGGTTCAAGGCTCAAATGGTTAATTAAACATTTATTCTGTTTTCACCAGAGTGACATTATTTTCAAAACACAGTCATTCTTACATGAAAAAAGGACTGTAACTGTTTTAATAGGATTAAAATCGTTTCGGTGTCAGTGTTGTTGGATTCAACATTAAAAGTTACCCTTAATTCATGTATCATATGTATTTATTTTACCAAAGCAAATTTTTCAGCTCGATAACGGTAACCTCACTTTTGTGCCACTCAATAAAACACCTTTCCATACAATATATTTTTATAAACGCTTTTGATTCTTGATTTTCATGTCATTTGTAAGATTTAAACTAAGTTTCATCAAGGTAGTATTTTTTCAAAGGTGTTTAAATAACAATTCTCCATTTTACCCTACCCCTCCAAAAAGCACCCTTTAAAGGTAGATATTTTTAAAAACTTTTTTGATTCATGGTTATAATGACAAATGCAATATTTAAACTAAGTTCTATCAATGGGTCATTATTTTTAAAAGGATTTCGTGAAATTTACCTGTTGTACTGAAAATAAAGTGATCCTTACATGTCAAAAGGACTTTTTAAAGGGGAACTTTTGTTTTGGATTTTGTTTTGTTGGATTCACCATTAAAAGTTACCCTTAGTTCATGTATCATATGCATTTATTTTACCAAAGCAAATTTTTCAGCTCAATAACGGTAGCCTCAGTTCTGTGACGCTCAAAAAAACACCCTTCCCTACAATTTATTTTTGTAGAATCTTTTGATTCTTGATACTAATTTCCTTTTTAAGATTTTAACCAAGATTCATCACGGTAAAATTTAGCTTCAAAGGTTTTTGGTAACGCTTTCCCTTTTTCTTCTCACCCTCAAAAAAACACCCTTTAACTATAGATATTTGTATAAACTCTTATTATTCAAGATTCTTATGCCAAATTAATTACCTCTAAATCATGTGTCACATGTTAAGATTGTACTAAAGTAGATTTTTCCTTTTCATACACCGCAAAAAAACGCCCTTCCCTACGAGATATTTTTATAGACTCTTTTGATTCTTTAGTCGTATGGTAAAAGAAATGTTCTCACCAAGTTTCATGAGGGTAGGAAATTTTTCTTTTTTCGAGTGATTTTGTGTACTATTTTACATGTACTATGTACACTCAAATTCTAGGTTTCTGTTTGACTTTTAATTAAAACTTTATATGAAGTCGTTGATGCAACAAAACCGAGGGGGAAAATTCTGCGCGGTCAAGTTCAGGTTTAAAGTATCCGTTTAAAATCTTAGATCTCATTCGTAAAAAATATGAAAATATTCGAACCTGCATTGACTAAATTTAACGTTCTCAACCAGGTAGTAGCCCGTAGCGTAATGGTTAGTGCGTTCGACTGTCTGGATTCGCTTCCCAGCCTCGTCCACCTAAAAACTAAAAACTTTTTTTCAGGGCTACTGCCTCTTGCGAGGAATTGACAAATCCTCTAAGAGTATCACTTGTCACGAATAAGTGCTTCTCGTCTAGCCGTTCGGATTCGGCTAAAAATTGTAGGTCCCTTCCATTCCTGTCGATAGGCGCACACAGGAATGGTTGCGAGTTGTTAGTCACTAGGCCCTGGTTCTTCACGAGCTGTTGTGCCAGCCGATTTATTTTTTTTACCAGTTTCTATAAAATATTTACATAAAATGAGGCGAGTGCTGAAATGATTAAAAAAAAAAAATTCAATTTTCTTATAGCTATTTTCAGTTCTCTTCTTCCTGATGCTTTTCGTTCTGGGTCTTGGCAGTAATGTTGGTATAGTGTCATGTCTGCTAACAGTGGCCAAGGATCAATTTCCAAAAGCCAAACAATGGGCTATTGTGGGAATTATATCAGTTTGTGGTTTCTGCGTTGGATTACTCTACATTACCCCTGGAGGACAGTTTATCCTTAATTTATTAGACTTTTATGGCGTAACCTTTATTATACTCTGTTTGGCTATCGTACAATTGATTTCTGTCGGTTGGATTTATGGTAAGATAAGGATTTATTTCTCAAAGATTTTTTTTCTATGAATCATGTTTTTTTTTGTCTTTTAGGTATTAAACGATTCTGTGCGGATATTGAATTTATGCTGCAACGCAAAACAAGCTTATATTATAGGCTTTGCTGGGCTGTTATAACCCCAGCATTCATGACAGTCATTTTGATTTATACGTTAGTGAACTATGAACCAATTACGTACAATGGCTATACGTTCTCGGTGGGACTTCAAAGTAAGAATGCTACAAGCTATACCTATATTCTTTTTGATAATTAAAATGTTTTTTGTTCTCTTCAGCTTTTGGTTGGTGTTTATCGGCATTTGGAATATCACAAGTATTTTTCTGGGGCATTGCTGGATATCTTCAAACACCAGAAGGCCCTTCTCGATTTCTAAGATCTTTTCGGCCTAAATCTGATTGGGGTCCAACAGACAGGAGGTTACTGAAACTATATCAAAATAGTGTTATTGATCGAAAAAGAAATGAGCCACTCAAGCAAAATTGTCTGTACCGTATTTGGGATAATATAATTGGATAGACTTCTTTTAGTTTTAATTAAAGTTGTAACATAGTACCAATTGGTGTTTTTTTTTTATTTTAGGCCCAGACGAGATTAAAGTTTAACTCGAGTTAACTCATCGAATTCGAAGGGCTAACTCGATTAATACTTCAAAACTTGGAAGATCTCGCAATGAAAAACTTGGCCTTAAATTTCAGAGTTCTTTTTATATTTTGTGTATTTATAACAAAATTTACAGATTTCACTCATAGCGTAAGAATGGGGGCATTGGAAATGACTTGCATTTGCTAGATAAAACAAAAGCATGACTAATTGTTTGTACTTAAACAAAATTAAATTAATTAAAATTAAGTTGAAGCAGGATATGTTATAATGGGTGATTTTTTAAGAGGTTTAGAACTTAAAAAAAAAAAAAAACACAAAAAATTCGAAAAAATGAATGAAATATTTATTTGAATCGATAGTTTGAACCTTGCAATTTAATGTTTAAAGATAATTTCATGCAAATGTTGACCGCGGCTGCGTCTCAGGTAGCCCATCCGCTGAGTTCAATTTTGGCATACTCTTTCACACATATCGGCCGGTATCTCACGAATGAATGCATGGATGTTGGCTTCCAGTGCGTCAATCGAAGCGGGCTTGTCCCTATAGACATTAGCCTTGACATACCCCCACAAAAAATAGTCTAATGGTGTCAAATCGCACGATCTAGGCAGCCAATTGACCGGCCCGAAACGTGAAATTAACTGTTCACCAAACTCGCCTCGCAATTGCGCCATTGTTTCGCGTGCTGTGTGACATGTGGCACCGTCTTGTTGAAACCACATATCATGCAAGTCAAGAACTTCCATTTCGGGCAAAAAAAAGTTTGTTATCATCGCTCGGTAGCGTTCACTATTGACAGTAACGCTGCGATTCGCATCATCTTTGAAGAAATATGGCCCAATAATGCCGCCGGCCCATAAACCGCACCAAACAGTGGCTTTTTCGGGATGCATTGGTAGCTGTTGCAATGCTTCTGGCTGATCTTCACTCCAAATGCGGCAATTTTGCTTATTTACGTACCCATTCAACCAAAAATGAGCCTCATCGCTGAACACAATTTTTCGATAAAAAAGCGGATCCTCGGCCAGCTTTCCCAGAGCCCATTCACCAAAAATTCGGCGTTGTGGTAGGTCGGCTGGCTTTAGTTCTTGCACCAGCTGTATCTTAAAAGGCTTTACGCCCAAATCCTTCCGCAAAATTTTCCACGTAGTGCTGTAACAAAGGCCTAACTGCTGGGAACGGCGCCGAATCGACATTTCGCGGTCTTCTGTCACACTAGCTGATACGGCCGCAATATTTTCTTCACTACGCACAGTACGTAAATGTGTTGGTGGTTTAATGTCCAACAAAGTAAATTTGGTGCGAAATTTGGTCACAATCTTCCGAATAGACTGCTCAGAAGGTCGAGAATGCCGACCATAAAATGGAAGCAGCGCGCGATGAACATTTCGAACCGAGCACGAATTTTGATAGTAAAATTCAATAATTTGCAAGCGTTGTTCATTTGTAAGACGATCCATGGTTAAATTGCAAATCAAACTGAAGCTGTTTGACAGTGACACAAGGTACTAAACACACGTCAGCTGTCAAAACCAGTGTTGCCAAAACAAACCAGCTAAAAAATCACCCGTTATAAGAAAACGATAATGTTAATTGAATAGAAGAACTCCTTATTTTAACATAAATACACAATAAAAGTAAATAATTCCATATCTTTTTGATTTTTGAAATTCTGGGAAGGATGTAATGTTGACAACCTATCGTGACGCAATAAGGTACATTATAATTATTTTAATTTGGTAAAGCTTTTCATTTGTGAAAGCTACAAAAATTGTTGTAGGTAACTGATGGCTGAAAACAAGACTGTAACTTGAACCAAGAGTGCTCAGCTTTGTGTCATACCATACATTTCTTGCAAAAACTAAAACGTTATTTTGTAGAGCTCTTCAAAATTTTCGTATCTTTCTACTTTGACAGTGATGTACATACCAGCTTCATCCACAGCTACCTACACCATTAGGCTCAACCATTTCCCAATGTGATTGGATGGTCGAAGATCCAAGCGAATTAGGTAAATCTTCCTGTGGTGTTGATGAGAAGCACGTTTAAGTAGAAGTGTCATTTTATTCATTTTCAATTCAAGGTTAACCTAATACTTAATTCTATGTACGCATAATTATATAATTCAAGAGAGATAGTATACACCAGCCATTTATACTTCATTAATAGCTTGTGCTATACAACATCTCCCTCAACAACCTGCTACAGATGAGACATATGCAAATGCAGTCATTGTTTTTCTTACGCTTGATAAAAATTTGGTTTTACACTTATGCGTCCATACCTGGTGATGTAGTGATCTTGCTTGTGATGACTTGTTGTCGAGGTCGTGAGCTTTTCAATTTGTTGCGGCACTGGCAAGGTAGGTTCAACTTGGGTTTTGGTTTCAGTAACTGAATCATCAGGTGGCTTGAAGTGTGGCTCATTAAACGATTTGCGTAAGTGTAAACTATTTCTGCGTAAGTATATTATTGTTTTCATTGCGTATCAAATAAGTCCTAGGAGATTCTACTGCTTCTTCGATCCTAGCTGGTTCCCATCTTCCATCCCTCCTATACACAACATTGTTTCCTTTCTTAAGATTGAATTCGTAAGGTCAACTATTTTTGTTATACCAATTCTTTTGTTTCTCTTTTATTAAGCACATCTTATCCCTTACCTCACAGGGTATCGTTTTAGGTATAAGAAGGCTTTTCGATACAGGGTGTTTTGTTCTAAGTAACTTGCTATTTAATAACTGTGATGGTGTATAACCTAGAATTGGAATAATTGTTGTTCGATATTCAAGCAGAAAAATGTTAAGATCTTTATTACTTTCTCTGGATTTCTTCATCATAGTTTTGGCTATATGAACTGCCTTCTCTGCTAGTCCATTAGAGCGAGGATAATATGGACTTGAATAAATGAACTTTATACCCAACTCGTTTTCAAATGTAAGGCATTCGAAAGAATTAAATGGCTGGTTATCACAAACCACTATTTCTGGGATGCCATGAGTGGCGAAAATTTCTGTTAATACTCTTATAACGCTCTTAGCTGATTTGTTTGGTAGTTTTCGTAAATCAAACCAATGCGAAAAGTAATCAATAACTACTAAAAACGATTTTCCTCCAAACTCCAAAATATCACAACCAACTTTTTGGTAGGGATATTCTGGGACTTCATGAGGATGTAATTTTTGCTTTGTATTTGAACTTCGGAATTCTTCACAGATTGCACACCTGTTTATCATATTTTCAATATCCTGGGCCATCATTGGCCAGTAAAATAATGTTTTTGCGCGTGAAATTGTTTTGTTTATACCAAAATGATTTTCATGTAAGGCTTTTAACGTTTCACATTTAAGAGTTTTAGGAACAAAAATTCGGTTTTCATAAAAAACTAGCCCATCTTCAAAAATTATTTTATCTTTTATGTTCCAGTAAAACTTCATATAATCCGGTAACTTGTTTTTAGAGTTAGGCCACCCTTCTCTAAACAGTTTTATTAAATTAGTTAAAATTTCATCTTGAGTTGTATGTTCTTGATATTGTTTTTTCTTAGGGTCACTCATGCTCACGCTATGAACAACATCTGTTAAAACATTTTCTAAATTTATTTCTGAATCTGGGTGTGAGTTTCGAGAAAGCAAGTCAGCAATATGAAGATCTTCACCCGGCACATACTTTATTTCAAGATGATATTTAAAAAGTTTGACCTTCATACGCTGCAATCTGACAGAATATGTTTTTTCCAAAGGCCTATTTATAATGGACACAAGTGGCTTGTGGTCCGTATGAATTGTAACGTGTCGGCCGTAAATGTAATCATGACATTTTTGGCATGCATACACGATCGCTAGGAATTCTTTTTCGATCTGTGCGTAAGAAGTTTCTGTTGCTGTAAGACTTTTTGAACCAAAAGAAACTGGCCTTCCTTCTTGAAGTAAGCAACAGCCTAATCCGTTCTTTGAAGCGTCCGTTTGTACCGTAAAAGGCAAATCAGGCTCCTAGATAGCCTTTTTAATATCTATCAGTGCTTTCTCATGTGCTGGAGACCAGCGAAACAAACTATCTTTCTTAAGTAATTCGCTCATGGGAGCCGACAACTCAGCTAGATTTGGAATAAATGTGTGAAGATAGTTAATTGTTCCTAATATTTTTTGAAGTCCATTTTTGTTAGAGGGCGTTTGAATATGCTTTATAGTTTCAACTCGGTCCCGATCCGGCGATATTCCATCTGAGGAAAAGATATGCCCTAAGTACTTTACGTTCTCAACTCTGTATTGAAATTTTTTCTCATTAAATTTTATATTAATTTCTCTGGCTCTTTGATATAACCGTTCTTGATTCTCATCATGCTCTACTAAAGTCTTCCCACCAATAATCAAATCATCAATGTAACCAAATACACCCGGTAAGTTCCCAAAATATCTGTCATTTAGCTTCTGAAATTTCTCTGGGGCAGTTTTTATACCGAAAGGTAAAACTTCATAACGGTATGTTCCAAACGGCGTACTAAATAGAGTTAGTTTTTTAGACTCTTCATTAAGTTCTAGTTTTCAGAAACCCGCTTTAAAGTCCAATATAGAAAAGCACTTCATGTCCTGCATTTTAAAAATAAAATCTTCCATTTAAGGTATTAAATGATATTCTTGTTTTAATCCCACATTTAAATCCCTTGGATCTAAGCAGATGCGAATTGACTTGTCACCCTTTTCTACTATAACCATATTATGTGACCAATCAGACGGAGCTTCTACCTTTGTAATAATTTTTTTCTCTTCCATTTTCAAAAGAGTATCATTAACCCTTCCTCTTATACTAAGTGGAATTCTGCGGGGCGGCTTACTAACCGGACATGTTGAGCTATCTAGTTCCAATGAACACTTGTCAGGAAATCTACCCGGACCCATGAAAACATCCGTATTCTTTTGAATAAAATTTCGTAACTCTGGATGATTAGCCTCAACTGAATTAACGCGGTTTATAAGTCCTAACTGTATGCAAGATTCAAAACCTAAAAGTGGTTCTGAATGGCAATCAACAATAATATAGTCGAGATCGAAACTTTTTGTCTTATAAATCGTTTTACATGTTACTGTTCTAGAGCACACAATTTAAAACCACCATATGCTTCAAGTTTCTTATTAAATACTTTCAAATTCATTAAATCATTAGATTTTTCGAAGATATTTTTTGGCAGAATATTCACTTGTGCAACACTGTCTTATTTAAATTCAATTGGCACGTTTTCTATGTGCAGTACTTCTGTCCAGCACTCTTATTTATTTGTGTGGATTGAATTTACCACGTGATCAATATATTAAAAATGAATCGTCACTCTCTTCCAAAATTTTCACAAGCAATATCACTTACCTGGCGATTCTTACTTTTGCATGCTGTTACATAATGGTTGTATTCACCACACGAATTACATTTTTTTCCATGAGCTGGACATTTACCTCTCACGTGACTCAAATTACAGTACTTGCATTTGCATATGCCTCTTGGTCCAGCGTTATATCTCTTATTATCTGATGGCTGTTGTACACGTCTCTGTACAGATTGATTGGAATGTGAATTCTGAAATTTTTTAAAATTATTATTATTGTCATTAGAATATTTAAATTTATTATAGCTTTTATTTGTATTTTTGACCGCGGCGTAGACCTCCGTTTTCAATTCCCCCGTTGCTTTCTGCATAACCTTACTCTGCTCTATTGTTGTCTCTGCAATTCGACATGTTTCAATTGCTTTTTGCAATGTCAGATTATCAATCTTTAGTAGCTGCGTCTGGGTGCTCTGACTGTTTATCCCAATTACAATTCTATCCAGCAGCATGGCTTCCTTTTGGCAGTCAAAGTCACAACTCTCCACCAATGTGGCAACGTCTTTTAAAAAATGGTCAAATGTTTCGCCTTCCTTTTGTGCCCTCTTAAAGAACAAGTATCGTTCGTATACTACGTTGGTGCGTGGGTTGCAATATTGCTCGAATTGCTTCACCACCTTTGCGAGAACTTTCTTATCAGCTTCGGTCAGGTTAAATGTCTGGAATAATTCGATAGCTTCTCGTCCAGCACAGCTTAGCAATCTAGCTACTTGAACTCCGCCTTCTTCTTTGTCTGTTTTTGTTGCTGTCGCGTAAATGTCGAATTTTAATTTAAAAAATTTACAATTTTCTTTTAAGTTCCCATCCAAATTGAATGCATCTGGTCTGGTAAAATCCATGTTTTTGTATTAAATATAATTTTTTTCAGTTTCGTTTGTAACTTTTATTTGTTTCTGTATTATTTAATATGATCTTTGTTCAAACTTCAATTTTGTTTTCCATTAAATTTCCCACTGCGCCATGTGGTATTGATTAGAAGCACGTTTAAGTAGAAGTGTCATTTTATTCATTTTCAATTCAAGCTTAATCTAATACTTAATTCTATGTACACATAATTATATAATTCAAGAGAGAGAGTATACACCAGCCATTTATACTTCATTAATAGCTTGTGCTATACAACACTTCCTATAACATTACTAATTTATTGGCCAATATCATCTTGCCTGAATCTGTTATTCTACTTTTACTCACTACTGCCTAATGACTTTTTCCGATTTAATTGACTGCCTAACCTACCTGTAGCAAAAAGTTGAAGTTTTCTCCATTTTATACTGCACCGAATTTTGTTTGATAATTAACATCTGCAAAGTAACACTAGAACTTTTTTTGTTTGTTATCGTCATTTATTCTTTTTTTCTGTGTCACATTTTTTTATTTCATCTTCATAATTGGCTATGAACGGGCTCGACTGTATATTGTATTCATCCCTTCGAATTCGTCAATTGAACTAACTATTTTCAACTACCGATGAACCTACTGCTATTGATGTTCAGCCAGTTAATTCTTCGCATAAGAATAGATTTTGTTGTTTGTTTTAGAACGTTAGGAGCTTTCAATAAGTGCACCAGCTATAGTCCGAGAGCTGGTGAACATTTACTCAAAGTGTTTTATACCGCTTCAAATTTTGTGGCCATCTCGTTTTTATCAGTGCAAGCTACATTTCATCGGCCTGGCAGGGAAATTGCGGCCTTAACACCACTAAAATGCACTTTCAAAGTGCAATAACAAAAAAAATCCCTCTAAAAGAGCTTTCTACGGCTCCAAATTCTTATCACAAAAGCCTTGTACCTGAACTAACTAGAATCCATCGGTCTGGCAGCAATTACACAGACCAATGACCATAAAAATACGTTTTGAAAGTGCATTTTGAAATGATATTTTACTGGTGTTCACGGTATCGCTGCCAGACCAATGGATTCTAGTTAGTATAGGCACAAGGCTTTAGTGATGAAAATTTGGAGTCGTATAAAGCTCTTTTAGGAGGATTATTTTTGTTGTTGCACTTTGAAAGTGCATTTAAAAAGTGTTGGGGCCGCGATATCGCTGCCAGACCGATGAAATATAGCTTGCACTGATATAAACGGCATGGCCACAAAATTTGAAGCGGTATAAAACACTTTGAGTAAATGTTCACTAGCTCTCGGACTACTATGTTTGATTAACATAAACGCTTAATTGCTGACGAGAGAAATAGAAGATTGAAATCCTTCAGTAAAATATAAAGTAAGGAACGATTTTATTTGTCCAATTGAGTGTCACAACAGCTTGTCTATAATAACCATAATTTAAAAAGCATTAAATTTAAATTTTGTATTAGATTTCCAACTTTGTAATCTCTAATTTATGTAAAGAACCAACGAACTGAAATTAATAATAACTGAATAATTAGGTAAATTAGGTAAGTGAATTTGTAGATATTTTTTTTTGGGTAGATTTCAAGGGCAGTATTTTTAAACCTTAATCTGGAGGATCGGTTTAGAATTTTGTAAGTCACGAATTTATTTTATATTAATTTGTTTTGCTCTTGTTAAATTAATCAACATTTTTTTTTTAACATTATCTTATATCTTATCGATGGAGGTTTAAGTAAAGAAGTCAATAAGCGCGTGGATTTTATTTTACATTTTTGTAAAATTTTGTATCAACTTTTCAATTTTATGCGCCAAATATCGACACGACTATTAACTCAATCACATTTTTAGAATGAATTTGTACAACATTTTCCGATTAAGTTTGCATACAAACTTAAGTCATCCCTGCTTTAATTTTTCACCTCATTCATAAAGATCTGGGACAAACCACCTTCAGAATTGGGTACAAGCGCAGCCACGTTTGTTGGCTCTCATCTTCTTGTGACTATAAGCGGCCTCTACTGTATAGTACTTCTATTTTTCCAGTGGTTAATCATAATTATTATAAATGACCCAAAATGCTTTTTTCACTTCATAGCTATCCTTTAACTTTGATGTATCTTAATTCCAGTTCAGATAACCCGCAACAAATTTCCAACCTATTTGCCCAATTTTTTAGTAATTCTTTTTCTACAAACATCTCCCAGCCTGATTTCGAATACTTTTCTTACCTTTTAACCTGCAACCGAACTTCCTTAAATTCCATCGTAATACCTTCTCTAGTCATTTAAGAAAAGTTAAACAAATTAAAAGACGACTATTCCGCTGGTCCAGATGGTTTGCCAGCCATAATTTAAAAAAAATGTTCTTCGCATTTTATAAAACCCTTGACCGATATTTTCCAACTTTCGATAAATCGAGGAATCTTTCCTTCTCATTGGAAAAAATCGTTTATAATCCCCATTCATAAAAAAGGTCCTAAAAACAATATCTGTAACTACCGTCCTATTGCCAAATTATCTTGCATCCCCAACAAGCTTTTTGAAAGCATTGTTTATGATACAATGCTTTTCCATTTCAAAAATATATTCTCCCCCTACCAACATGCATTCTTGAGAGGTATATCAACCACCACCAATTTAACAGAATTTGTCTCTGAAACCCTTTGCGCTGTGGAAAATGGTAAGGAAGTCGATGTTATTACAACTGACCTAAGTAAGGCCTTCGATAAAATCTCTCACCCATTGATCCTCTTTCAAATGAAAGCTTTAGGTTTCCAGCATAATTTCATTCAATGGATTCACTCTTACTTAAAGGATCGACAATATAAAGTTCTTTTTGGGACATATGAATTTTACCCTTTCATTGCAACTTCCGGTGTCCGCCAAGGTAGCCATCTTGGCCAATTGATTTTTATTTTGACCATTAATGATGTCGACTCTGTCATCGAAAAATTATCTATTTCAATTTATGCCGATGACAAAAAATCTTCAGAAGTATCTCATCCAACTCCGAATCTGCCCTGCTTCAAAATGATTAAAATCATTTAGCAAAATAGTGTCAAAAAACTTTCTTGAGTTAAATGTAAGTAAATGCCAAGCTATAACTTACTCTCGTAAAAACCTTCCCTTGTCCCCTAGAACGTTTCTTATTAACAATCAACCTGTTAAGCAAAGTCGACTCCTTTGTGATCTTGGTGTTATTTGCGATCGTCAATTGAACTTTCGTTCTCACATTGATGAGTCTATCAAAAGAGCAAATTCAGCTCTTGGCTTTGTAAAACGTTGGTCTAAGGAATTTTCTGATCCTTATGTCACAAAATCATTATTTAGTACTTTTGTTAGACCTCTTTTAGAATATGCTAGTCAAGTCTGGTCACCTTATTACCTTTCTCACTCCCTACGTATTGAAGCGGTGCAACGTAGATTTCTTCGTTTTTTTCGTTCACTTCCTTGGGCTGATAGATTAAACCTCCCACCCCACTCGACATGCAATCCCTTGAAAAACGTCGTCGAGTTGCTGACGTTGTTTTTATTCACCAGCTTCTAGGTGGTAACATTGACTGCCCCTCTCTTCTTCAAAAAATACTCTAAACCCTAGAAATATTAGACTGGTTTCTCTTTTTAAAATTAACTTTTACCGAACTAATTATGGTAATAACGAACCCCTTAACCGCATGCTACGTATAACTAATATTATGCTGCAATCGTTTGATCTCCACTTCAATAAAGATACCCTTAAAACCTCCCTCTTTAATTCCACCCACCGTTCCTAGTATTCTAAATCCCCATTTTTCTTAGACTTAAGAGTAGATTTAAGATTCATATGTTTAGTTTTAAGACCGCTTGGATTAAGCAATAAATAAATAAATAAATAATTTGTGAAAAACGAGCCTATAAACATTTTCAATGCTAAAAAATACGTTTATAATCAAGCCCTTCGATTTTTTTTAAGGTCCAGACATTTTAATTACTGATATGCCTTATAAGAAGCTTTAAAACTTTAAGTCTGACTTGCTTTTGCAGATCAGTGTTTAATAGCCAAATCACAAATAGTTTAGTCGCGCCGACTTTAACAATTCAATAGAAACAATGAATTCTTATGCGGCAATTCGAATCCGAAATGTAACCTCATACGTAAATATCGTAAGCTTGAGCTCCAACGCCCGAATAGATCTATTTTCTCTGGCTTCGCTTTGACAGTTCACAATTCTCATTTTTTTGTTTTTTAAGATTCTATACGATGATAGACAGAGAAAAAAGGAATATCAGTTTATAAGTAATTTCCAAGCCATTTTACATTGTCTGCTTTTACAAGACAACTTTCGAGACATGACTTAACGAAATTTATTAAATTCTTGCGAAAGTGAGTTCAGATTTTTTTTCCCGTTCACACTCATTTAATTTTGAAAAAAGTCATGACTCAAAACCGTCGTGTAAATGCGGACAAGGGAACCCACAGAATCTGCAACATCTACAGAGTTGCGAGATTGTACACAGCAGACTTTTTATTAATTGGTATTATTTCAAGTATGTGTAGGCATAAATATGAAAACAAAATTTTGTTAACATGAGATATCTCTTAATGAGATGCGCTCTAGTTTTTAGCTGCGTTACTACTCTGTCATCTAATCGCACTCGTTTAAGGTTGAATGAGTACAAAATGAAAATGCCTTTTATATCTGCTAGATTAAAATTTTCATAAACCCATAATTAGTCTCTCCGAATTTAAGGGTAAACTTAATGGGGCATATTCATAGTCGCAGATAGACCCAGGTTTAACTAATCTACAGTTTAAGACAATTTTGGCTCAATGTATACAGACCGATTTTAATTACAAATTGTTGGTTTTATATTTTTATAAGATAATTAACTTGGTTTACTACACAAATAGCTTCAAATATTTTGAAATGATAAACTTAAAAAAATATAATAATATGTTTAACTTAGACCCAGGTCTAAAATGACTATGAATACGCCCCAATATTATTCACAGTTCTGAACTAACTGCTCGGTAAAGCAATTTTGTGCGACTCAGTTAATCACTTTTTTCTTATCATACTTTCATCATAATTTTTTTTACACACCAAACCATGAAATAAAAACAGAGAAACTTGCTTCTCCATTTTCCGTAAAGACTTAATAAGGAATTAATTTAAAGAAAAAAATCTTTTATTACTTCAAACTCCTAACTTGGCTAAGACAGAAGCTTGGAGCGACATTCCGTTTTGCAAATTCTAGGGTCACGCTTAATGACAAATGATATCGTAAGGTCGGTGAAAAACTTGTCTAAGTGGGAGCGAAATTCTGCTGAGGTCAAAATTCGTTTTTTTTTCATAATTCTGCTTTCAATAAATAAATAAATAAATAGACGCCCGGGCGTCAAAAATAAATTGACGCCCGGCCGTCGACAGTAAATTTAGGTCCGGTTGTCAAAAATAAATTTAGGTCCGCTTGTCAAAAATAAATTGACGCCCGGGAGTCAAAAATAAATTGACGCCCGGGTGTCAGAAATAAATTGACGCCTGGG
The DNA here is from genome assembly GCA_949320155.1 of Melangyna quadrimaculata. Classification (NCBI taxonomy): domain Eukaryota; kingdom Metazoa; phylum Arthropoda; class Insecta; order Diptera; family Syrphidae; genus Melangyna; species Melangyna quadrimaculata. The sequence continues at coordinate 66,889,495 of OX439483.1, read as the reverse complement.
CGTCAAAAATTAAATGACGCCCGGACGTCAAAAATAAAATGACGCCCGGGCGTCAAAAATAAAATAACGCCAGGGCGTCAAAAATAGAATTACGCCCGGGCGTCAAAATTTTTTTTGTTGCACCCGGGCGTCAATTTATTTTTTACGCTCGGGCCTCATTTTATTTTTGACGCACGGCCGTCATTTTATTTTTGACGCCCGGGCGTCAGTTTATTTTTGACGCTTTGTCGTCATTTTAGTTTTAACACCCGGAAGCTTGTGTTCCACACAAACATATGATTTATTTTCTAGCCTATTAAGTCATCAATCATTTTTTACTATAAAACCTAGTTCGCTGCTGATGCGAAACGAAATTTTCCTGCGGTCTCCAAAAACACAACAAAATGCTTATATTACAGTGCAGTTATAATTTGACCCAGCAGTTTGTACCACCCCCAATTTTTTTCCTTTATTCGATAGAGAGTGGATCGAATGTGTTAAATCTCATTTTTCGCATTCGTAACATTTACCGTTTTTTCCGCCATCTTGAATTTTACGTTTAACTTAATATCTCGGTTCATATAAGTCCTACAAAAAAATTGTAACACATAAAATTTTTCGTTATTGATAGTTTTTAAAAAGTTACAAGACAACAAAAAAATATATTTAGTATTTTTCAAAATTTGAGTCATTTTCAATTAAAAATTTGAAAAACTTTCTGCAACAAGTTTGTTGGGCTTCAAATTTCGAACAATTTTTTTTTGCATTTCAATAAATAAAAAAGTTATGAATATTTTTCTATTAAAAAAAATATTTTATACCAGAACAAATTTTTTTTAATCTTGATTTGGGCTCGCTTTTCCCTTTGCTAAAACCGTTTTTAAGAATTTTATTTTAGTTTGTCGCTTTTCTTATTGGACCCACCAATAAATTTTTCCCGAGTACCGAATATTGGAAATTTATTAAAGGCTCCATACGCAAATTAATTTCAAGGCGCGATTCAGGTAAGTTTTCCTATTAATTTTCTGCTGATTCCCCGCATATGAAATAGAAGTGTTCATTGTCGAATTCAGAATTATAATCCAATGGCTCTTCCAATATTCCAACTCCAATCCAACGATGGCGATGATTCTGGTGACAACTGGCGTCTGTCAGTCGCACTTCCCTACAATACCGAAAATCGACGTAAGTCACCAAATTTTTTCCAGCATGCCACATAGATTTCTGTGCTACTTACATTTCGTAGCATTTCTTCATACTGTTTCAGCCCTTGCCTTATGCTGGCTGATAAAGAGTTTGTATGCTTTTTTTAACATTAGCAGTCTTTCCAAATTCTAACGATTCACAGCAAATGAAACACGTGTTCATTTTTGTCACTGTTTACTTATTTTAACTTTCACTGAACCACGCTTTAAACTTTTTCTTAATTGTGCATTAAAATATTACAGACTCCAAAACAAAATGATATAGATTTCTGAGAAATAAATTTCCAATATTCGGTACTCGGGAAAAATTAATTTGAAAATCCGTTTTGCATAAGAAAAGCGACAAACTAAAATTAAAATCTTAAAAACGGTTTTAGCAAAGAAAAAATCTAACTATAGCGAGCCCAAATCAAGATTTTCAGCCAAGATTTCAGACTTAAGCCTAGTACGCTGCTGATGCGAAACGAAAAATCTCATATAAAAATGACATGACGAAATCATAATCGAAAAATTTCGTGGTGCTTTTCGTTCTGTGGTACGCTGTTTGACCAGCGAAATTGATGACTATGCCAGATTGTTTTCACAAGTCTCCACTCTCTTTTCGCAATGAAAACCATTAATTTTGTGCCGAAAAATGACATTTCGGTTTGTTCGTGTTTTTATTTGTTGCTTCTTTCATTACAGCACTGTTTTTTATTTGATTTGTTCGTTAAATTTCTATTTATTTATTTGCAATTTATTTAAACTCTCCATGAATATTTTTCCGCTGTGTTTTCGTAAGCATTTCGTTGTCTTTTTGGAGACCGCAGGAAAATTTCGTTTCGCATCAGCAGCGTACTAGGCTTTAAAAAAAATTTGTTCTGGTATAAAACATTTTTTTTTAATGGCAAAATATTCATAACTTTTTTATTTATTGAAAAAAATTGTACAATAAAATTGTTCGAAATTTGAAGCCCAACAAACTTGTAGAAAGTTTTTCAAATTTTTGATTCAAAATGACACAAATTTTGGAAAATACTAAATTTTGTTTTATGTTGTCCTGTAACTTTTTTAATATTATCAATAACGAAAAATTGTTAAACACATGAACAACTAAATTTTATTCTACGCATTTTATGTGTAACAATTTTTTATGTAGGACCGAGATATTTAGTAAAACGTAAAATCCAAGATGGCGGAAAAACGGTAAATGTTACGAATGCGAAGAATGAGATTTATCATATTCGATCAACTCTCTATCGAATAAAAAACAAATTTGGGGGTGGTACAAACTGCTGGGTCTCCCATATAAAATTAATAATAATTATTAAATAAAAATAAATAATTGCACTAGACTATTACGAAAACGCAGCGGAAAAATATTCATGGAGAGTTTCACAAATTGCAAATAAAATAAAAAATAAATAAAACAAAATTTAACAAAAAAATCAAACAACATCCATGGTTTAATGAAAGTAACAACAAAAATAAAAACACGAGCAAACCCAAATGTCATTTTTTCGCACACAATTAATGTCCCGGGCAATTAGTTTTGTACGATGAGAAAGTGGAGACTAGTCAAAACAATCTGGTATAATCATCAATTTCGCTGGTCGAACAGTGTACCACAGAACAAAAAGCACACTGAAATTTTTCGTTTATGATTTCGTCATGTCATGTCATGTCATTTCTGTATGGGATTTTTCGTTTCGCATTAGCAGCGCACCATGCTTAACCGTTAAATTTAGCAACCTTTTTAATGTAGCCATATTCGTGATCGTTACTATTAAGCTATGATTAGACGGTCAACGAAAATGGTCAACGCATTGACTCTCTGACGTCAGAATGACGTCAAATTCCGTCCCACGGCTTTCAAGTCGTGTGATTGTCATTGCAAAACGTTGTCAACGCACTGACATCAGCGTTGACACTTGCGATGACATGGTTTGAAAAGTCAACGCGTTGACTGTTTTCATTTACCGTGTAATCACCCCATCAGAATTTTTCGGACACATTGACAGATATTTCCTGACTGCTCATCAACGCGTTGTCCAGGTTCCAACGTTGACACGCTATAATTTTCTGCTGTGTCAAAGTAGCTGGCGTTGACATTCTTTTCATTTAGAAACAGCAACAAAAAAAAAAAACAGAAACATAAAAGAAAACAAAACATTTCCAAACAAAATTATTTAAAGTTAAATTAGTTTGAGTTAAAAAAAAAATGAGCCAAATCACCAGTGAGTTGGATAAGTAAATGCGCGTCCTGCTGATGAATCGAAGGAAAAGTTGTCGGAGAAACGTAAAAGAAAATTACTTTACTCGTGGACCAAACAATACGAGGTCTCCGCTTTGATTGCGGCAGTAGAGAAACGACCAGCGCTTTGGGATGGAGGATGCAGCGACTATAAACTAGTTAAAACAGGCAACGGGGAGTCAAATAAGAGCAATCTGAAAAAAGTTTTGACGTCTGAAAAGTTTGAACGCAGTTTTGAAGAGGGGTTGCTTCTTAGCATAAATCTCGATTTGCGGGATTTTTGGTCTTGTGGGGCGTCCGCCATCTTGGAAAGAAGAAAGAATTTTGAGTTTGAAAATTATTTTCTCAAAAACTGTTTGCTCAAACAACTTGGTTTAAAAAGTTAATTTAAGAATATGTTTTTGGCTTTCAAAAACGCTATAACATGATATTTTGAGTGTTGCCGTTGATTTTTAATAATTTTGTTTATATTTTAAGTCATTTTTTCTTAGAAAATTTGCCCCTTCTGCCGAAACCTAAATTGTCATTTCCATTTCGTTTGCTTTTAACATTTTTCCTTGCATTAAAAAAATTTAAACCGAAATAAATAAATTTTTTGACTGTGTCACAGCGCGTCACCACTATGTGTAGGCGTCAACTCGAAAAATTACAGATTTGTACTATTGTCAACGCTCAAAGCGCGTGGACATGGTCAAGCCGTGTGATCGTCAACGATTACTTGTCAGCGCATTGACACCGATTTGGATAAATCTCGTTGACACATATTGCCTGTCAACGCATTTTGGGACAACATTGACTGACTTGTGTCATTTGTGTGATCGTCAATATTTCAGGTGTTGACACGGTGAGCGTTGACGTTGCCATGTCAGTGCTTTGACCGTTTTTTTGGTGACGTCAGAGAGTCAACGCATTGACCATTTGCGTTGACCGTCTAATAGTAGCTTTAGTAGTAAGTATGGTAATCTGATCTTTTATGCTGCATTGGGAAATATAATTCTGAAGTTATTACCGCAATGTAATGGGTTTGCGTTGTTTTTTAAGATTTAGAAAAGCTAGGCTTACACATCATGTAAATTCATTTAATTTAGGCTGAGTATTTTATAACTCCAGTGTTTTATTCACTTATTCATCAACGTACAGATTCCACAGCCGAGGTTATGAGTCTCTTTCTTTCAGATTTATTTCAGAACCTAACTTAAATAATTCCGCGATTAAAGGGCAAATTGGATTTCCCATACATTAGTTCCATGTGTTTTTTATGTTTTTTAATTTATGATAGAATTAGTAGAAACTTTGTTCCATACATAATTTAGCAAAATCAAATTCTACTGTTCTGTATCCGAATTACAAGTGAGCTTGCATCGACTTGGATGAATAACTTTGTATATTAGTTGTAGTATGCTGATGATGGAATGAAGGTATTCCCAAATGCATTCAAATGGAGTCAAAAAGTTTAAAATTGTTTTAATTAATTTGTTTTTGTTTAACTTAATTTTTGAGCGTGATTAAAAAGAAAAAAATACCCTCAATTTTGTGAAATTACTGAGGTGTTAAATTTACTAACCAATTTGCTTGTATAATTAATATGCAAATATAATCTATCTGGCATTTAAGCAGAAATAGTTGTAAATGTATTATATACCATTATTTGAATAGAATACTATTATACATAAATTTTGTTTGGGTATGCATATAATTATAAAAATATAATTATTATTGTATATTATTTACATGTTAATAGGGAGGACGACTTCTTAAAGCTATCTATCGGGTTTGAACCTTCTGTATATATGTTTCGCATGTTAAGAACTTGGAAATAGCCATTTTATGTATGGCGGTAGAAATTCTTTAAAAAAATTATGTTTTAACAATTAAACTCAGGTGGTCCTCATAAATCTCATCATTCATTACTAGCTACCAGGCAAAAGTTGTTCTGCCATATAAATTATTTCTAGTGAATATTTTGGTTGTTAAATAAGAAATAACGAGATGTTCGAATGTTTTAACGATTGATAGAATGTGATCGATAAAATAGAACTATTATCGATTAAATAGAATGAATGAAACGATTTCAACGAAAATGTGTGTGACGGACGTTTATGCTGCCGGCAATGACGGTGCGCATTGTCATTCGATAAATAAACGTGAAATGTTCGTGAATCTTGTGTTCTATTGAGAAAAAAAATATATATCAGTGCTTGTGCTATATTGATAGTTGCAGAAATTGGTGGGCTATTTTATGCAGCCAGTATTTTCATGGACAGCAACCATAAGCGTCTTTAGACAATTGGGGGCCCTGGGCCCTTAAAGAAATCGGGGCCCTTTGTTGAAAATGTATTGTAATTTTTTAAGTTTATCATCAGTCATTACTTTTTATAACTTTTGTTAAATTTTGGCTACAAAAAATAAAATTATTAGTTGCATGTAAACAAATATTCTGCTTTAAAAACTCTGTTGTCCTGGAAAAATGGAAGAGTGCAAACATATTCAAAAAAGTTATAAATCAATGAGTGGTGCTTTTTATTAAAAGAATATTATACAAGAAGTAGGAATACCTAAAATCAATTTTTTAGAGCGTAGAAAGTTTGTTCGTAGTTGTAGTTACAATATTTGTTTGAGCAACTGAATTTTAACGAAATTTTACAATCAAAAAAAAAAATAATACAAAATGACAAAAGTATTATTGGAATATTAAGGAAGGCCAAGGTTACTCTTAAACCATTCCTTACACAGAGAAAAAACAACGTAAAATCACAGGAAAACACTATTCTAATATGTTTCGGAACGATTTGGCGCCAACGCCGAAAATTCTTATATCAAAGTGGAGCGGCTTTATTTCAAATTGATTCCATACTTAAAAACAACTAGATTTTTCTACGTTCATAATGTTGATTTAAAGTGGAATCATAGGAAATCAAATTCATCCACCTTTTAAAACAACATTTATCTACTTCGAATCAACATAGATTGAACTTCGCTTGGTTTGGTTAGGTATTGATTCAAAATTGCTACCCACGCCACGCTGCTTTGTTTAAATTTATGTAAGACAAAGACAAAAGTATACTCATGCTCGACGCAGTTCATTTTCGTGGTGAATCATTTATTTGTGACGACTTAAGTGAATCGTTTAATGCTATGAGTACCAAATGCATAGTAATTAATATATGAAAAGTAATTAAATATTGTTTGAGTGCGCGTTTAATTTGTTCACAAATTTAAGGGAGCTACTTTGTAAAACTACAACGCGCTCTCGAAATTCTTTGTATTAAGCTTACAAATACAAACAAATTGAGGTTTAATTAACTATGCAACACTTTGAAACTAACTTGATGGCACTTTAAATGCCAAAAAAGTGCATGGCACTGTAATGTGGATCTCAATCTCAATGTAAAAATGATAACGTTTCACTTTAAAACAACGTTGAACGCATTGTAAATGTACAAAAGTTGATTTAAAGGTACCTATAAATAAATACGCATTTCTTTCCTCGGTGTTTCAATAATACTTTTTCCATTTTGTGCTCTTTTTTTTGTAAAATTGCGTTACTTTCTGGTCAGTTCGAGCATATTTGTCTTACTTATTGACTATACTATAGCGTAATGGTTAGTGCGTTCGACTGTCACGCTGGAGGTCTGGGTTCGCTTCCCAGCCTCGTCCACCTAAAAACTAAAACATTTTTTTCAGGGTTACTGCCTCTTGCGAGGATTTGGCAGATCCTCCAAGAGTATCACTTGTCACGAATAAGTGCTTCTCGTCTAGCCGTTCGGACTCGGCATAAAATTGTAGGTCCCTTCCATTCCTGTCGACAGGCGCACACAGGAATGGTTGCGAGTTGTTAGTCACTAGGCCCTGGTTCTTCATGAGCCGTTGTGCCACACAATTTTTTTTTTTTGACTATACTATGCCAAGTGAATGCACCAAAAATTAAATTAAGTTTTATCCTGTACTCTTTACAGTCTACAGAGTGTATTTTGGATCCAATTTCTTGCTGTTCTAACCTCCAATTTACTTTCTGACTTTAAAAGTGAGAAGTCCTCGGAACAAAAAATTGGATCCAAAATACACTCCGAACAGATTTCGCAAACAAAAGTTACGCATTTTAATATTTTATAAAAATATCGTTCTTAAATATGTCGCCAACGCTATATGATCTTGTGGTAAATCTTAGCCAATTCTTCACATCCATTGTATTATATAAATGTATAAATTAACCTATTCGTTTACTTTTCAAATTGGTTGGAAACGTTACAGGGACGACTCGGGGGCCCCTTAGATTGCGGGGCCCTGGGCCCGGGCCTAGTGGGACCATGCCTAAAGACGCCACTGACAGCAACTTTTCGATAGCCGATATCAAACAAGTGTTTCGAGAATGTGTCAGCTGATGGACCTTGCAGCATTTGGATCCGCAACGAATGACGGTTAAATTACAAAAATACTAAAAATACGAACAAAAATAGTAGGAAGGGGAGGGTGGTAGGTTAAAAATTCAGGGTTCCTTCCAAAAAGTAGGGCTGGCCACGAAACGAGAAAAGTCTCGGTCTCGATCTCGGTCTCGCATGACGAGACGATACGAGACGAGACTCCTTTTTAAGCAACCGAGACGAGACTGTATATTTGGGTCGAAATTTACAGAAAGTCTAATAAATTAAAAAATCCAATTTCTGTTAAAAATTTATTTTCTTCTGCACATATTGAAACTATAATCAAAATATTTCGTTCCAATAATAATCAACAGTTTGACCGGAAATTGTATTTTTCAAAGGCGAGACCGAGACGAGACTTAGTTATACGAGACCGAGACGAGACTGAAAATTTTCGATTTTAGCGAGACCGAGACGAGACTTACAAAAGTCTCGCAGAGTCTCGCCTCGTGGCCAGCTCTACCAAAAAGCTTATATATTGGGTTCTATTGGAAGGATTGTCAAAATTAAGATGTTTGGACATAAGAAAACTGACAGAGTATCACAAAATATATATTTTTTTTTTAATTTATTGAAGTGGTAATACTTCTGATAAAAAAAATATTGGAACATCGCTATTTTGAAAACCCCACCCCCGACAAAGGCTGACAAAAAAAATCTGTCAGAACTCATACTCATATTTTGGCTATCCATCCATTCCCAAAATACGCTGTCGGCTCTTAGACCTTTACCTGTTACACTTTTTTGTAAATCCAGAAACTCCTTTTATTTTGTTTTTAAATCAAGTTCTTGTATTGAACAGTTTTTGAAAATAAAATAAAATTGAAACTATATTTCTTTTCAGAATTTTACGTTATCTGCATTATGCAAATATATAAAAATGAATTGCTGTTCATTTGTCACGCTAAAACTCGAGAATGGCTGGACCGATTTCGCTAATTTTGACCTTGAAATATTTGTGGAAGTGCGGGGAAGGTTTGAACGGTAAAAAACCAAAATAATAAGTAAGGGAAAATACTCAAAACGAAAATTTAATTTTCCAATACAAACTGTTCCAAGCTATGAAACATTAAATGTCTTTTTAGAAATAAAAGATTGTCACTTGGTTGTCAAATATTTGTAGGTGCGTTCAGAAATTTGTCTGTTTCATAGCTGTAGTATGAGGTTCAATCTCTTTCTGTTTTGTTGAATTTGATTGACTGCGATGACGAGTTAGGTCGTCTTCTTCTTGGCATTTTAAAACAATATTTGATTGTTGAAAAAGGAAAGTCTTTCTTGACTTGAGTGGTCATATACCCAGTAATAGTAATACTCAAGACCACTCATCAGTGTTGCCGCAAGCTGAAATGAAAAGTCGCTAGACCAACTTCCAAAAGTCGTTGGATTGGCTGAAATTCGGGGGACAAAAAGTTGCTAGAAGTCGATAGACAAAAATCGGTAAATAAGTGTTAAAAAAAAATTTCGCTTTGAATAACTTTTTATTTTTGTTCAAAAATTTAAAGTAAATTAACAAAAAACTTAGGTCTATAATAAATGTGAAACAGATGAATTGACAACTGCGCTCATTCGCACTTACATTTTGCACATGTTTTTATGTGTGTGTGCCTATGTGTGGTGAATTCTAGTATCCAATTATTGGAAATAAAAAAATGTCAAATTAATTTATATGACAAGAATGTAACTACTACATACAAAAATAGTATTTGCGTGTCACAACTCAAAAATGCTTACCTTCAAAAGTCGCTAGAAAAGTCGCTAGAAATAATCTAACGACATCAAAATATTTTTTGTCCCGGAAGAAATTGAAATGTCGCTAGATCTAGCGACAAAGTAACCCTGCCACTCATATGCCTTCGATTTTCGTAGGGCAAATTTTCAGCTGCTATCTGATAGATTAGGTACGCCTGGTATAGATAAAATAACAATCTCAGGTGACATTGACGATGCAGTTTCATATTTTTATCTTGTTTTAAAAAATTGTTTAAACGACATATTTCCCCGAAAATTATCCAAGTACTCAAGTATAAGCCATCCATGGTATACAAAAGAGCTCAAAATTCTCCGCAACAAAAGAAACACGGCTTGGAAAAATAACATAAAAAGTTTGTCTTTGGAAAACTATGAAATTTATATTTCACTTCTTGAGGAATTTAAAAACCTCTCCAATCAATTATACAACGAATACCTGAAAACAATGGAAAGTTTAATTAAGCTTGAACCCAAAAGTTTTTGGAAATTCGTGAACTTAAAAAAAAATCTGATGGCTACCAGTCAATTTTACTTGTAATAATAATATTTTAAAGAGTACCCCTGAAATTTTTGGGGCATTTCCCAATTATTTTCGTCAATCATTTATTGACACTCAAATTAATGTTGACGAGGATTACTTCCATTGCTTACACGATTGTCCGCACGCTACATTCAACAATATTAATTTTGATATTGACATATTATCAAAGGTCACGGTAGTGCCCAGCCAAGTTCTGGCACTACACCCTTTTTACAGGATCAAACTCAGGCGATTTTCGACCCCCTTCTAACTTCCGTACCAATAAAGTCAGAAACTTCAAACACGCAGCATTTGCTAAGCTCACCGGGTTTAGGCAACTCACCAAATTTCAATTCTATAGCACTAGATGTTCCTGAAATATAAGACTGCAAAAATCGCAAAAACCGTAACTGACTGACTGACTGACTCACTTACGGTAGGCACTGTGGTGTATACAAAGGAAAAAATTGAAAATTTTAGATTTTCCATTCAGGGGGCGTGGTACCCGCCCATTTCCATAGAATTTATATTAATTATTTGGAGCACTTCTGATTTCGTAGAATGATGAGATTTAACACAGCGGTAGGGCTTTAAGTGCAGGAAAAAAAAAATTTTTAAATTTGAGATTTTTCATTCAGGGGGCGTGGTTTTCGCCCATTTTCAAAATTTGATATTTTACATTCAGGGGCACCCGCCCATATGAATAGAATTGATATTAATTATGAGGAGCACTTCTGATTGTCGAAGAATGATGAAATTTGGTAGAACGGTAGGGCTAGAAGTGATAGCAAATGCAAAATTTAAAAATTTGACATTTTAAATTCAGAGGGCGTGGCATCCGCCCATTTTCGCAGAATTAATATCAATTATATGGAGCACTTCTGGTTGTCGTAGAATGATGAAATTTCGTAGAGCGATAGGACTTGACATGCAATCAAAGGGAAAATTAAAAATTTGAGATTTAAAATTCAGTGGCAGTGGCAACCACCCATTTTCACAGAAATAATATTAAATATGTTGAGAGTACTTCTGTTTGGTACAGGATTATGAAATTTGGTATAAAGCGGTTCGTTTTCAGGCGTATATAAAGAAAAAGTTGAAATTTTAAAATTTTTCATGCAGGGGCTTTTCATCTACCTACTTCTTATCAATTATTATTATGATTTCAATGGAGCATTTCTAACTAATTAAAATTGGCAGATGGGTAGGACTTGTTGTATATAGAAAAGGCATAAATTAAAAACTTACTTTACTTATGAGGCTCTCATTGGGCGTTTATTCCACCCACTTTTCCTGGTAAAAAGAACCTTTGCAAAAAGTAGTGAAATCACAACAAAAACATAAATGTTAAAAAAGTAGCCAAGTTCTTCTAATACAAAAACTTTTGCGTAACAAATCAGCCGTTAAAAGTAATGAGATCTAAAAGTACGCCAGGTTCTAAGTTTATTAATGTAAAATATAAAATATTTTAAGTAGAGTAATATCGAAGAACGTCAAAATTATTAGAGACATCTATTATTTAATGATTACGGACTTAAATTGAGTTGGTTTACTTGGCAAGTTTTCTTTTTTTACCTATTTACTCAATTTTGAAATGAAAGCTGTCTCCAAGAAAATGAAAATTTCCCAGTATTTGGAAGAAGGCATTCATCACCCCAGTTTTTAAAAAAGGTGACAAATCAGATATTGCTAACTACAGACCAATCTCTAAACTATCTTGTATTCCTAAGCTTTTTGAACAAGTGGTGTGTGATAGTTTGACATTCACCTGTAAAAATATAGTTTGCAAACAACGACATGGTTTTCGTTTTTTGCAGAATCGTTCCACGGTAAAAAAATTTGGGCCCACAGCCTACGCAGTCTGGATTTGATAAATTTACCCCAACATCGTACTAATTATTATGGAATGAAAGAACCGTTAACTCGAATGTGCAAGCTATTAAATTTAAATGGAAGTATTTTTGACTTCAATATTAGTAAAATTAATCTTAAAAGTGTATTGAAGAACAGTATACCACGCTCATAAATGTTTTTATAAGTCACATTTTGTATGTTATTATTGCTTTATGTTTTCTTTTTGATTGGGTACGTTCAGGAGACTTAAGTGACTAAATATTCAGTTAACTACATCCATTGAACGATAATCTTCCTCAAAATATCTAACTTTTTTTTCCGCATATCTTTATGCCAAAATAAAAACTTTTCTGGAGTAGTTAACCTCAAGTTCTCTTAGAATAAGAGAATCCTCGACATGGATACAAAATTCCGTCGTAATGTACGGAAAAGTCAATTTTTTGAAAGCTGGCCAATCACAGACTAGAAAGTTGCCTTACTTGCAAGTCGCCTTAGTCTTCTGAACGTACCCATTGTCTCGTGTTGTGTTGTGAATTCGTTCTCCTTAGTGTTTTTCGTAGTATGTCTGTTGCTACTAACACTTCACTAAGTGATGAGCCGGTGTACACATTTTTTGTGTTGGCAATTCTTTGGTCATAAGTTACAGCTTGATTTAAGCGCTTTTTGATAAAGATCTGATAGTGTAAAATAAAATAAAGTTCTCGGGCACTGACAAACTGATGATAGATTTTAATAATCGTTTGGAATTTTATTTATTTATTTCCTTTTTTCGACAACCAACTGACAATTATACACATTTAGATTTGTTTTATTTCTAAAACAGAAGTGTTTTGTCTAATATTGTGTTTTACTGAGAGAAATCCTTTAGTCTAAGAGCCGACAACAAGCTTAAAAAGCTTATATCTTGAGTTCTAAAAGTCGGATCACCAAGATTAAGGTGTTTGGACTTAGAGAAAATGACAGAGCATAATAAAGAATTTTCAAAAATATTGATGGAAATGATAATACCCCTGATAAGAAATTTGGGAAATCTCTATTTTCAACCCCCCACTCCCGTCAAAAGCTGAACCAAAACCCTGACAAACTTTTGATTTCGATATCACAAAATATGCAACCTATAAACCTGTTTTAAGAAAAAATCAGAACTACCAACAAATCATTAATGAACTTAATGAAACAGAAAATTTTCGTTCCGATTTAAATTGCTCTTTCGTAGACGTAGCCCGTTTAACGGTTGGCTTTTTTATCGACACTTAATTTTGTTGTTCTTACCGAAGGTTATTTTACCGCTCTAGCTGAAATACTTTCCAATGAAACGCGGCAAGTATGAAAGCGATTCAATATGAGTTTGTTCTCCCAGAAATCATAATATTGAAGCTTAAAGTGATGCAAAATCCATATGTTTTGCAATTAATATTTGATCTTTTTCTATAATGCTATTGAGGAAATTTTGATTGATTTGCTTGCTTTCATATTTTTTGTCGCAGTTGGTTAATAAAAAAATATGTGGGAAATCATAAATACGTCGCTCAAAATGTAGAATTCTGTTTGACTTTCAATTAAAATTGCATGTGAGGTGCGTTGAGGTAGCAAAACCAAGTGCGGAAATTATGTGCCGGTAATAACGTAAGGTACTATGTATATCCGTTTAAAATCTTGAGATCAAATAAAAGTTGAACATCTTTTCTGTACTTAGATAATCGTAACAAATAGTAATAGATCATTCATAATTAAAATAGGCTGGAAATATACAGTGGTACTTTGTATACAACTGGTCCAAGAAAGGGCAAAGTGTTAAATAACAACTACCAGAAACGTAATTTAGAGCTACCAATTTCAAATATCAACTACCAGAAAACATAACAACTACCACTTAAAACAGTTATACTCAGATTTTGGTTACACATCCACTCCCAAAATTTGCTGTCAGCTCTAACACTACTTTGTTTTTCAAATTTGCTAAAAAAAATATTTTTTGTAGATATGTACCTACGTGTTTAACGCACAAACGGGACTATATATGTACAGTGTCGGTCAAAACTAAGGCAACTTATTGAATTAACAAGAAATTTTGTGTGCAAATGATTAAATTTGAACAAATTGTATTATATTTGTATTAATTGATATTTTTTAGACTGTCCACATGATAGACAAAAGAACAAAAACAATATTTCAAAACTAAAAATTCAATAAAAAAATAACAACGATATAAATTATATCTTTTGACATGGCCAAAAGTAAAGCAACTTCTTTAAAACTTAATAATTTCAATCAAGTTAATCAATATTTTGTTGCGAAAGCTTTGTTTTTTATAACAGCTCTGCATCTCCTTGGCATACTCTCTATTAAATTTGAAATAATTGCAATTGGAACGCTGTTCCAAGCTTTTTTGACTTAGATTAAGAGGTCGTTCACATTTCTAGAATTTTGTCTGACAATTATCCGATCTACGATCTCACATAGATTTTCTATGGGGTTGAGATCTGGAGACTGGGCCGGCCATTTCATGACATCAATTTTTTTTAACTTCGGACAATTCCTTGACTATTTAAGAAGTATGTTTCGGGTCGTTGTCGTGTTGGAATGTCCATATGAGCGGATCATCCTCCCCAGCATGTGGAAGCATAAGGTTCTCCAAGATGTTTCGGTACATGAATCGATCCATGATGCCACCAACTTTATGCATGGGTCCCACTCCGTGCCCAGAGATACATCCCCAGACCATTATGTTCCCTCCTCCATGTCTTATAGAGTCCCTTTTGTATACCGAGGATTTAAGGCTTGGTTGATTGGGCGTCGAACACGTTGGTGCCCGTCCGATCCTTTCAAATTAAATTTAGACTCATCGGAAAATTACACCGTCTTCCATTTTGACACTGCCCAATTGATTTGATTTCTGGCAAATTTCAATCGAGCTCTTCTGTTCTTTATAGAAATAAAAGGCTTTTTTACAGCCCTATAAGATGATTAATAACCCGGCACCAACAGCTCTCTTACGTATTGTTCTTTCATTCGCTTCTAGCCTTAGTTCATTCTTAAATTCTCTTGAGGATATAAAGGGATTTGTTTGTATTGTTCTTATCAACATTTTATCCTCCCGCAATGTTGTGGCCTTTTGGCCTACCACCTCTATGAATCGTTTTCACGGAATCGTTGAAATTATTAAATTTAATTAAACGGGATATCACTGATTTGGGAATGCGATATTTTTTTGATAATTCGGCTTGACAAGATCCACTTTTTAAATCAATTGTTAATTGTAATTTAAGCTCAGTAGATATTTATTTCGCGCAATTTGAAAAAAAAAAAAAATTGGTAATTTGCTTTGTTTAAGCAAACTGCAAAGAATGAATGAGTCAACTTTCTTGTTTTTCATTGTGACACGTAAACCAATTCAAACTAACGGTTTTTTTCATCTCATGTCATCAAATTTCTATCAAACGAAGAGAGAGCTCGAAAATTGCTTTAGTTTTGGCCAACGGTAAATTGAAGTAAATACAAATAAACTTCTTAATATTCCTATGAACAACAACTGATCAGAGCTTATGGACCTTACAATATAAATAAACAACATTCATAGCTATAAGAAATACACTCCTCGTCAACTGAATACGCACAAACATTTTTTAATATACTTTATCCATTTTTTCCAAACAGTGATGGTTATTATGCCATCTGTTGATGCTAACTATTCCCTTAAGATGTTAAGCAGATAATTCCGAAAGAATTATCCAAAACAACCGTGAGTTTTTCTTCAACCACTTGCAAAGTGTTTTATATGCAAAGTAGGAGTTTTTTTTTTTAGTCAACTGAATAGGTACAACGCCATTTTCTTCGTTGTTTATAAGTTTTTTGGAGTGCTTGACAGTTTAAATTAACGATTTTAGTGTTTTCAGTAAAATTTAATTCTTGATTTCAAATTTTAAGAAAAATGGGTAGATCTACGTGTCTTAACAGTGTTGAAAGAGCTAGAATCGATTTACTTAGAGACCAAGGCCTAACTGGACGTGCAATAGCTGATAAAGTTGGCCGAAGTTTTAATGTAGTTTATTCTTACTTGAAAAATAAAGATGCATACGGCAAAAACATGAAGGGAGGTAAGAAAACAGCAACAACAGCAGCTGAGAGACGAAGAATTTTAAGATGTGCATCAAATTCTTCTGATTCTGTGGCAAAAATAAAACAAAAAGTCGGCGTAAACGCAAGTTGCTCAACAGTATTAAGAGTAATCAACAACTCAAGCCATCTTAAACGAATGAAACTTAAGAAAAAACCACCACTTGACGAGAGACGGAAAATGTTGCGATTAGATTTTTCAAGACTTCAAATGAGTTGGAAAAAAGAATGGTATCACGTGGTTTTTTCAGATGAAAAAAATTTAATTTCGATGGCCCTGATGGGTTCAACTCCTATTTTCACGACTTAAGAAAAGAAAAAAGATTTTTAAAGCGCCATCATAGTCGTGAAGGAGGTGCATGATATGGGGAGCAGTCAGTTATTATGGAACAGTTGAGCTCGAGGTTGTAACATCAAGAATGACAGCAGCTGGGTATAAAGTAATTTTGGAAAGAAATTTTCCTAAATTTTCTAACATCCTTGGACCCATGAACTGGACCTACCAACATGATAATGCGCCTATTCACTCAGCGCGCATAATAAATACATGGATAGAGGAGCAACAAGTGCAGTTGCTTCAATGGCCGCCGTACTCACCTGATCTAAACATCATAGAAAATGTCTGGGGATGGTTAGTACGCAAAGTTTATGAGGGTGGTCGTCAGTTCGAAGACAAAGAAACCTTAATTTCTGCAATCAAATTAGCGTGGAGCGAAATTTCGTTAAATTACATTAAAAAGCTATACGATTCCATGCCGGATCGAATTTACGAAGTAATTAAAAATAAAGGTGGAAGTACCCACTACTAAACTTAAACAAAAACTTGTTTCATTCCATTCCAATACCAATTTTAATTTTTGTACCTATTCAGTTGACTCAAAAAAAAAACTTCTACTTTGCATAAGTTACACTTTGGAAGTGATTGAAGGAAAAACTCACGGTTATTTTTGGATAAAACTTTGAAATTCTGTTATTTATATGTTACGAAAATTTTTACCATCAACAGATGGCATAATAACCATCACTGTTTGGAAAAAATGGATAAAATATATTCAAAAATGTTTGTGCGTATTCAGTTGACGAGGAGTGTATATATAAAAAATATTTTTAAATTCTGGTTGACAAGTACGAAGTAAACCTGTAAACATTTTCTTAAGCAAATAGTTGCTTTAGTTTTGGCCGATACTGTACGTGAAAGGTTGGTGAAATACCTACTAAAAGAATTAATACATTATCGGCATACCGTTTTTCACCAGCAGGAAGGTACAAACATTTAGTTTAATATTATGTGTTTAACTGAGAGAAATACTTTTTCGAAAAATAAAGGATTATTCTCAGTACAAAAAAATGAAAAACGGGTATGTCTCACAGTGTTTGTGACCGAACTCCACCGAAACTCTATCGATTTGTATGAAATTTTGTATCTAAATTGGATATTTGTGAGAATAGGTCGTAAAGTATATTTCATAGTATTAAACCGCTAGTTGATAAGGGTGTCCCTATCCATCCATTCCATCCTCCTACCCCCATATATGGGAATGGGATCTATGACAGAAATAGGAAAATCTCCACCTGGGTGTCCAAACGACCCGAAATGTTTTATTGCACCAATATTTCTCAAGTGCTCCGTATCGATATCGCGATGCGATTCTTCTCAATACAACACACAAGAATCACGAACGTTTCACGTTTGTTTATCGAATGAAAATGCGCAGCGTCATTGCCGGCAGCATAAACGTCAAAATCACTTTCGTTTAAATAGTTTCATTCATTCAATTTTACCCATAAAGAATCGTTTTATTTTATCGATCACATTCCATCAAATTAATCTATCATTAAAACAATCAAAAACACTTGCATTCGTTATTTTTTATTTAACGACCAAAATATTCGCTAGAAATATTTTATATGGCAGAACAACGTTTGCCGGGTCAGCTAGTCAAGTACTATTTTTGTTTTTTCCAACTACTGCTCTTATCAATAAGTAGTCAAATACTTAAAACCAAATGGTTCTGGGAGTTTTAGTTTTCAAGATATTTAAAAATAAAAGAAACCAACTTCTGAGTTAAAAAAAAAAAATAAACGGTGGAATTGACCCCTCTCCCATACGATTATTGTATTCTTTCGCTTTTTGTCATACCTTGTGAATCAGCCTGTATAATGATCTAAAATTTTATAGACAAATTTTAAAAATCAGTATAAAAATGACATTAAAGAAGAAGAACTACCCTAAATATACATGAGCATAGATATAAACTACCTTTCGGTATAAATATATAAATATTATTTTTGTTTAGTTTCAAAAAAAAAAAAAAGTAAAGGAACCAGTTAGGCCACTCTGCTTATCAGTACGAGTTTATAGTAAGTTTATTATAAACATCCTCCAAAGGTGTTTAATATATCTATACCTGGTTCGAACGGCGCAGTGAACAGTCAGTGATTTTCCCTCAAAGCTTAATAAGTAAAAATGAAAATTGAAAAAAACCTAAACTATTTGTATAGAATATGATATCTTTAATATATCAAATACTATCGGTACTGAGGTTAATTAATCAAGTTAAAAGTATAATAAGTCACTTAAGTTGAGTGTTTTTGTTGTGATCGTTTAAAATTTCGCAGAACGGAATTATTTCATCAAACTTAGTTAATTTTTGTTTTCGGAAGGTATGTATTTTTTTATTTCGCCAATTGTTGTTTCGTTTTTGTTATAATTATTTATGGTTAAGTTCGAAACCGTTTTTTATATTTTGTATGTATTTTCATTTCGTTTCACGATTGCTTCGAATTTCTTCATTTGTTTTTTACTTGTTTTGCATTTTCGTTAAAACTATTATGGATCACTTAAGACTGGGTTGTTTCGTCAAAATTTGTTTCGCATTTTGTCTCTACATTTATCTATATTTTTGGAATTTGATTATTTTGTTATCAGTTTGTAAGTAAAGAGGAATTAAAGATACAAAACAAAAATTAAAGAAATGCCTTCTGCAACAAATCCAATAATAATGGAAAACCACCAGTTTACCTTCCTAAAGTTAGCCATTTTTTAAATCGTCGAAAAGTTATGTCAAAGTTAAAAATCAGACTTTAACTTAGATCAATTTTTTTCTTAAAATATGACCAAGTATGACATCCCAAAGTATGGGAGACGAATTACCGGACACCCTGTGTATTGACAATGATTTTGTTTTTGTATTTTAAATGAAGTAGGTATACCTTTTTTTGTTTGAAGAAATTATTTTTGTTAAATAAAAATAACTTTATAAAAATTGATAATATTTTTCAGAGTTTTCCTTTGTATTAATTGCAACCTTGGTATCAAAAATCTATGCCAATTTAAGAATATGTTGGCGTTACGGAAAAAATGTTGGCGTTACGGAAAATATATCTGATAGTTGTGAAAATAAATATGTTTGGTTCAGTTTGATTTTGATCATTTCGTCACCGTTTGTTTATTTTCGTTTTAATGTTTGTGCATGCAAAGAACCTAAAGGCGTTAAAATTCGCGCCAATTTTAACGCCTTTAGGTTCTTTACATGCACAAACATTAAAACGAAAATAAACAAACGTTGACGAAAGCATCGAAATAAACGTAAGACGAATTAATTCCAAAACGAAATGATCAAAAAACGAAACTATCAAAAACAAAATGAAATTAAAACAAAATACTTAAAACATTAAACAAAAATTGTCTAAACAAAAATTTTCGAAACAAAAAGAAACCAAATAAATGAAAAGTGAAATAGTGAAATGCAAAACAACAAAATGCGAAACGAGTTAAACGAAACAACTAAAAAACGAAAGAAAAAAGACGAAAAGTACCATACCCATTTATTTTATATCTAAATGGATATTGACATGCAAGGTATCTATATGTATATGATTTCACACTATTTTTGAATAATTTATGTAAGGAATGCAATTAAATTTTAAATCATTCAAATTTAAATTATCATTTAAATTTTCATTGTGAAGTCGACTTTTTGCTTCATTTGATTTAATATAAAAAAAATACATTTCTTGTAGTGACTAGATGCAAGTGCTTAATTTTATCAGCTGGATTCTTATTCTAGAAGACTTAACTGTAGCGACTAGATTCTAGCATCAGTAGGTATACTAGCCGGATTGATTCCTGTAAACTATATTATAGGGGCTTCATCCTTTTAGCTTAATTCCAGTCGATATTACATGGGGCTGAATTCTGGCGGCTTAATTCTAACGATTAGATTTCAGGCGACTAAAATACTGCCTCTATCCAGCTAAAATCGAAGCGCTTGAATCTTGCTCGAAATTTTTATATGGTCAGCTACCCCAATTAGATAAGCTAAGGCAAAAAATCAAAATGTTATGAACCAAAATTGAAGCTTATCGGTCTGCTAAGGATCTAGCTCAGTGTACGGAAGGTCGCACAAACCGCAAATTCAATTTTTTGTTTAGCTTATCTAGAACAGGTAACTACTATCTTTGAGTTTATACACATGGGGGCGTATTTATAGTCATTTTAGAACTGGATCTAAGTTAAACACAATTTATGTTGTCGATCGACATGTTAGTGTGAACGTGGTCAAGGGTATACTGTCATGTGTCCATAGAAACACTCATTTACGTACTCAATTTTCCACGTCTATTTCATTTTAAATAACAATAAAAATAAGATCGCAAATGAAAACAAAACAGTAAAAATAAAAATACAAAATAAAAAACCATCATTCGATGCAGACAGCGCATGTGCAATACAAATGCGAACTGTGTTGATAAACTTTGTTTATTTCTATCCATTTGAGTCGGGTTACGTTCGGGTCAAGAAAAAGTGATCGGCACTGTTGATCTACACGTCCACATCAACTTAACATTGTTGATCAGCATTATTGATGTACACAAAGCAACATAATGTGGACGCTGCTTAGGAATTTTCGGACGTTGATTCTAATTTTTTAAGTTTATCATTTCAAAATATTTGAAGCTATTTGTATACTATACCAAGTTAATTATCTTCGAGCTTATACACATCTAGGTTAGGTGGCGCCCTTTTTTGCATTTAGAACAAGAAACAGTGATAATCAATACAAGAATTATTTGCTTTATATTTGTTTTCTATACCAAAATAATTGTTGATTGGTATAAATTATTACAAAATTTAAATTTTGATAGTCGGTTGCATAAAAAGTTATAATATTCACTATTTAGTCAAAACAATTCTATTTAATCTGTTTAAGCGTATTAGTCTTTAAAATTGTATGGACATCTATTAATATTTTGTATGTATTTAAATAGTGAGACAATGACCTTTCCATAGACATCTAAATTTTGAAATTCTGATAATCAATTTCCGATTTGTAGCCAATTTTATGCAGACAAATTGTCAATTTTAAAAAAATTTCAGGATTTTATCTGTAAAAAATATTTCTAATGTAAAATTTTAATATTTTAAATTATTTTGTGAAGCTTGTGAGCAACGCACAGTTATGTTTTGTATATCAAATTTTGTATTAGATTTTCAAGATTTATAATTTTTGAATTTGAAAATATTTTATGAGCGTGGTGGAAATAAAAAAATAAAATTCGTTGAAAAAGCATTGTACATTTTGCATTTTGTTGGTAAATAAATCAATAAAACTTATTTTAGAGTGATTTTTGTGGAAATAATCATTTAACATTTATTAGCAATATTTTAGATGAGGATAAGGGCATATAGAGTGTTGGTGTTGTTTTTCAAAATTTATCAATTTTGTATTAACTTTTGCAAATCGAATTGATTTTTGACTAAATCACTTTTATAGTATGATTTTATTTAAGATTTTTCTTAAATTTTAACACAGAAATTTAGATTATAAATTTCTACCTTAAACTCATGTATCATTTGTTATTAACTATTAAGTATTACTCAAGTTTGAAGCCTCTAAATTTGGCTGAATGGAGCTTTTTTGTGATTTATTTTATTAAGTTGCCCCTAATTTTTTTCCCGTTAGATTTACAAATACTAAATTGCTTAAATATTTTTAGAAGAAGGTTACACTTATAAATGTGCATCATTGGTTTTTCATTAACTTTTGAATTTAAAGTACGAAAAATTAAGTTTTTCATTAAAACACATTTTTAGTACAAATTTGTTTAATATTTTGCAATAATTTTTACACACAAATTTAAGTTATAAATTTTCTAAATTTCGTGTATCATTTATTATGAACAATTAAGATTTACTTAATTTTTAAGCCTCTAAAGTTGTATAAATGTAGTTTATTTTGTGATTTAATTATTAATTTGCCCATACTTTTTTTCTCGTTGGATTAACAAATATAAAAATATCCATATATTTGTAGAAGAATGTTACAGCTATAATTGTGCATCATTAGTTTTTTGAATTTCATTAGTACGTTGCAAACCTGTACGAGAGTTTATTAAAAAAATATTAATAAAAAACCAAAAAAACAAATTTCAAAAGTTTTACTCCTTCTTAAATAAATCTGTCAACTGATAAGTTAGAAAGATACCATTTGCTATTAAATATATCTATACCCATACCCATTAAAAAGATAAAAATCAAATACTTCGAAAAATTGTCCAAAAAAATTACCTCTTTTCAAAAATCATTTTGGGTATGAAAAAAAAAATCCTATCCTTAAATATGTATAATTTATTTTTTTATTATCTTTAAAAATATGTAAAAATATTTTTAAAAAAATGTATCCTTATACAACTTTTAAGCACTTTTCGTTACGACTTTTTGTGCCTATTTCTTAAAACGGGTATATCTGGGTGATTAAGATTTTAGCGAAAAATAAGATGTACGTGTTTTTTCCTTATTCTTAAAGCTCTTTAAAATAAAAAAATGAAGTTCCTACGACATCGCATTCAGAAGTTAGTTATCCGACTTTGCTATTTACCCTATTAAATGTGCGAATTTCAAAAAATCCGTTCTTATCGCTCACCTACATAAAATTTGCAAACGTATAAATTTTGGTTTATATTTTTGAGATTTATAGTTTAGGCTGTAGAGTGATTTGTAAAAATGGTATTTTTTAGTACTATTCTTCTTCTAGATGCAAATAATGGAGCCACCTAGATTAATGATAACTTAACACTGCGGTGGTTCCTCAATGTGTATAAACTCAATGCTGCTAAACGACGATGTAGGTTTTATAAAGTTTTCTCGAAGTGACATGTTTGTAATCTTTAAGACAATTTTAATAAAACTGCATACCAGTTTTTTGTCAAAAAATTCAATAACGGAAATTCATTTTTGAGGATTTTTGAGCAAATTGCCTTTTTATGACATATTCCCGAATATTTCGTCATTGACTTGTAGTCCAGAAAAATAAGACATTCACTTCGAAAAAATTCCGACAATGCTGAGTTTTCGTGGAGAGCTTTTATTTTTTGTCCTAAACATTTCCTTATTCTTTAAAAGTACCCTAAATTTGAGATGGAGCTAAAAATTTTAGGGGATCAAAGGGGGTAAAAAGCACGATTTTCCTAAATTACTAAAAAACTATAGCTTCTTTTGAAAAAAGTTGTAGGTACATATTGTAGCGTATAAAATTCTACACAAAAAAGATTATAACACTTTTTTCCTTACAACTGATAGATTTTGAGAAAAACGGACGAAAAGATTTTGGTACAGTACATTTAGTCAAAAAATGTAATATGGGAGAACATTTATTATATTTTTGGATGGGGACATTTTGTTTGGGGCTATGTTTGTAAAAATATTTTCTATTAATGAGTTTATTTTTAATTTTTGTCACAATATGATCTAAGAACTGTAGACAGTACAATCATCTACAAAATGACAAATTAACAATCTCTGTTCTTAAGTTATGGCGATCCAAAGTTCAATTTTGTTTTCATGTCCATTTCAAATGTTGTCTATAGAATTCGGTGCATATACAGGGGGCCAACTTTGTATTTCGATTCTACTCGAAACCTGTTTCCGATTCTACTTTCAGCTACTACTATGAATTAAATTAGAATCGAATGCAAGTTATGCCAATTCTTTTTCCTAAAATTTCCTAATTTCGAACGAGTCTCGATTGTAGGTTGTCAGATAAATTAAAAAAAGAAAACAATTTGGAGTTTTTGAAATTAAATTTTTTAGAGCCGATTTTTCAAACATCAGTTAAACTATCAAAAGAATAAATACTTTAGCAACAGGAACAAATTTTTGTTTTATTCAAAGAATAATTAAATTACTATCTGAGGTTTAACTGACTGTTGACAAATTAGCCCTTAATAATCAAAAAGTTATCAACATGGATTGTGTTGCGATTTAGAATTGGTCTTAAAAAACGGAGAAAGGGAAGAGCAAATACGTAGGAGAATTCGTGATTCTTCCAACATATTAGAGATATGTATGGAAGTGATAAAAGGATTGTGAAAATAAATATTGAAAAAATATTAAAATAAAAAACAAAAATGACAGGCACTCATCTATTTTCTATACAGGGTGTCCCTTAATTAGTCAATAGTGTTTTAGGGCATGATTCTTGGGTGTATTCTAAGAAAAAAAATTGTTCTACAGTAAGGGCCTATCTCCAATTTTGTTATCAATTTTCGGGGATTTAAGAAGTCTTATTTTGGTGTACCTTGACCCAAGTTGACGGTAATTGCGCTGTTAGTAATAATGATAGAAAGTTCGTTTAGGCCCTTATTTTTAGAAGCCTTTGTAACTGCGTTTATATTTTTTTATTTCTTTTATCAGCCTTAAGATATTCAGTTTTTAGCCTGTTTCATTTTTCCTGCCCATGCTAATTTTTTGACTTAAGGGTCAATTTTCTCCAAAAAATGCGTAATCAATATGATGTTTTAATAATTTTTTTGAATGTATGTAACGATACTAAAAATAAAAGTCGCTGACAAGTTTGCCGAAAAACCCATAGATTTTATGATCATTTCGAAAAACAGCGCCAGGTAAAATAAAAAAAAATTGCTTTTTAGCTTTAAGCTCGAAAAGCTATGAATACAAATTATTTGTGTGGTTTTAGATAATTTTTTAGGTATGTGTTTTAGTAAAACGGTTACAAAAGTTGCACTCTGACATTCCTTGGTTTTAATACATGCTAATGTAAGTAGCCACTTAAGTTGAATTCTACAAACTATCTTTAGTTGTTGCAAAATGATTTATCAGAACTTTTGGAAGACAGTCCATAGGTTCAACTAGCTTCATGTTATTCCTAATTTGATGGTGCTTCAGCCCACTTTGCTCGAGAGGTTAAAAATAGACAAGGTGAAGAGTAAGCGGTAATCGTTGGATAGGAAAAAGTAAGAGCAGTTCAATGGTCTGCAAGATCACCTCACCCTAAAATATTTTATGTTTTGGTATGGGGAAAAATGAAATAAATAATTTATTTAAGCAAAATAGCAACTTAAACTGAAGTAGAAGATCGTATGCTCAAAGCGTCCTCAGAAGTGAGGCAGTAGCTAAAATCATTACTATCAATATCAGTGAAATATAGCTGTGAAATTCATAGCTTTTCGAGCTAACTGCCTCTGTTTTTCCAAATTATCATTACATCTATGGGGTTTCGGCAAACTTGTTACTGACTTTTATTTTAAGTATTGTTACATACATTCAAAAAAATTATTAAGCTATCATGTTGCATTTTTTGGAGAAAATTGACCCCAAAGTCAAAAAATTAGCATGGGCAGGAAAAATGAAACAGGCTAAAAACTGAATATCTTAAGACTGAGAAAAGATATAAAATTTATTTAAACGCAGTTTCAAAGGCTGGTATATCTAAAAGCAAAGGTCTTAACGAATTTTCTATCATTATTACTAACAGCGCAATTACCGTAAACATGGGTCAGGGTACACCAAAATAAGAATTTTCTTAAATCTCCGATAATTGATATCAAAATTGGAGATAGGCCCTTACTAAAGACAATTTTTTTTTCTTAGAATACACCCAAGAATCATACCCTAAAATACTATTGACGAATTAAGGGAAATGTTGTATTTGTCTATGTACATATTTGATAGATAAATATCAAGCGAAGAGAGAATTCCTTGAAGGCAAATCTCTGTGCCGAATATCATCAAGATCTCACCAACGCTTAAATTCTCGGCAAAAGGAGGGTACCAACATCAGATTCGTGGAGACAGGAATACGGGGCTGGCACAACAAACTGTGTCCAAAATATTGAAGGCTTCTTGGGATTTAGACAAATCTGGGGACTTCGTCTTATACTGCACCAGCATTTCAAATTGGGATTCCTTCGTATTAGACGATTTTCGATGTTGCTAGAATGTAATATAAACAATGTCAAACTAGTTAATTAAATATGTATGTATGTATGTATGTATGTATCCAGCAATAAATAAATCAATTTGTAATAAATATTTACTTACATTTAATACTTACTTAATACTTACTTACATATTTAATCAAGCGCGAATGCAGGTTGGGGGGTTTCGGGGGTTCAAAAACCCCCCGAAATGAATCAAATTAACTTCCTCGCATAAGAATTTCAGTCTTAATTTCACACATTCCTGTTTTCCCACGAGATAAAAGTTGTATGAAGAGGAAAATGTTTATTTTTTTAAATAACTTGTAATTTTTAAAATAGTTTTCATTTTAATCGGAGTTGAAAGTTGATACATTACTGTTCTTCTCCCTTCAATTCAAGATTTCGACTTTTCACGATAAAATATAATATTTAAAAACGTCTTAAATTTTTCAAAACCCCCCCGAAATTTTTTCCTGCGTTCGCGCCTGTATTTAATACATTTGGCGTTGAATGATTATATGCGATTTCGACTTGTTTTGATATTCATTTTCGACTAAGGTAGTTCCCCAATTTCGCTAATTACTTAGGGCCAATTATTTTATTCCAACATTAACAAGTAAGTTTGTCCTTACTTTAGGGACAAAAAATATCAGTATGACGGATGCATATATATCAATATTATTATGCAGTATGAAACAATGATTATGTTGACAGCTTTAAACTGATATTAGGCACCACTGTTGGTGGCTGGCAAGTGTTAATGGCGCCACCGCCGGCCGCCGCACAGTTGAATTCTGTGGACAATTATCTATTCCCACGCCAATTCTTGACGGAAATTAATGAAATTTGGTACACTTATTGACTCGGGGGGGGGGGGGTTAGTAGCCCGTAGCGTAATGGTTAGTGCGTTCAACTGTCACGCTGGAGGTCTGGGTTCGCTTCCCAGCCTCGTCCACCTAAAAACTAAAAAGTTTTTTTTTCAGGGCTACTGCCTCTTGCGAGGAATTGACAAATCCTCCAAGAGTCACGAATAAGTGCTTCTCGTCTAGCTGTTCGGATTCGACATAAAATTGTAGGTCCCTTCCATTCCTGTCGAAAGGCGCACACAGGAATGGTTGCGAGTTGTTAGTCACTAGGCCCTGGTTCTTCATGAGCCGTTGTGCCACCCGGTTTATTTATTTTTATAATGACTCGGGGACGCAGAATTCAATGGTACTGCCTATTTTTTTATACTTGAAATGCGGGCTTCACAATTTAGGCCAGAACATGGTTCGAAATAAAAAGTTCCAAGAAAAGCCTTTTCAAAGCTAGGAATCTTATGAAATTTATGTTTGAAATGTCTTAAGATATGTGCCCGAATGTGAACTGAATGCGTCCTGATGTACATCGAGCTAGAGCCTAAAGGGTTGGACGGATTTGCTTCAAAGTTGGTTTGAAGTGTTTTTATGTGATTCCTTAGAGGACAAATTCGTCTTTTTGTTTTACCTCATCTAGAATGGGGTAGCAGCCAGCGTAGCGTATTGGTAAGTGCGTTGGACTGTCATGCTGGAGGTCTGGGTTCACTTCGCAGCCTCGTGCACCTAAAATATAAAAAAAGTTTTTTTTCAGGGTTACTGCCTCTTGCGAGGAATTGACAAATCCTCCAACAGTATCCCTTGTCATGAATAAGTTCTTCTCGTCCAGCCGTTCGGATTCGGCGACACTCGCACACAGGAATGGTTGCGAGTTGTTATTCACTAAGCCAGGGGTGGAATCGGGTAAGGTGATATGTGATAAGTGATAGTCATTATCGACACATTCCGTCTGCGTAAGGTGACTGCCACCAGTGATAATCATATTTTTGTGATGTTTTTTGGTGACAGCTATTTAGCTATCACTTTTATGTTAAACTATTCATGTATGCTATATTTTCTGCATTTTCAAGTTAGGTACCTTATATTTAAAATGAATGTATATTCATTGAATATCTACATAGTTTTTTTTATTTCTAAAAGGGCATTAAAATACAATTTGTCATGAAAAAAACATTATGTCAATATTGCTTACATACATACGAGTATGTATGTAGGAATAGTTTCATTATTATGGTTCATTGAATGATCACGTCTTTTTAGCAAGTATTAAAATGAGTTGATATCAGTGAATAGTTGCCAAAATTAACACAAACAATTGTGATTTTATTCCAGAAAAAAATAATCTTCAATAATGGATGGAATTCGAAGAGCGGGTTTCTTTAAATCAGCAGAGAAAAACATCTGCGACGGTTTCTTTTAATCACTTGAACTCGAAACGCATTTATATTTTTCAATATTTTTAAAATCTATCCACCTCACAATTTTGTTTAATTAACTTGCAACTATTCACTAAAATTGTTTAATTTCAACACTTTTTAATAAATTTGGTGGCCGCAATAGTGATACCAAATTTGCACTTTTTTTTGGTGATCACTTTATGCAGATGGAAAATCAAATCCTATCACCTGTGACTGTCACAAATGTGATGATCACAAATCACCTTACGCGATTCCACCCTAGGTTCTTCTTCTGGTTGCGCCACCCAATTTATTTATTTTTTTCATCTACAACGGGTAGCTGCCATACAACAATTTCGGTTTCATCAAGTTTTCTCGAAAACGGCTATAATGATTATGATTAAACTTTTTACATACTTTGTACTCCATACCACGTTTTTTTACAAACAAATACGAAAAATGGAAATAAAAATATGTTTATTATATAAATATACAAATATTAGTAAGCCATCACTATATCTACACCGTCAATGTCTAGCTACATTCTATTTGTTAGCTACGAGAGCGAGTTCGGGCGATCCAGTCGTGCATATTTTGTTCGTTTGCAACCGCTTATTAAATTTCTTTTTAACATAACATAACATAAATAAAATAATTGAAATAAATAAAATAAATAAAATAAATAAAATAAATAAAATAAATAAAATAAATAAAATAAATAAAATAAATAAAATAAATAAAATAAATAAAATAAATAAAATAAATAAAATAAATAAAATAAATAAAATAAATAAAATAAATAAAATAAATAAAATAAATAAAAAAAAATAAAATAAATAAAATAAATAAAATAAAATAAATAAAATAAATAAAATAAATAAAATAAATAAAATAAATAAAATAAATAAAATAAATAAAATAAATAAAATAAATAAAATAAATAAAATAAATAAAATAAATAAAATAAATAAAATAAATAAAATAAATAAAATAAATAAAATAAATAAAATAAATAAAATAAATAAATTAAATAAAATAAATAAAATAAATAAAATAAATAAAATAAATAAAATAAATAAAATAAATAAAATAAATAAAATAAATAAAATAAATAAAATAAATAAAATAAATAAAATAAATAAAATAAATAAAATAAATAAAATAAATAAAATAAATAAAATAAATAAAATAAATAAAATAAATAAAATAAATAAAATAAATAAAATAAATAAAATAAATAAAATAAATAAAATAAATAAAATAAATAAAATAAATAAAATAAATAAAATAAATAAAATAAATAAAATAAATAAAATAAATAAAATAAATAAAATAAATAAAATAAATAAAATAAATAAAATAAATAAAATAAATAAAATAAATAAAATAAATAAAATAAATAAAATAAATAAAATAAATAAAATAAATAAAATAAATAAAATAAATAAAATAAATAAAATAAATAAAATAAATAAAATAAATAAAATAAATAAAATAAAATAAATAAAATAAATAAAATAAATAAAATAAATAAAATAAATAAAATAAATAAAATAAATAAAATAAATAAAATAAATAAAATAAATAAAATAAATAAAATAAATAAAATAAATAAAATAAATAAAATAAATAAAATAAATAAAATAAATAAAATAAATAAAATAAATAAAATAAATAAAATAAATAAAATAAATAAAATAAATAAAATAAATAAAATAAATAAAATAAATAAAATAAATAAAATAAATAAAATAAATAAAATAAATAAAATAAATAAAATAAATAAAATAATTAAAATAAATAAAATAAATCAAATAAATAAAACAAATAAAATAAATAAATAAAATTTGTTCAACAACGTTGGTAAAACCCGTTATGTTTTAAATCTTTAATTGATCCTAAACTTTTACCAACATGCATTTGGTAAGTGAGTCAAGTGAGTTTAAAAAAAAAAATGTTAAACTAATTCGGGAACGAATTATGAAACAAACAATTTAAGACTTTAACAGTGTCGCTAAAAAATTCTAAGTTTTTCCGGTAAATTCTGGAATTTCATTATTTAAAAGTTTTTTTAACATATGTTTATGTATATTCGTACATAGATTGTATTCGATAGTTGCTGAAGTTATTTCGATGCACCCTTTGCTTTTCGAATAAACTTTGCCTCAACCGTCTAGCTAGCACTGAGAAACGTGAGTATAGATACGCCCATATGATAACCTATTCCCAAGTTGTTTTTTTTTTTCTATATTTTATGTTATACATACATACTTCCTAGTCATAATACAATGCATGTTGTTTTTAGTTTTATTAATATTCACATTAAAACAGATTGAGCTTAGTTCATTGAACACAACACAACGTCTCACTTCTTGGTAGTCTGCAAAAAAAAACATAAAATAAAAATTGTATTAAATTTAAACATAACAAATCGTGTTGACCGTTATATAAAACTAATATCCGGGTGTAAAAAGGGTGTAAGTCCATTTTAAAAATCTAAATTCACACGAATATTGAAAATAAATTACTTCGAAATCTATAGAATCACCCAAAAAGTGAACAAAAAAGTAAATTACAAATATTTATTTATTATCTGGGCGAAACACATTCATTTCTGGAGTTGAGTTCACTTGTACTTTTCATTCAATAATAGGTATTCCTATAGAACAGAAGTATTTTAATGATTAAACATTTAAATTTCTTCATTAATATTTATTTATATAACATTTCAATTAAGCAAGAGTTTTTAAATTGATGTATCGGTGTAGAATTTAAGCTCACTATGGAATATTTTATTTACTTTTTGATTTTCAATAATATTCTAAAATATTCTAATTTGTATTCTAAAATAGTCTGTGGTAACAAAACACTACTTTTCAATTTTTGTTTGCAGTTTTTTTATAAGCCAAATAATGCGGCGAAGTGTTTTACCAAGCTGATGTTTTTTACTTGCGATATACGTAGTATAGGGCAAGTTTAGGATTCGTGCAAAAAAAAAAATTCGAGATAATAATTTTCCCTTACATTTCGATGATAGAGAAAGCGAAAAAAGTGGGTCTCGCAATTGCGGCTGTCTGTCCGTCTTTCCGTCTAACTGTCTGTACCTCGACCTGCAGCCTAAACGGCTGAAGCGATTTTCTTCAAACTTTGGACTTAAGGTTCTTTTGGGATTCCCTGGAGGGGAAATTGATTTTTTTTTATATGAAAAAATAACGATACGGATTTACTCCAAAAACGGCTCTAAAGATTTTGAAAAAAAAATTACGAGTTAATATAATTACTAAAATAAATATTTTGGTAGAAAAAAAAAAATTGTAACGGTTATTAACGGTACCTGTCATAGAACCGATTTTTTTGTTTTCAAATTTCTCGTTAACGGCTACACCGATTTTAACCAATTTTTTTTATGTAAGTGGTCCTTTACAATTTTAACAATTTTGCATATAAAATTTTTTGAAAAAAAAAAATTTTTTTGGCTTTTTAAAAAAATATTGTATTTTTTTTTTTTGTAAATTCAATATCTTGACAAGGGGTCAACGAATATTTTTTAAATTTTGTGTAAGATTGTAAATTATTTAATTCTAAAAGTTGGCATACCAAATTTTATTTTTAAAAATGTCCAAGAATTTTTATATATAAAAAATGAATTTTTAAGAAACCCGCTCTAACGATTTTTGAAATTTTTTTTTCGTAAATTCACATTTATCAAACAAATATGGCACACTTTTTTTAGCTCTATCTGTTTGTTAGCTAAATTTTGAGATTTTAATCTTAAAAATCTGACCAGTAGAAATGAAGTAAAGATTTTTTAAAAGGAAAAAGCCGAATAGAAAAAAGCCGTTTTCGAGAAAAATAAGTTTTTTTCCTAAAGGGTTTTTAACATTTGTATGAAAGCACTGTTATTTTTGAATTTAGAAACATGCTATTTTTAAGAATTCTACAAAATAATAAAAAATATTTTACACCTAGTTTTAAAAATATTGAACAAGTCGTTTTCAAAATGTGTAGGTATTTAGTTTTCAAAAAAAAAAGATGTTTGTTTTTAATTTGAATTTGTTTAAATTTTAGTTCACAATAATGTTTATACTTTTTGGAAGATTTACCATAAACAAAATGAAAAATTTCAACTGCTTTCGAGAAAATCAAAAACCATAAAAAGGTTGTACCTGCTGGAGGTACATAAAATAAACAATTTTTGAAAATAAAAAAATTACTAAAAAACAGCATTTCCTTATTTTATTTTTTTTCAACAAAATCCTCGGATCTGTGTTTTGTGAAAAATATTATTTTCCTTTTTGGCGAAAAAATTTTTTCATGGCAGGCAAAAATTAAAAACCGTGAGGGAATTTTAGTCAAAAAACAGTGTTCCAACTTTGAAGAAAGTCCCTCCAGACGTTTAAGCTGTAGGTGCGAGGACAGACAGATAGATAGACAGAATTGCGAGACCCACTTTTTTCGCGTTCTCTACAATCGTTATGTTAAGCCAAATTAATATCTCGAGTTCGATTTTTTTTTTACGAATCCATAACTTGCCGTATGCAACTGATACATGATCGCAGGTAAAACTCCAAGTTTTGTCGTCAAAATACCGTGAAAAATACAAATTTTGGATTTGCTTGCTTTGACAGAGCAAAATCTCTGATATTTCGTTTTCCTGAAAACACCAAAAAAGCTACGAAAAATATAAGTTTTTGTGATTTTCAACAACAAAATATTAGCAGACATAATTTCTCTGGTTTCCATTATTAGATAAAGAATCGATTGGGACCTTAATTCAATACTTTGGTTGAAAACTTTGAGATAAATTCTCATTTATGCATATACATTAGAGTGATTCAAAATAACACTGTAGTCGATTTTTCGGGAGTGCACCCCAAAACATCAAAGCTTAATTTGACAAAAAAAATCACTTAAAAGTTTGGGCAAAATCGAACATGTCAGAGATTATTTTTATAATTAATTGCAAAAACACGTTTCAATAGTGAAATTCTCGAAAATTCGCCCTACAAAAAATAAAAAAGCATATATTTTAAAACCGGCGTAGTTACTTATTTTAGATATCTCTCTCTATCAGCATCTGTTATTATTTTGATGTACAAAAGTTATTGTACTCGTCCAATGTGACAAAATAAAAACAAATAGTTAATTATATATGTATATGTACAAGTACATACATTGAAAAATAGTCTAAGCCGCAATTTATTCACATTCCATTTAATTTAAATTTGCTAATAAAAGTTAGACATTGGTCGATTTTAAATATTTTAAAGTAATTACCCTTTAAAGATTTTAAATGACGTTTTCTTTATTTACTAATTGTTTAATTAATTTAAATTCGGTTTTAGTTAAAAAGAAAAAATCCACCATTTAAGGGGTATATGTTAACGAACTGTTTCTTTTTATTAGCGTTGGCAGTCATTTTTTTATTTGCTTATTATTTTTGTGATCATAAAATGCGATGTGGAAAAAAATCCCTCAGAAATTAAAACATCTTCTGGTGCAAAAACAAACTATAGCTTTTATAAATGATTTTGATGATCTGTGTACAAATCAGGGGCCTCATCACGTAAAACAAAAACGATAGGACGATATCGTTTTCCATATTGCTATCTTTATCACTTCTAGGGCTGGCCACGAGACGAGAAAAGTCTCAGTTTCGCATGACGAGACCGAGACGAGACTGAAAATTTTCAATTTTAACGAGACCGAGACGAGACTTACAAAAGTCTCGTGGCCTACCCTAATCACTTCTGTAGAAAAAAAAAAAGGACAGCTTTCTCCAAGATCGTGTTTGTTTTACGTGATGAGGCCCCAGAGCTTAAAATTATCTAGGCTTTGAAAAACTCCAGTCTAAAAGTGGAAAAAATAGTTATGCAATGATTGGAATACCTCGAAAAACCTATACAGAAAGCATTTAGCGACTGGATTTGCATTCAGTGCACCAAAACTATCCTGAAAATTTAGAGTTTGTTCCACCAGAAGGTATTTCCATCCACACCTTTGTCGACTTTATTTGTTATTTAAGTTCCACTTTCAGAATATACATACAAACAAACAACTGACTGTCAACACTAATTGAAAGTGAATAAACCTTGTTTAGTGCCAAGCTATCATAATATTATTCATAAATTCAAAACAAATAAATGTGTTTTTGTAAAAACAAATTTTGTTTACACTTTAGCAAAACTAACATCTGTTTAAATAAACGTATCAAATAAAAGAAGTGGTTGCTAGCCCACTAAGAAAATTCAAATTTAACTTTTCCATCAAAAACAATTTCTATACAAACAAAAACATAAGTCTTTAAATAAAAACTTTATAAAATGACTAAAAATAAAAACAAAAGAAAAAACCCGAATGAATAACATCTAACTTGTGTGTGGCTTGTAAAAATGCTAGTTGTCCAAATGCAATTGTAAATTAGAAAAACCTTCATTAGGATGGGCACGATCAGGTGACCTCGGTGGTGCAATGCGTAGTGCAACGGCCTCTGTGGTAGCTTGGTCTAGGTTCGAATCCAGTTGACGGCAAAAACAATTTATAAATTAAAATTGGAACTATAGACTAAGCACCACTAAAAGGAATCTGATGATTGGTGTGGCAGCCATGAAATTGCAATAATTCCAGCCAAATGTAATACTCGGTGGTAGCCAACACAAGTGGTTGTTGTTCATTCAAAACCTTCAAAAACAAAAATAGTAAGGCATGTTCTTGTGGTATAGGTGGTAGTAATGACGCAAAGAAAAGGAAGACTAAAGGTGTTCTTTTAGAAATTAAAAAAGAGCTATTAAATAGATGGAGAGCTTCGGATTTGTTAACCAAGACTCAGCCAGAATCAAGCTTTCTGAATAAATAGATTTACTGTCATCAAAATACAAAAACGTCCATGTAATTATTAATTCCTTTTTTATTAAAAACAAAAAATTAAGAGCTATGTAATCCAACGAACAAGAGTGTAAAGCCTTAACTACATAGACTTACTTTTGTACAAAAGTGAGAAATAAATATATGTAAATGCTGAAGACACCTGCTTGCAAAAAACGATTGAAAATTGTGTATGGTGGCTTAATTTAGCTGTCAGAACAATTTGCGTATGTTTTTTTGCAAGCTGGTTTCCTTAGCGAACATTTTTATTTCTCACTTTTGTACAAAAGTAGGTCTATGTAGTTAAGGCTTAAGACTATTTATTTTCAAATTTGATAGTAGTCCAATCAAATTAGCAAAAATATCTACAAAAAATCGGGAGGAGAATTTTATTGTTTTATTTTAGAGACTACCTACCTCTTGGGGATTTTAAAATCACAAAATTCCAACAAAAAAACCCTCTGACCAGTAGAAATAAAGTTAAGATTTTTTTAAAGGAAAAAAAGCCGATTAGCTTTAAAATGTGGCTAAATTTGTAAATAAAAATTATTGGGGATGGGCAAAAAGTTCGTACTAAAAGGGTGTGTAAATGTCCCGTCAACTTTATATTTACTATTTTAAATTAAAAATATGGTGAAAATTTTTAAATTTTCAAGAAAGAAATTATCATATATATTATTTCTGTTGTCAAACTCCTTTTGTCTCATTTATATTTTCTATAAGTTTCGGAAATTTCAAATAATTCAATAAATGACAAATTTGACCTAAAGAATACCTCACTTTTAATCCATTGAATGAGTGAAAGAGAATAATATGTATTACTTCTGTAATTTAAAATTCTTTTTTTTTTTTCGCTGCACCTTGAGTGAGTGGGGGAGAAACATTCTTTAGTTACACCATGCATGAATGAAAGAAACATATTTATTTCTTTTGTAATGTATAATAATCCTCTTTTTTCGCTTGCACATTGTGTGAGTGGTGGAGAAACATATTTGTTACCTACTTCTGTTGATTGTAATCTTTTTTCTCATTATAAAAAGCCGAATGCATTTATTAGGTATCACTGGATTGCATGAATGAAAGAAACATATTTATTAATTCATTAATTTAAAATCTTAGAAGAAGAAATAAAGGAAAGGGCATATCGAGGAAAAGTGAGGCTTTTTTTTTTCAAAATAGTGTGAGTTGCTCAAACACAAATGCATTTACACATGGTCGGAATGCAGGGAAATAGAAAGCTTAATGCAAGGGCCCCAAAAAGAATTTTAAGCTGTGTTTTTGAGAGATGTATTTATGAGATTTAAGTTTAATAGTAAAAAAAACTTATTAAACTAAATAAAAAAGTGAAATAAATGTAAATATAGTGAAAACATGCAATACTTCATTGAAAAAAAAAAATATAAAACATTTGCGGTGTTAAATCCTGTAAATACAGCATGTGGAATATGAGACACAATCAGCCCGTGAGATGCAAAAATTGTAAACTCCATATTATAGGAGTTTTTACACGATTAAACGCATATTTTTTTAAATAAAGTATTGCAAATATTCACTATGTTAACTCTTATTTCACTTTTTTATTAAGTGTTTTCACAATTTTAACGTTTTGAAATCTGCGTTCTTTTTCTATAAAATGTTAACTATTGTTGTTGTTACAAAAAAAAAAAATTAAAATGTCATTGTTAAAAGTGTTACACTGTGTAACATTTCCCTTAGGAACGATCAATTTTAAAAATGTTGTTGGTATGTCAATCGAAAGGAGCTGAAAAAAAATCGAAACACATTTAGAATGAAAATAATCAAAGAAATTTTTTATTGCATCAAATTTTATTAGAAAAAATATTATGATCACTTAAATGCGCATACCTATAATATTTAAATTAAATTCTTCTAATTTGTTCATATCAATAATAAAAAGAATTTATTTATTTTGTTTAAACATTCTATTTGAAAATTTAAAGCCTTATTGAATGTGCATAATTTTTGCACGGGTCTTCTGGTATTATATAATAAAGTGTCGATTGATTTTATTAAATTTCCCCTACTTGTTCCCCGTTAGATTAGTAATATCAAATTACTTACATTTTTGTAGTGAAAGGTTTTACCTATAATTTAGTACCAGAATACCCGTGCGAAAATTTCACACATTCAATAAGGCTTTAAATTTTTAAATAGAATGTTTGAACAAAATAAATAAATTATTTTTATTGTTGATATGAACATATTAGAAGAATTTAATTTAAATATTATAGACATGCATTTAAGTGGTCATAATATTTTGTCTAATAAAATTTGATGCAATAAAAAAATTTCTTTGATTATTTTCATTCTAAATGTATTTGGATTTTTTTTTCAACCCCTTTCGATTGGCATACCAACAATATTTTTAACATTGATCGTTTCTAAAGGAAATGTTACAAAGTGTAACACTTTGTACAGTGACATTTTAATTTTTTTTTGACACAACAACAATAGTTAACATTTTATAGAAAAAGAACGCAGATTTCAAAACGTTAAAATTGTGAAAACACTAAATAAAAAAAAAAAAAAAAAAAAACTGAAAAGTTTTTTTCAGGGCTACTGCCTCTTGCGAGGAATTGACAAATCCTCCAAGAGTATCACTTGTCACGAATAAGTGCTTCTCTTCTAGCCGTTCGGATTCGGCATAAAATTGTAGGTCCCTTCCATTCCTGTCGAAAGGCGCACACAGGAATGGTTGCGAGTTGTTAGTCACTAGGCACTGGTTCTTCATGAGCCGTTGTGCCACCCGATTTATTTATTTTTTTCTAAATAAAAAAGTGAAATAAGAGTTAACATAGTGAATATTTGCAATACTTTATTTAAAAAAATATGCGTTCAATCTTGTAAGAACACCTATAATATGGAGTTTACAATTTTTGCATCTCACGGGCTGATTGTGTCTCATATTCCACATGATGTGATTTCGGGATTTAACATCGCAAATGTTATATATTTTCTTTTTCAATGAAGTAGTGCATGTATTCACTATATTTACATTTATTTCACTTTTTTATTTAGTTTAATAAGTTTTTTTTACTATTAAACTTAAATCTCATAAATACATCTCTCAAAAACTCAGCTCAAAATTCTTTTGGGGGCCCTAGCATGAAGCTATCTATTTCACTGCATTTCGACCCTTTGTAAATGCAATTGTGTTTGAGTTACTCACACTATTTTGAAAAAAAAAGCCTCACTTTTTCCTCGATATGCCCTTTTCTTTATTTCTTCCTCTAAGATTTTAAATTAATGAATTAATAAATATGTTTCTTTCATTCATGCAATCTAGTGATACCTAATAAATGCATTCGGCTTTTTATAATGAGAAAAAAGATTACAAACAACAGAAGTAGGTAACAAATATGTTTCTCCACCACTTACTTAATGTGCAAGCGAAAGAAAGAGGATAATTATACATTACAAAAGAAATGAATATGTTTCTTTCATTCATGCATGGTGTAACTAAATAATGTTTCTCCCCAACTCACTCAAGGTGCAGCGAAAAAAAAAGAATTTTAAATTACAGAAGTAATACATATTATTCTCTTCAATGGATTAAAAGTATGAGGTATTCTTTATGTCAAATTTGTCATTTATTGAATTATTTGAAATTTCCGAAGAAAAAAGTGTGGTATAACATAAAGTTTTTGTGCAATGTCATGAGTATGTGTAATTTCCTATTCAGTGATTAGTGGATTTGACTATTTTGTAAATGAGAAAAAAGGAGTTTGACAACAGAAATAATATATAATGATTAGGAACTTTGTCGTGCTATATCTTGAAAGTTATTTGACTTATATACATGAAATATAAATGCACAGAAATGTAGGAAATTTATTTTTTTGATAAAAAGTATTATAAGAGATTTTTGTGTCGGATGTACATTGGATGTGATAAACTTGAAAAACCATTTTTAAAATCGAAAATCTGCTGGTTTTATAGGAAGGAGCTTAAAAAAAAATTATAAGACAAAAATTGTAGAGAACAAATTACAAAACTATAAACTACAAAACGACTAAAAGCGGTTGAGAAAGTCGAGTAAACGCTTTTAAACGCCTTTTTCAGAACGGTGGACGAAGCACAGGGTTTTTTGTTGGAATTTTGTGGTTTTAGAATTCCCAAGAGGTACATAAAAATAAAACAATAAAATTCTCCTCCCAATGTTTTGTAGATATTTTTGCTTACTTGATTGAACTTCCATCAAATTTGAAAATGAACAGTCTTAAACTCTTATTCGTTCGATTACCGAGCTCTTTGTCATTTTTTTTTTTAATAAAAAAAGGAATTCATTGGACAAACTGGAATGTTAGAAGCTTAAAAGCTTGATCCCGGCTGAGACTTGGTAAAGAAATCCGTATCTCTCCGTCTATTCAACAGCTTTTTTTTAATTTCTAAAAAAAAACACCCTTAGGCTCGTTTCACACACATCCGGTTTCATTCGGTTCGGTTTGTATTCGGTGCTCTACGGTTTCTATTAGGTTTTTATTTTTGCCGTTTTATCGTTTCACACATATCAGGCACTGCCGAATACAAACCGAATAGAGACCGAACCGAATGTGTCTGAAACAAGCCTTCGTCTTCCTTTTGTTTGCTTCATCACTTTTAATCCTATACCTACCACAAGACCATCACTTATTTTTATTATTTAAATCATTTTATTAAGTTTTTATTTAAAGACTTGTGTTTTTGTTTGTATAGAAATTGTTTTTGATGAAAAAGTTAAATTTGAAATTTTTTAGTGGGCTAGCCACCACCTGTTTTATTTGATACGTTTATTTAAACAGATGTTAGTTTTCCTAAAGTGTAAAAAATATTTGTTTTTATAAAAATACATTTATTTGATTTGAATTTACGAATAATATGATAGCTTCAGTTTGTTCACTGTGTTACGGTTCGCGTACACTGAAACCGATTAACCGGCCGATTTCGGACACGAGCTGTTCGGACGAATACCTCGGACGTTCGTTTGCATAAACTTCTGCTGTTCTCGTCCGATGCCTATTTTTAACGATGGCGATTTTAAACGATGCCTGTAAAAAAAATACGTAAAAAGTGAACGTGGCCCTATTATAAACACAATAAATCAGTTTTTGAGTATTAATTTAATTTGTTTTTTATTTTTAATTTAATTTTATTCTGGCAAGAAATAACCGATAAACTGACATAAAATCCAAACAAGTTCGGATATGTCCGTTGATCGGTTATTAACGGGCGACACCGGACGATGCCGGTTATTGTGGTGTTCCGTCTGCCTTCGTTTACATAGGTTTGATTCTTACAGCCGAATTCGACCGACGACGGCCGTGCTTAATTCGGCCGATGACGGGTTATGTGTACGCGAGCCGTCAGGGCCCATTTATTCACAGTCCATTAAAAACTGGGTTGTGTGAAATTTTTTAAAATTAAATATAAATATGCAAGCTCTCTCGAAAACATCTTAATCGATTTTAATTAAACTTCGTATATATTATTTTTAGAATAATTTTAATAATGCTGCATCCCATATTTTTGCCAAAAAAAGTAACGACTAAAGATTTGTGTTTTTTTTAATAAACTAAATTTTTTTTACATATTCCCGAATATCTTGTCAATTGCTTTTGTTAGATTTTGTCATAAATTTGCATTCGGAAACTTCAAAGTTGTGTTTAAAATTTGTATAAATATTTTTATTTTTTAATTATTTGGCAGCGCAAAAGTGATCACACTCATTCTTTATTACTTTTATTTTTCTAGCTTTTAAAATTCCGCAAGGAAATAGTGAAATTTAACGATCTAAAAACATATAACTGATATAAGAAAGTCACGACTAAATCTTTTTATATTTTGTTATTTTTTGTGCACCACCTTAAGTAGAGTATTCCTCTGCTATGTTTACCATCAGAGGTGGATTCGAATACTTATGGGACTGGCTGTCGACTTTAATGGGACCCACTATCACATCGAGAATCTGGGTTTTAGTAAAGGGTTTTTAGCTTAAAAAAAAATAATAAAAGCTAATTGTTATTGATGGGTGTTTTCATCGGTACTTCTGATCTAATCGTAGTAGTAATTGGCGCAACATTATATAAAGCTTATTTTCAGGGTCTTAGAGTGACACTAGTTAACTATTTTTATTTTTTTAACTTTAATGTAGGTAGTTGTTTTATTTTTCCTGAATTATAAACACGTAAGCCCGTCATCGTAAAGAAAAAAATCTTTATTTTAGCTCCCGTATTTAG
Source organism: Melangyna quadrimaculata (assembly GCA_949320155.1). Classification (NCBI taxonomy): domain Eukaryota; kingdom Metazoa; phylum Arthropoda; class Insecta; order Diptera; family Syrphidae; genus Melangyna; species Melangyna quadrimaculata. The sequence goes on along the minus strand of OX439483.1, from coordinate 66,847,846 downwards.
GAAAACTACACCATGGAATAAGAATTTTCTGGGCTCAATCAAAAGGCAATTGCTTACTGATCCATTTGAGTCCGGAACAATCTTATTCCATGGTGTAGTTTTCCTAAACACGGGATTAGCTCAAGGGTGTCTGTTTATGTTTTGTGTCGCGCTAAGCTAACACCAAGTTAAAAAGGTTTACATAAATGACATACGGCATACGTTCTAGTGCGAAACCTAAAAATAAATAAATCAGACTTTGACGATTTTGGCTTTTGACTGAAATGCAAGAGTTTAACTTTAAATTTATGCAGTGAGTTTACATCGACTATAAATTTCAGAAACGTCAATTTTGCTATAGTGTCACAGAAAATTGAAAAAAAAAAAAACGCTCTCGTCGACGTTTTTTATATTTTTTTATATTTGACTGATGGTGAATTTTGTGAAATTTTAGAAAAGAATAAAGAAAACAACAGATAAGTGGAAAGTAACAAAAATAAATATAAATTTAGTTGACAATGAAATTATATTTATAGATCTATTTGTATTGACAATATTATAATATTGTATAGTTTTAATTTCTTTCAATTTTGTGCCGAAAATGAAAAATTATATCGGCGGAAAACTATCACAATCATACTTACGGTTCGCGTACACTGAAACCGATTTATCGTCCCATTTCGTGTCGGAGATATTTGGACGAATGTGTCGGACGTTTGGCTACGTACACTCCTACCGTTCTCGGTCGATTCTCGTTTTTAACGCTGTCCATTTTGTATGTATTGTCTTTTCGAAATTAGTCTCTAAAATTACTTCAATTTTTGTTTTATGCCCGCAATACACAATTCCATCTCTGATGAAACTTCTTATATTTTTTTTTACTTTAAACAGCAACACATTAATTAATTTTTCAATATTTATTTTATTTTATATCTGTTCTGCCAAGAAATATCTGGCAAACTGTGTAAAATCCAAACAAGTTCGGGTTTGTCGGTTGATCGGTTACTAACGGCCGAAAACGGACGATATCGGTTGTAGTGGTGTACGTGCTATCTTCCCTTTACATATTGTGGTGAATATGCCCAGTTATTTAAACAACGACACATTAGAACAACTTTGCGCGCCATCTATGAATGAAATAAATAATTAAATCCATCACGGTTGGTGTCCAGGCTCGTATGTACTGGAATAATTGACGAAACATTTTTGGAAAGCACCATCTAGCAGACCCTAGAAAATTCTAGAGCCCTTTATTTCGGATATACATACAGGGCCACCAGTCCAAAGCGGCAGTTTTGATTTTGAAAGTGAACGAATACATGTCAGTGTGAATAAAGAGTTGCATACTTGTGCTTGGTTATAGTAAAAGTAGTAGAAATAAAAGATATGAAATAAAAGCGTTTTATTTTGTGAAGTAATTGTTGTTTCAGTTTGAATAAAGGAATTAAGTTTTATTTGCGAACCCGTAGTAAAATATTACAATATATTTGATTCAATCGGTCGAGTCCGTCCGACGACGGCTTATCATTATTCGGCCGATAACGGGTTATGTGTACGCGAGCCGTTATACTCAATTAACTCGCAGGGGAATTTCAAATGAAACGCACAACAAATTAGGGCTAGTCTTGAAGTTTGTTCATTTCAGAACTTCAAAACGAATGTCCATCGGTATCTCCTTTCAAATACTTCCCTATTTTCCTAAATAAAAAAAAAAAGTTAGAATTACAACTTAAAAATTTTAAGAATCGAGTTATTGGATTAATTGTCGTGAATTTGTCGTGAAAGAAAAAAAGGGTGGGTAAACATTGACCAAAATTTGTGTCTTAGTAGGATATGACAGACTGACTGAAGAGCCCACTGTCATGTCTGGGCGAAACACATTAATTTCTTGAGTTGTGGTCACTTGTACTTTTTAATTGAATTATATTCATTCACTCCACTTAAAACAGAAGTAATTTTAATATTTTAATATTTAAATTTCTTCATCTTCTTATGAAAAAAAATCACCTTTTTATGACAAAAAGCCCTAAAATTGAATTAAGAAAAAAAAAAAAAAAAAAATACCATTTTAGGGGGTTATGTCATAAAAAGGGGACTTTTTTGAAAAAGGGGCAGTCAAATAATTTAGGAAAAAAGTTTTGGTATGGTAGTGGTAGATATATTGAAAAAGTGCGATTTTAGGGGGTTAGGGCTTTTTTGATTTTTTTCTTAGAAATAAATGCGAGACACATTTTTTTCTTCCATGACAAATTTACGACAATTAATCCATTTACTCGTTTCTTAAAATTCTGAAGAGGTAATGCTAACTTGACAGACATCATTTAACTTCTTCTTCTAGTGCTAGAGGTCTAGTGCTAGATGTGGGTATTTACAGTGAAACCTATTGCGGACAGGTCCCTTGAACGGACAGATCCTTTATAAAGCAGTGTTTCCCAACCTTTTGTATGCTATGACCAACAGAAACGTTCAAAAATCCTCATGTCCCCATAACATTATATGAAGATACCTAAATAATTTTGAACAAAAATCTGAAATGTCCATTGAAAAAATTGAATAGTTGACAAGGAAGAAATCCATTGATATTTAGTAAACCGTAAGTTTATTTTCAAAACATACGTATGTTTTGAAAAAAAAAAAACAGTTTTAAGTATTTTTTAGAAAATTGTCCCTACTGTTTAAACGGGAAAGGGGAACAAAATGTATACGCTCTAGCTTTTTGTCATACCTTATGCGAATCCACCTCTTACAAGATGTTTTGACAAAGGCCGGCAAATTTGATAAATAATTAATATTTAACTTTTTGTACCACCCGAGTCTAGTTTAAATTTAATTAAATTTCAAAAGCATAGAAACTAAGCAAAAACTGAATTGATCAATATTTAAATTAAATTCCATGTTATACTTAATTAAACATGCAAATGTAAGCGACAAGATAAATAAACAAACATAAACAAAATACTTAATAAATATTCAGTTAATAAGTCAATTATTCAGGTTTAACATTTCAGAGATATCAGCATTCTGAATTCATAATTTCTTCATTTCATTCTTAAATTCTTACAGCCGTATCTATAAAATTATCTAAAAATGCCTTTTAGAGGTTATTTAGTTAAGCTTGCTTAAATATTAAAGTTGCCTTTAAATCACGTTACTTAAATTTGTATCTATAATCAATATTCCTTTCATACTTAACTAAACAGCCGTAATGTAACGTAACGCAAGAAAATTGACAAAACTGCTACAAATTTCTAGTACATTTTTCACTCTCAGGCTATTCCTGTCAGATTGCAACAAAAAAAAGCATACAATAAATAGCGTACAAATAATAAGACAGAAAGAGAAGCAACTGTTTGTATGTGTGTATGCATCGTCAAACACAGAAAACGGAAGTAATGAAACCATTCCATTCTGTTTTTTTTTTTTATTTGGTTTTCACAAATTTCTTTCCTTCTTTGGTAAGCAAGTTTGTGGGGACATAAACAAATATATTAATTTCTTAAAAAAAAAAAAACAATAAAAACCATTAAAACTCGCCCATCATAAGCACAGGCACAGTGCACACTGAACCTACGCACAATTTGTTTTCATAAAAAAAAAAAAAAAAGCAATTCTCATGTGTCAAGATATATTTAAGTTGGCTTTGGGCAGCCTTTAAACGCGGTGGATGGCGTTTAAGTTACGAGGGGTTTAAGTTACGTTGCTTAAATGTGAAAATTGATTATAGATATCGTTTTCACACTTAAATGATATTTAGAGGAAGTTTAAAGTTAAGAAGCATTTAAAATGTCTTTATAGATTCGGCTGTTAATGTGTCTGTCTAGATCAAGAATTATATTATGTTTGTAACTTCATTAAGCTACTCAAACAAAATCTAAAATCAAGTTTTTGTTTTTCTTTATCAAAAGAATTTCAGCTTGTTTTCATATTTTCGTTACTGAACTGAGAATTTTGGGTGACGTTTTAATACTATATACTATAGCAGATTTTGGTCGTGAAAGGAAACCAAAAGATTTTAATAGTAAAGGTAGTCGCGGTGAAGGTGATACCGAATACGTTCGTCTGCCAGCATGTAGTGGCCCCCTTACCACGCAATAGTGCATCTAAAGTACAACTTTTCTGAAAATAGAAATCAAGTGTAATACAACTTATAACATAATATAATAATTTTAACTATATGCCTGTAAGACCTCAGGTCTTTTAAATGCAATGCACGGCACTAGTTAGAAGAAAATGGAAGGAAAGGAAAGATTTTTGTTGGCACAGTGGATTGAGAATTAGAATTATCTCATGAAATTTCACGGGTGGCATCCAGTTTTAAGCTGGGGAATATAGAAAAGAATGCAACCTTGGATGGGGCTGGAAACCACACGTCCAGGTTAGCAGTCAAAAACTATATCCACTGTGCCATTTTCACTTGACGCCATAAACTCCCTGATTACAAAAATGGATTCGACAGACGTCTAAGTGGCCCCCAAACCCCCGACGGATGCCCCTGAAAACGCGCTATTTTTTGGCGTTTTTTGTCAAAAAGGAAACCACTTGAAATGTATCACAAACGAAAGATTTTGACCCCCTGAGTGGGAATATTTACATGACAGTCGTTAAATTTTTAGATAACCGATGAATGCCATGTATGCGATGTATTGCAATCGGAAGGTCTTGACCCAAAAAAAAAATTAAAATGTAAGTGACAGACGTTTGAGTGGCCCCAAACAACTGACAGTCGCGATACACCTAATTCACGGATGTTATTATTTTTGTTTTAATTGTATATTAGTGGTAGCTTCTTCAAATGTTTACCAATTAAAAGGTTTTGACTCAAGACAGTGAAAATATAAGTTACAGGCGTTTGAGTTACGCCAAACTGCTGAAAAGCGCGATAAAAGTCGCGGATGTAATTACTAGTTTATCAAATAGATTACATGCAGACAGTAGCGGATCCAGGGGGGGGGGGGCTAAAGCCCCACCCCACAGCCAATTTGTAAAATTCAATTCATAATAGCCTGAAAGGTTTTACATTCTGGGCTAAGCAATTAATATGTTTGCAGTGTTTTTTCAACCCCCAAGGAAATTTGATAAAAAAACGAGGTTACACCATTATTTGTTTATTCGATGTAAGAGCTAGATAATTTCCAAGATAACTGGTATTTTTCCAAGCCAAAGACAATTTGATGAAAAATACTATGTTGGGGCTGAATAATTTAAATCCCTAGCCCTAGGTTTCCGTCTAAGCCTCAAGAGAAAACAGAATAGTATAGAAAAAAACGGACTAGGGGCTAAACAATTTACACTTCATTTTCATTATATGAATTTGGGGCTCGATTTTTTCTACGAAAGCTGTTATTTTTTCAGGCCCCAAGACTATTTTCTGAAAAAAAAATAAATAAATTGGGGGTTAATAATAAGCCCCAAGAAAATTTATAAAAATAAACTGGGGGCTAGACAATTTACACATTATTTTCATTATACGAATTTGGGGCTCAATAATTTCCACGAAAGCTAATATTTTTTCAAGTTGTTGTTTTTGTGGTAATTTGTTGTGTTTGATTGTACCTGATGCAGAGTCCATTGTTTTTTATCGTCTTTATTAGATAATTCTCGTTTCGATTGTGTGAAAATTGACGTTTATGGCTGGTAAAATAATGTTCTGATAGTTGTTTGTCCTGGAGTATCAGATGGTTATATTTTATTTTGATTGTTGCACTTATATCTATGTTCCTCATAGCTTCAGTTTTTTTTAGCAATATCTCTTATTCGACATTTTCCCTCAGTGTGTCGTCAAAAATGCGGAACGCACGCGTAACGCATGCGGAACGCATGCAAAACGCACGCGGAACGCATGCGAAATGAACGCGGAACGCATGCGTAACGCACGCGTAACGCATGTGGAATGCACGCTCCTACGGGCCTGGCGGAGGAATGATTTACCTGTTGGGGGTAAGGGAGAGGTTCACGTTCTAAAAACACTATGGTGGGCTGGCCTCTCCTTTGCCCGGTGATTGTGTCGACGGACTCTCCTTATCTGACCGAACTGGGCAGTCGCTGGCACGAACGACTGATTTATCGAACCCAAACGTTGCATGGAGCCACTGCTCCTATGGGTCTGGTGTGGAGTTGTTCACTCCAGTGAGGGTAAAGGAAAGGCACACGCCCTTAAAAGACAATGATGCGTCAACCTATCCTCAACCCGGTATTTACGCAGCGACTGACACTCCTTCAATCAATTTGTAAACGACTTTTCCAAGCTTCAGCTTGTTAGAACTGTATCGACGCCCTCTACGGGCTATGTCATAGGATTTATCATAGGTTTCTTTTATGGGGATTAATCCCCAGGGTATCACAATGCATCTACACTGATCTAAGTGTGACGGTAACAAGATTAACTGTCAGCCCACTAACCTAACCTAAGAGGTTGGAAAGCACTTTAGATATTATTGGCATTTCTATCTTTACCATTTCATTTTGAATGTAATCGTTTCAAAAGCTTTTGTTATTTTTCAGACTTCTCAAAGTTTGCTCTATATCATCAATTTGGAAGCTCGCAGTGTTTGAAATATTATTTGAAGCGACTAAAATGGAACTGTTTGTTACAAGAGTTGATTTATACAAGTTCCTGTAAAAGTTTGTTGCAACTTCGTTAATTTCTTCACGTAGAGTAATGACACTCTTCTTAGAATTAAGGTGATTAATCCATATTTTGTTGGGTTCTAAAATTTTCTTAATCCTTTTGATAGATCCTGTATTTTCCAAAGTTTTCTTGATCAGATTGTTATTAAACTCTTCTAAATCCTGTTTGATATGTAGTTTGCATTCACAGCGAAGTTTTTTAAGTTCAAGTTTTTTGACAGAACTAATGCATTCCCTTCTTCTCAAATCTTCTCTTTGTGCTATCAAAGATTTTGTTGTATTTTTAAGTTTGTCTACTCTTTTATTTTTCGGTTTATATATAGTTTCAGATGCTAGTTGAATAATTTTATCAGAGATGTTATTGTAGGTATTTTGAAGATTTAGAGATGAATTGTTTTCCGAATAAGGTATAATCAGAGTTTCTCTTAATTTCTGGTTGAAGTCATTAATGCTTGCTTCTGATGGAGTGACTTCTAGAGATAAATTCTTATTTATAGGATTCTTTTTAGTCGAGTGATTGATTTTTACATATGCTCTTGCCATTCTATGGTCTGAATCAAACTCAAACCTGTTCAATACATCAATATTTTTTATAATGTAACGAGACCATTAGGAGATTTCCAAGTCCATTTTCTACCATCCTTCTTATGAAACATAGTATTGTCTGCTGTGAGGCGATTTTCCCACAAAAATTGTATTAATCGTTGCCGTTAGTTATTTGCAAATTGTAAGTTTAAAACTTTAATTGTTATCGGAAACGCCACTGTTTAAGCATCTTGTCTTGTTGTTTAAAAAAATTTAAAAATTATTCAATCTGGATTGTTTTTTACGATGTATGAATGCTTTATGAGGGTTGGACATTTTGAACACATTAGAATTTATCACATGAAAACAAAAATTGTAACACCAATAAAATTTAAAATTTTATGATAAAAAAGAGAAAAAATCGCAGGTATGCTAAAATTATCAGTTTATATCTAAAAAGCATTTCAATCAAACTAGAAGTAGAAACCTTTTCATAATTTAAAGATGGAAAAAGCTAAAGTTGAATTAATCTGAATATATGTACATTTTGATATTTCTAATAATTAATAATTATTCCTTCTTCGTGACCTTTTTTTTAAATAATATTTAAATCATAAAGCCCACTTGGGGTTTAAATATCTAACAATTAATTATATTTAAATTTTGTTTTTTTTTCTCACCAACAGAAAAACTACAACGATTTAATGTACGCCAAAGTGTTAGAAGTTCGACAAGAACATGCTTGCCTTCAATACAAAAACTACTCACACGTCTTTAGGAAAAAGTCCTTTCTCGACATTATGAGACTTTCGGCACTGGCAGTAGGAATTGGTATTGTTTATGGAGCCGAAACAGCTTTTGTATCACCAACTTTATTACAAAACGGAGTTGACCATACAACCATGACAATGGTCTGGGGACTATCTCCCTTGTTAGGCTTACTTCTGGGACCGATTATTGGCTCGATCGGTGATCAATGTAGACTTAGCTTGGGTCGAAGAAGACCAATAATATTGCTGCTCTCTGTGGGTATGGTAATTGGTTTAATTTGTTTGCCATTTGCCAGAAATATTGGGCAGTTCTTTGGTGATGATGGTTTCGAACTTAATTCGACCATGATAGAAGTTAACAACACAGTTTCGGCAGCATTATCAACAACAAAATCATCGCCAATAGAGAATAAGCCTAATTTGAAGGTTGCAGTGATATTAACAGTTTTGGGAGCTATGTTAATGGACTTCAATGCTGAAACTTGTCAAAACCCGGCAAGAGCTTACTTGCTTGACGTTTGCATTCCCGAAGATCATAATAAGATTCTTAGCACGTATAGCGTAATGGCTGGTTTGGGAAGTGCCTTGGCATACGCTATCGGTGGAATAGACTGGGAAGGCACTGCTTTGGGGCAGTTTATTGGAGGCTATCTGCAAACTGTCTTTACCATCGATATATTTCTGTTTGTTGTGTGCTTTTGTATAACATTCTTTAGCTTCAGCGAAATTCCACTGCCCCTTCTTGAAAGGGATAAGCTGTTACAGCCATTGAACAACAATCACAACAATTTGTGTCTTAATGTGAGTAACATGATAACAGTGAATCGTTTTGATATAATTTTGACAATTGTTAGAACAACCTATCCCTGCAACTAAGCAGTGACATAAAGGAAAGCCATGGAATTTCTGAAAGCTATTCGCTACCGATGATGGAGGTTGATCCAATCGATGTGGAAGTCGAAACTGTGTCCTTGGGAATGTACCTGAAGAGTATTGTGGTCATGCCGAAGTCTCTGTGGGTGTTAAGTTTGACGAATCTGCTCTGTTGGATGGGACACATTTGTTACTGTCTATACTTTACGGATTTTGTGGGTGAAGAAGTATTCCATGGTGATCCAACTGTATGTATTTTTAATTCAACCAATGATTTTATTAATTTTCTATATTTTTAAGGCACCAGTTTCATCGGAAAAACACAACTTATATGTGGAAGGAGTTCGATTTGGTGGCTTGGGACTGGCCATTTATGCTCTATCGTGTGCTTTTTATTCATACATCGTTGATAAGCTGATGGTTTGGTTTAAGTAAGTTCTGAGTTTAAAAATTTCCTTTTTTTTTTACAGATTTCTTTTTTTTTCAGACCAAAATATGTTTTCGTAGTTGGAATTTTGGTGTTTGCAATTGGAATGTTAATTTTAGCTGCTTGGCCAAGTAAGCTTGGAGTTTTATTTCTCAGTATTACAGCAGGGATCATCTATGGTACAATTTACACGGTTCCCTATATTATTCTTGCCAATTATCACACCAAGGGTTGTGTAAGTTTTTGTTTTTTTTTTTTTTTGTGTTTTAATTCTATCTATCTGTCTATAATTTTTCATTTTCAGTTTGAAATCCGCGATGGGATTAAAATTCCATTAAAAGAACCTCGAGGATTGGGTACCGATATTGCCATTATCAGCAGTATGTTATTTTTAGCTCAACTTGTTATGTCATTGAGCGTTGGCCATTTGGTTACGTGGACGGGAACAACTAGTGCAATATTTTATGTATCTAGTGGATTGAGTGTGTGTGCAGCTATATCAGCAATATTTGTTTTGTATATTTGAAACTGTTAAAATTTAACGAATCTTATAGATAGAATAATTATAGGAAAGGTCGATTTTTAAATTTTTATTAAAAGTGGTACCTACTTAACGCCGATTGTTCACAATCGGCAATTTAACAGAAATATTTTTATTGAATTAAATATGTACATACAAAAATAATAATACGTTATACAATGTAAGTTTAAATCGTTATTAAAAGAGCGAGAAATTAAAAAAATTATGACTTTCTAACAAAAATTTTTTGAAAAGGCAACAAGGGAAAAAAATCTGAAACAACTGTTTGGCAATACGAAAAACTAGGACCGTCTAAGGTAATGATTTATTCAGGATCCTTGGTTGTTATGCTTCTTCGATAGTTAAACGTAGACTCTAGCGATAATTGATTAAAAATGTAATTATTTGTGGAATGTGAAATTTTATCCCGAATAGAATAGAAATCTGACAATCTCAAAGAAAGTGCATGGTTTGATCCGAGCTCTCAGGAAAGGAGGACATTAGTGTTCAGTCTTCAGTGAAGTAAGTAGGGTCAATTAAACAGAGGATCATGACATGGTCAAATATTAAGACATAAAATACTACAGTATCCCCAAGGTATATATGTATAATGTTTGGTAATTTGTAAAAAAAAGCAAATTACAGAAAGCAAAGGAGAATGGGCAAATTTGTATGTAAATTGGGTGCGAGCGGCCAAGAATGGTTTTATTATTTTTGTATGTGGTTTGGTCCTACAAGTACGGTGTAGAAGTTTTTTCGTTGTGGTAAACTCCAAACTGGTATAAAATGCATTTTTATGTTTAACACTTTAATAGAGTTTTAGGGTTTAGAGTCTAGTTTAGAAAATGAAAGTGAAATATCAATTAAAGACATCAGTCTCGAAGATATTTGTTATAGACAAAGCGCGCAGCATCCGACTGTGCGCCTTCCACTCAGACAGGAACAGTAATAATGTGCAATAGCTGCTCTTCCATTCCTTTTGTGGGCCAATCACAACGTACGAATAATAATTCCTGTCTAGACTGCATTCGGATACGCAACAACCAAATGTCTTGCTCTTGGATATATTGCGTAAGACCTCTTACTTGTTGTTCTAACATGTGACTTAAAGCTCTATTCAAATATTCTTGCGGAACTTTCTTAAGTTCCGAACCAATTGAGAACCGTTCTGACCAGCGCCAGCGTCATCAACCAAAAAAAGCATGGTTGAGCCTAGCATTCGTGTAAAGAGGGCAATCTTATCATTTGGTACTCCATTCTTAGAAATCCCTAGTGAAGTAGGTATACTTGGACCAAAATGCAATAGGAAAAGTGTAGCCTTAATAAGCTTGTCCTATCTCCGCCACCGGTTTTCTTAACGATATGACTGAAAGTATCGGTTGTTTTTTTTTCTTTTTAAAAACCTGCGATGAAATAAGAAATTTCATACTGTTGCCTCCTGAACTCGTAAAAGCGGCCTGGTAAAATACCCGCCTGGTACGTATTGTGTCACTAGACATAGACTAGACTAGAAATAAGGATAACGCATCAGATAGTTTTTGAAAATGCCATCTGCCCCAAATATGCATTTGAAAAATGCATTTGCAAATGTCTTCATATCTCTTTTCCTAAATGCACTGCAACGAAATGCACATACTGAAAGTTACTCCCTTGTAGCAGACCTTTCATTTGACACTAATTTCATTCGTGGTCGCTCGCACCCAAAAATGCCCATTCTCCTTTGCAAAAAGACGATAAAGAAATTTAAATATTAAAATATTGAAATTACTTATGTTTTAAGTGGAGTGAATGAATATAATTCATTGTGTGTCGCCTAGGTATAACAGTGGGCTCTTCAGTCAATCTGTTATACGATACCCTACTAAGACACAAATGTTGGTCTTCTGGCTGTGGTTTTTATAAGAGTCGGTAAACGTCGACCAAAATTTTTGTCTTAGTAGGGTATAACAGACCGAGTGAAAAGAGCCCACTATTATATTATACCAGGGCGAAACACAATTATTTCTGGACGTAAGGTCACTTGTACTTTTTAATTGAAAGCAAATTTGCTTCCAGCGGAGTTTGGTGTCAATTCTACAATGCCCTTAGAATTGATAATAATTCAGCCGATAGAGATAGAACCTGACTTGTAACTTATACTTGTGCCATAAATTAAGTAAATACTAATAGCATTGAAGACCGTTGTAATAATATCAAGAACTGTAAATATGATGCGCCCAGCGCAATAGCTCACTCACAATATTAATCAATGAATTAAGTGTGAAAGGCGTTTAACAAATGGAGCATTCATTAGATCTTAAAAAAACGATGAAATCAGAATTTTAAAAATAGAATATCATATAAATAGAGAAAAATACTAAGAACAATCATCATTCACTTAAATCAATTCAAATACTGCGAATTATCTAAAACAGAAGAATGGTTGGTCGAATTTATTATTTTTTAAAATAAAATTAATTGATGGGAAGGTCCCTAAAAATAAATCTTCATTAATCTATTTATTTTTCCAGAAATACTTTATGGTCCTCTTCGCTGTTATTGCTACAGCTGCATCAGCTGCAGTTTCAACTAAATACCTTCCTCCAGTTCAGGTGTTATTCCTTTAAACGAATACTTGCCCCCAGTAGCTGCTCCAGTTGCTATTGCTTCTGAGGAACCCACCATTCTAGCTGATGATGGTTACCGTTACAAGACCGTCAAGCGTTTCCGTTTGAGGCATCGTCGTGATGTCAACGAGCTCCCGTCCAACGAATACTTGCCTCCAGTTCAAGCAGCTCAACTTGCTCTTCCAGAACCCCAGCCCGAGATTCAAACCGTCTTGGCTGATGATGGATACCGTTACAAGACCGTCAAGCGTTTCCGTTTGAGGCATCGTCGTGATGTCAACGAGCTCCCGTCCAACGAATACTTGCCTCCAGTTCAAGCAGCTCAACTTGCTCTTCCAGAACCCCAGCCCGAGATTCAAACCGTCTTGGCTGATGATGGATACCGTTACAAGACCGTCAAGCGTTTCCGTTTGAGGCATCGTCGTGATGGCAACGAGCTCCCATCCAACGAATACTTGCCTCCAGTTGAAGCAGCTAAACTTGCTCTTCCAGAACCCTAGCCAGAGATCCAAACCGTTTTGGCTGATGATGGTTACCGTTACAAGACCGTCAAGCGTTTCCGTTTGAGACGTCATTAGAAAAAGTGACTTTGTGATATTTTTAAATCGAGTTTACAATGAATAAAAAAATAGGTATAAACAATTTTTCTGTATTTTTTGTTTTTAAATTGGAGTCATTTTAATTTTATTTAGGGAAAACTAACTCGCATTAAACCAGCTTGTTTAGTTCTAATATTGGCTTGAGTACATTTCCAATCAAATGTTATTTTTGGTGATATATAAGTTTCGTCCCATTTTGTGCCTACTTTTTCTTCCCTAATCTTCTTCGTTGACTTTCTTAACCGCTTGCAATATTTCATCAAGGTTTGCAACTTTGTTGAAAGGAAGATGGTCATTTGTTCATTTTATTACTAGAAATCAAAGTTTACATCCTGGGAACTTCAATTAATCCTGCATTTTTTGAGCAATTTTTTTAAACAGCCCATCTCGAAAAATTCAAGTTTCTGTCAAGGCCCTAGTTAGTTTTTAGTAGGGAAAATCTAGACGGGGAAATCTTGTCAGATACATGACAAGCTCTTGCTGGATTTCAGTACCAACAATTTGGACGAGGAAGCTTTTCAAACACTCCTGAGGCCCTCCCTAGTAAAAAATTGTTGGACATGTTTTGGTACCCCATCAGGAATGTCTATTGTGGATACCAAAAACAAACATTTTATAACCTTTGTCTTTTTTTCATATCACACTTTTTATTGTGAGTGTAAGACATCTGTTTATTATTGGGTTGTATAATGAGGAAAAAGTCAGATCCAAAACAGAACAGAACAGCACAGATTTATGAGAAACGTCAGACAAATTAGAACAGAAACCCTGTTCTTAGTGGTTTTACTAAAAAGCAAGTACACAAAATCCTATTCTTTTTTGTATGTAAAGGGTTTTCCTAAGAGTTGTTATTTTGAATAGCCCGTTATTTCTGTAGTTGGCACTTTTTAAGCTGTAATTTTTGTCATTTGACAAGAAGAAACTACGCCATTAATAAAAATCCATGAAATCCGCGTTTTCCAAAATGGCGGATTTCCCCAGGGGGATGGCATCCCGAAAAACTGGGCATAAGCTTTCCTAATAGCTCTCTTTCAGGTATAAAAAGCCGTCAGCCGTCCTATATTTCGTATATCGAAATCGATTGTTTTTTTGTTAATTTTCCTGTACTATTTATATAGTAAAAATTTTATATCACAAAATTTTTTTAAGCTTTAAAATTAATATTCCAAAAAAAATAATTTTTCAGAAAAACACCCTTGAAAAACTTTGAAGAAGAAGAAAGTTAAAAAAAAAAATTATAATTTGACCTAACAAGTGCTGCCGTTGTTCTTAAATAATTAAATTAATATTTGTTAAGTCAAATTCCTGCTTAAACGGAAGGAAACCCCTACACCCTCTTTTTTTCTTATCCAATCCAATAAAAAGATAGAATTTTTTTTGTTATAAATGTTTGTCTGTAAAAAATGACGCCGATCAAGATCTCAAGGCCGTTCAAAATATCAAGACTGTTCAAGATTTCAAGACCGTTCAAGATCTCAAGACCGTTCAGGATCTGAAGACCGTTCAGGATCTCAAGGCCGTTCAAGATCTCAAGGCCGCTCAGGATCTAAAGGCTGATCAAGATATCAAGGCCGTTCAAAATATCAACACCATTCAAGATCAAAAGACCGTTCAGGATCTCAAGACTGTACAGGATCTCAAGGCCTTGAGATCTTGAACACGTATCGCACGCGTAACGCAAGCGTAACGCACGCGGAACGCATGTGTAACGCATGCGTTCAAGATCTAAAACCGTTCAGGATCTCAAGGCCGTTCAAGATCTCAAGGCCGATCAAGATCTGAAGGTCGTTCAAAATATCAAGACTGTTTAAGATCTCAAAACCGTTCTGGATCCCAAGACCGTTTAGGATCTCAAGGCCGATCAAGATCTCAAGGCCGCTCAGGATCTCAAGGCTGATCAAGATCTCAAGGCCGTTCAAAATATCAACACCATTCAAGATCTCAAGACCGTCCAGGATCTCAAGACCGTACAGGATCTCAAGGCCTTGAGAGCAAACGTGTGCGTGAGTTACATACCTCAGACGACACATGCCTCAACCCAGGTCATCGGCACCAACGGCACCAACAACCATCATCAGCAGTTTCCCACAATTAATTTATAAAAGCATTTCATAAGATCTTATTTCATTTTATTTCATATTTGCAATTCTATTTCACATTTTCCTTAAACGTATTTCTGTTTGTAAAATAGCCGATTCATCATTTGATTGATATAAAAATTGTAATGCATAGCATAAGAGTTTGAGTTTGATAATAAACACAGCACTGAGCTGTTCATAAAACAAAGGTTGATTTTTTTTTTATTAAGCGCTACACTTCCTACCTTAACTGGCGCAGTCGAACGGAACGAGTTAAGATTATCGACGGTTAATCGGAAAATCCAACTCGTAAAAGAACTCTAATATAATACAAGTGTATACGGAAGAAAAATTCGAAGGTTCATCGGAAAAATATACCATAGCTAAAAAAAAAAAAAAAAAAAAAAAAAAAAAAATATAGTCAATCTTTCAACAGTTCAGTGCAAGTGATAAAAACACTGTCGAAGGCAAATCGAAATAAGTGTGACGGGATAACTTTTTTGAGAGCAAATTCGAAGGCAAATCGAAATAAGTGTAACGGGATAACTTTTTTGAGAGCAAATCGAGATAATAAACACTAATATACGAGGAAAATTTTTTTTTTCTCCGAGAGTGAATCTAAAACGTCAACGAGATAAAAGATAATATTTTTTTTTTTTTCGGGAGCAAACCGAATATTGTGAAAATAATATCAGTGCGATACATAGACACTCATCGAGACATCTAAAAGTGCAAACAAAAACCTGGAGGAGCAGCTCAACAGTATGAACAATAAGAAATTTTATATCACGTAAGTCGAAACAACGAATTTCATCCCATGCTCCCATTTAAAATCCCAAAAATTAAAAATAATCCTTATCCACCTCAAAGGAAAAAGTTAGTCAACTCCAATAATTTAAGCATAGGAATAAATAAAGAATTTAACTTTGAAAATATAAATTTAAATATTGAAAAATCTGAAAGAGATAATTTAACTAAAAACATTAGCAAGCATTTAGATAGTGATAGTGAAACTTATTTAGAAAGTAGAATTAATCTAAACATAAAGAGAACTATAATGTTGAATGGTCAACAAGAAGACCCAGCAGCAGCAGCAGCCGCTGCAGCAGCAGCAGCCGTCGCTGCATCAGCAGCAATAGAACTCATGAACTCACTTAGAGTTCCAGAGATAGTCAAGGACATTCCAACCTTCGATGGAAATCCAAGACTTCTCTTCGATTTTATTAAAAACGTTGAAGAGATATTATCTCTTCTCGAGGGTATCGATGGCACAAATTTGTGCAGGGTCATACTCCGAGCCATAAGGAATAAAATCGTTGGCCCAGCCAACGAAGTCCTCAACGTGTACGGGACAACGTTATCTTGGGTCTCTATTAAAACGAACCTCATAAATCACTATTCGGACAAACGGAACGAAACGTCGCTCATACGCGACCTTCACAATTTAAAACAAAATAGCAAAACCTTAGAAAATTTTTTCAGCGAAGTTATGGAAATACAAGCATCCATGAATAATCATATACAGATACATGAAAAAGAACTCAACGTGATAATTGCAAAAAATAAACTATACCAAGAAATGTGTTTAAATACCTTCCTTGCAGGACTTAGAGAACCTCTTGGTTCCACAGTGAGGGCAATGAAACCTTCAACCCTATCAGAAGCCTTTGCTTATTGCACAAAGGAACAGAACATTTCATATATGAAACACGAACCATTATATTTCCAACAACAAAAGAAATTTGTGCCCCCCGTTTACCAATTCAATCCACAACCTCAAGTCTTTCTCAGAAAACCACAGACACCAAACCACACCGTTAACTTCAACTCACGTTATAGACCAGGGCAACAAATGTATAATTCTCTTAACCCTTTTAACCCACAAACAAGACAAAATCAACATCACTTAAATCCTATACCAGGACAAGGTAACCACCATTTTAACAGACCTTTTAAAACGAACCCCGGCTCTGGCCAATTCTCACATAGACAACATATAGCTCCACAAGAACCTATGGAGGCAAGTACCACGTACTCCAAACTCCAATCCCCAACACAACACAGTTTAGGTCTACAAAACACCAGAACACCCAGCAACTTTTTCAAACAAGCAGGTCCTTCTAGAGAACTGCATAACATCGACATAGAACACCCAGGTACTTCAATACATCCTGAATATGGGAACCCGTACGAGCCCTTTGACAACCTGGACCTGGAGATCGAAAACCCATACCAAAATCTGGACAGGTATTATAACGAACAGTTTCAACAAGACCTCGAGACGTTCCAAGAAATTAACCACCCAGAAGATACCGAAAATTTTCACGAACCAGCCTCTGGGAACCAATCGGATATATAAACATCAATAAACATGGAAATATTTTACCATATGTAAATATTTCTTCACCTTTTGGAAGACCACTCAGATTCCTAATAGATACCGGTGCGTCTTCATCTTTCATTAATCCTGAGTTTGCAGACCCTCAACTTCAAATCCCCATCAATAATACAGTTATAAAAACAATTTTTAAAGAACACACAATAAATAGAGCGATAACATTTAACTCTTTTTCAGAATTCCAAACACATGGTACATTTAGATTCTTAATATTCAAATTCCATGGATACTTCGATGGCCTTATCGGTTTAGACATTTTGACACAAATTAAAGCAAAAATAGACTTGGAAAAACGAAAATTGATAACAGAAAATTCCAGTATTTCTCTACTCTTTAAACCAAATTCTACATCATCGCAATACATTATTCCCCCATACTCAAAAATGATATGTCGCCTCCCAGTAAGCATACGAAATGGTGATATTTTCATAAGACCAACAGAAATCAAACCAGGCGTTTCCATTTCAGAGGGAATATATGTCGCTAAAGATTGGTATAGCATCCTTGAAGTAATTAATACTTCAAACCAAGAACAGACTATTTTTCTGGAGCAACCCATGAAAGTCTGTCCATATTCAAATACTGAATTTTGCGAGATTAATATAACAGAAACATACTCACAATCGCATGACAGGAAAATACCCGATACTGAAATAGTAAATTCATTAAAACTTAACCACCTGAACTCTGAAGAAAAGAGATCCATAATCAAATTGTGCAAACAATTTGAAGATATTTTTTTTCAAAAAACCCAACCTCTTACTTTCACTACCGCTGTCAAACATAAAATACCAACTAACGACGATGTCCCTATATATACCAGGTCATACAGATACCCATTTGTACATAAAATGGAAGTTCAAAAACAGATACAAGAACTACTCAGACAAGGAATAATTCGTCCAAGCCATTCGCCGTGGAGTTCCCCGGTATGGGTGGTTCCGAAAGGAAAAGATATACCCACGAAAAAGTGGCGCCTTGTCATTGATTTTCGTCGTCTAAATGAAAAGACAATTAGCGACAAATATCCACTCCCGAACATAACGGAGATCCTGGATAAATTAGGGAAATGCATGTATTTCTCCACTCTAGATTTAGCGAGTGGGTTTCACCAAATAGAGATGGACCCAAAAGATATACCTAAAACGGCATTTACAGTCGAAGGAGGTCACTTCGAGTTCGTACGAATGCCGTTCGGACTTAAAAATGCTCCATCCACTTTTCAACGAGTGATGGACCATGTACTAAGTGGTCTCGTGGGAAAAGTCTGTTTGGTATATTTAGATGACATAGTCATCTTTTCAACCTCTCTACAAGAACATCTTGAAAACTTGAAGAAAGTTTTTTTAAGATTACAAGAATTCAATTTTAAAGTGCAGCTAGAAAAAACTGAATTCCTTCACAAAGAAACAGCATTTCTTGGACATATAATTTCCAGGGACGGAGTAAAACCCAATCCCGACAAGATCAAAGCTGTAAAAAATTTCCCTATCCCAAAGACGCAAAAAGAAATAAAATCGTTTCTAGGCCTCCTTGGATACTACCGCAAGTTCATTAAGGACTTTGCAAGGCTAACAAAACCACTTACAGAGTGCTTGAAGAAAGGAAAATCAATAACACTCGACAAAAAGTACGTCACAGCTTTCGAGATGTGTAAAGATCTCTTGATTAACGACCCAATTCTTCAATACCCCGATTTCTCTCGACCGTTCGTACTAACTACGGATGCAAGTAACTACGCAATAGGTGCAGTCCTATCTCAAGGCACCATAGGTAGCGACAAACCAATCTGCTATGCTAGTAGAACCCTAACTGATTCGGAATGTGGTTACTCTACCATTGAAAAAGAGCTTTTAGCGATTGTTTGGGCAACGAAATATTTCCGCCCCTACCTGTTTGGTCACAAATTCAAAATCGTGACCGATCACAGACCATTGCAATGGATGATGAATCTTAAAGATCCGAATTCAAAACTAGTTAGATGGCGACTCAAGTTAGAAGAGTTCGACTATGAAATCGTTTACAAAAAAGGAACGTTAAACCTGAATGCTGATGCACTCAGCAGAATAAAAACCGAAAGTCAAAATGAGAAAATTGAATTAAATATAAACGAGGTTAACCACACAAATCCCAGTTCTAGTGGATCTACAATCCACTCTGCTCTTGAAAATATGAACGATCACATATATATATCTGAACGTCCCTTAAATGAATTTAGCATACAGCTCGTACTTAAGAAAACTGAAAGAGACAAACCAGTACAATTACAAATGCCACTTAAAAACAAACAAAGACGAACTTTAGAAAAACAATGTTTTTCAGAGAATGATATTATTACCATTTTCAAAAATTATGTTCCTCCAAATAAATATTGCGCTATTTATACCGATGACGATACATTCAAGACCATCCAAAGTGTCTACTCAAATTACTTTTCAAATAACAAAGCCTTCAAAGTAATTCGTTGCACAGAAATATTAAAAGATATACTTGAGAACGATGATCAAGATAAACTGATAAACGATTACCATTTAAAAAACAACCACAGAGGCATAAACGAGACACTTCTTCACCTTAAGCGTGAATTCTTTTTCCCATTTATGAAAAACAAAATCACTACAGTTATAAATAACTGCGAACTGTGCCAGAAACTCAAATACGACAGGAAACCCCAAAAAATTGAATTTCGAATCCCAGAAAATCCTGAAAAACCTTTAGATATCGTACATATCGACATCTATAGTATTAATAATCAAAAAATCCTCACGATTATAGACAAATTCTCTAAATTCGCAGCAGCGTACACAGTTCCAGTTAGAAATAGCCTAACAATAATAAAATCCCTTCTGCATTTTATGAGCCTCCACGGCATTCCAACCAAAATTATATCAGACCAAGGCGCAGAATTTACTTCTTCTATGTTCAAAGACTTCGTTAAACAATACAATATAAACCAACACATAACATCGCTTCAACAATCAAGTAGCAATTCTCCCGTTGAAAGACTCCACTCCACACTAACTGAAACATACAGAATCATTTTTACAAAACATAACGACCGAGATCATGACGACATACTCAATGAAACTATGATAACCTATAATAACTCTATACACTCTGCTACGAAATTAACACCTTACGAACTTTTTTACGGTAGAACCTACAAATTTAAGAATATTAGCTATAGCAACGTGCATGACTATCTCAATAGACTAAATGAGTTTCAGGCAGAATTATTCCCATCCATTAAAAACAAAACAGGAAACCAGATACAAAAAAATTTAAGCAAATTAAATCAGAACAGGGAAAAACCATGTAGTATAAAGACAGGATCATTTATTTATAGAAAAGAAAATAGAAGAAATAAATTAACACCAAGATTCAGTAAACATAAAGTTAAAATTAATAGGGATATAACAGTCCTTACTACTAACAATCAAAAACTTCATAAATCAAAAATAAAAAGAAGACGTAAATTTCAGGTTCACAACTCTCACCCTTCTAATAACAATGACCACAGAACAGACGATCGAAGTACACGATCTGACGAATAATCATGGCCTCCTAACATTGAAACTGGGAACGGGCAGGATGATTAAGGCATACAAAAGCCTGATTCACATCATAAGATTAGAAAAATACCAAGAAAATGTAAACGCTATAGGCAACTCTTTGGCAATTTTCAATAAAATAGACGGTTTTAATGACTCCCTTAAAATCATTAAAATAAAATATGAACAGCTGCAAGACAAACTCCAAACGCTAACACCTAATTTCAGACAAAAAAGAGGACTTATCAACGGTTTAGGAACAGTTGTAAAGAGCATAACAGGAAATTTGGATGCTGACGATGCTCTGGATATAAATAAAAAAATAGAAATGCTATCAGAAAGACAAAATGACATCGAGACACAGGAAGACGACCAGGTTAGACTTAACAAACAAATGATAGCAAGATTCGACAATATAACAAACCACATAAACACGCAGCAGAAGATTATTGAAAAATATTTAATTAATACTGAAAAGACATTAGGAAACAGAATCAGATCAGAGGAAAACTCAATCAGATATATTCAATATTTAAACCAAATAAACTTCAATATAGAACTTTTAAACAACCATTTGACCAATATCGCGGAATCTATTATTCTTGCCAAATTAAATATCATCTCAAAACACATTTTAAACTCTGATGAATTAACATTCATTTACAGTTCCTTAAAAAATCAGTCTGTAGAAATTAATTCAAACGAAAACATATACGAATTATTGGAGCTTCAGGCTTACTATAACCATTCAGATATAATATTTAATATACAAATTCCTTCCTTAAAAAATGAATCATTTTCCTTTTTCCATTTATTACCCATCCCACTCAAAAGTAAATTACTTCACATTAAACCCTTTTGTATCCTTAACCAAAACGAAATTCAATGTTTTGACAAGAAATGTGAACAAATAGAAAAAACATTCTACTGCAAAGAAGAAACGAGCCAAAACTCTTACATGGAAACAAGCTGCATCGCCAATTTAATGAACAACAAACCGGCACAATGTAAAACTTCAGATGTAACCCAAGAACAACAAATATACCAGCCAGAACCTAACTACATTCTGTTCATAAACAGTCCAGAGACAGAAATAACATCAACTTGTGGCCCCCAGGTTCAAAATCTGAAGGGTACATTTATCATTCACTTCTCAAACTGCAGCGTCAACGTCAACCAAGTGACATACGAAAGCACGAGCAGAGTTTATTATGAAGACGTCCACATTTATCCCACTTCGATCAACAAAATTAACATATCTTCGATCCAAACAATCAACCTCCAATCGCTACAAAACTTCCACTTTGAAAACAAAGAGGCAATACGTTATCTGGAAAGACGCACCAACAAACATATAATCCTTAACTACACCATCATCTCGACAATATCAACGCTAATCGGACTTGTCATCATAATATACCTCACACACCTACATAGAAGGGCCAACCAACCCCAACAACAACACTCAATACTCGATAACAATAGTCAACATACCCCAGCAATAAACCTAATGATAGCTCCGGCTAAAGACGCATACAGCCTCTTCGACCGTAGCTCTCTCCAGGGCGGGAGGAGTTACATACCTCAGACGACACATGCCTCAACCCAGGTCATCGGCACCAACGGCACCAACAACCATCATCAGCAGTTTCCCACAATTAATTTATAAAAGCATTTCATAAGATCTTATTTCATTTTATTTCATATTTGCAATTCTATTTCACATTTTCCTTAAACGTATTTCTGTTTGTAAAATAGCCGATTCATCATTTGATTGATATAAAAATTGTAATGCATAGCATAAGAGTTTGAGTTTGATAATAAACACAGCACTGAGCTGTTCATAAAACAAAGGTTGATTTTTTTTTTATTAAGCGCTACACTTCCTACCTTAACTCGTGCACGCAAACGTATGCGTGCACGCAAAGGTATGCGTGCACGCAAACGTATGCAACGGTCTTGAGATCTTGAACAGTCTTGCTATTTTGAACGGCCTTGAGATCTTGAACGGCCTTGAGATCCTGAACGGCCTTGAGATCTTGAACGGTCTTTAGATCTTGAATGGTGTTGATATTTTGAACGGCCTTGATATCTTGATCGGCCTTGAGATCCTGAGCGGCCTTGAGATCTCGAACAGTCGTGAGATCTTGAACGGTCTTCAGATCCTGAACGGTCTTGAGATCTCGAACAGTCTTGATATCTTGAACGGCCTTGAGATCCTGAACGGCCTTGAGATCTTGAATGGTGTTGATATTTTGAACTGCCTTGAGATCTTGATCGGCCTTGAGATCCTGAGCGGCATTGAGATTTTGAACGGCCTTGAGCTCCTGAACGTTCTTGAGATCCTGAACGGTCTTGAGATCTCGAACAGTCTTGATATCTTGAACGGCCTTGAGATCCTGAACGGCCTTGAGATCTTGAATGGTGTTGATATTTTGAACTGCCTTGAGATCTTGATCGGCCTTGAGATCCTGAGCGGCATTGAGATTTTGAACGGCCTTGAGCTCCTGAACGTTCTTGAGATCCTGAACGGTCTTGAGATCTTGAACGGCCTTGAGATCCTGAACGGCCTTGAGATCTTGAACGGTCTTCAGATCCTGAACGGTCTTGAGATCTCGAACAGTCTTGATATCTTGAACGGCCTTGAGATCCTGAACGGCCTTGAGATCTTGAATGGTGTTGATATTTTGAACGGCCTTGAGATCTTGATCGGCCTTGAGATCCTAAGCGGCCTTGAGATTTTGAACTGCCTTGAGCTCCTGAACGTTCTTGAGATCCTGAACGGTCTTGAGATCTTGAACCGCCTTGAGATCCTTAACGGTCTTGAGATCTTGAACGGTCTTGAGATCTTTAACAGTCTTGCTAAGTTGAACGGCCTTGAGATCTTGATCGGCCTTGAGATCCTGAGCGGCCTTGAGATCTCGAACGGCCTTGAGATCCTGAACGGTCTTGAGATCTTGAACGGTCTTGAGATCTTGCACGGTCTTGAGATCTTGAAAAGTCTTGATATTTTGAACGGCCTTGAGATCTTGAACGGCCTTGAGATCCTGAACGTTCTTGAGATCCTGAACGGTCTTGAGATCTTGAACGGTCTTGAGATCTTTAACAGTCTTGCTATTTTGAACGGCCTTGAGATCTTGAACGGCCTTGAGATCCTGAACGGCCTTGAGATCGCAAACGTATGCGTGCAAGCAAACGTGTGCGTGCTCGCAAACGTATGCGTGCACGCAAACGTATGCGTGCACGCAAACGTATGCATGCACGCAAACGTGTGCGTGCACGCATACGTATGCGTGCACGCAAAGGTATGCGTGCACGCAAACGTATGCGTGCACGCAAACGTATGCGTGCACGCAAACGTATGCGTGCACGCAAAGGTATGCGTGCACGCAAACGTATGCGTGCACACAAACGTATGCGTGCACGCAAACGTGTGCGTGCACGCAAACGTATGCGTGCACGCAAATGTGTGCGTGCACGCAAAGGTATGCGTGCACGCAAAGGTATGCGTGCACGCAAACGTATGCGTGCACGCAAAGGTATGCGTGCACGCAAAAGTTGTGCGTGCACGCAAACGTATGCGTGCACGCAAACGTATGCGTGCACGCAAAGGTATGCGTGCACGCAAAGGTATGCGTGCACGCAAAGGTATGCGTGCACGCAAAGGTATGCGTGCACGCAAACGTATGCGTGCACGCAAACGTATGCGTGCACGCAAACGTGTGCGTGCACGCAAAGGTATGCGTGCACGCAAAGGTATGCGTGCACGCAAAGGTATGCGTGCACGCAAACGTATGCGTGCACGCAAATGTATGCGTGCACGCAAAGGTATGCGTGCACGCAAACGTATGCGTGCACGCAAACGTATGCGTGCACGCAAAGGTATGCGTGCACGCAAAGGTATGCGTGCACGCAAACGTGTGCGTGCACGCAAAGGTATGCGTGCACGCAAAGGTATGCGTGCACGCAAACGTATGAATGCACGCAAAGGTATGCGTGCACGCAAAGGTATGCGTGCACGCAATGGTATGCGTGCACGCAAACGTATGCGTGCACGCAAAGGTATGCGTGCACGCAAACGTATGCGTGCACGCAAAGGTATGCGTGCACGCAAACGTATGCGTGCACGCAAAGGTATGCGTGCACGCAAACGTATGCGTGCACGCAAACGTATGCGTGCACGCAAACGTGTGCGTGCACGCAAAGGTATGCGTGCACGCAATGGTATGCGTGCACGCAAACGTATGCGTGCACGCAAACGTATGCGTGCACGCAAACGTATGCGTGCACGCAAAGGTATGCGTGCACGCAAACGTAGGCGTGCACGCAAACGTATGCGTGCACGCAAACGTATGCGTGCACGCAAACGTGTGCGTGCACGCAAACGTAGGCGTGCACGCAAACGTATGCGTGCACGCAAACGTATGCGTGCACGCAAAGGTATGCGTGCACGCAAACGTATGCGTGCACGCAAACGTGTGCGTGCACGCAAACGTATGCGTGCACGCAAAGGTATGCGTGCACGCACACGTATGCGTGCACGCAAAGGTATGCGTGCACGCAAACGTATGCGTGCACGCAAACGTGTGCATGCACGCAAACGTATGCGTGCACGCAAACGTATGCGTGCACGCAAACGTATGCGTGCACGCAAACGTATGCGTGCACGCAAACGTATGCGTGCACGCAAAGGTATGCGTGCACGCAAACGTATGCGTGCACGCAAACGTGTGCGTGCACGCAAACGTATGCGTGCGCGCAAACCTATGCCTATGGTATGCGTGCAAAGGTATGCGTGCACGCAAAAGTTGTGCGTGCACGCAAACGTATGCGTGCACGCAAACGTATGCGTGCACGCAAACGTATGCGTGCACGCAAACGTATGCGTGCACGCAAAAGTATGCGTGCACGCAAACGTATGCGTGCACGCAAACGTGTGCGTGCACGCAAACGTATGCGTGCACGCAAAGGTATGCGTGCACGCAAACGTAGGCGTGCACGCAAACGTATGCGTGCACGCAAAGGTATGCGTGCACGCAAAGTTATGCGTGCACGCAAACGTATGCGTGCACGCAAAGGTATGCGTGCACGCAAACGTATGCGTGCACGCAAACGTGTGCGAGCACGCAAAGGTATGCGTGCACGCAAACGTATGCGTGCACGCAAATGTATGCGTGCACGCAAACGTATGCGTGCACGCAAACGTATGCGTGCACGCAAACGTATGCGTGCGCGCAAACGTATGCGTGCACGCAAACGTATGCGTGCACGCAAACGTATGCGTGCACGCAAACGTATGCGTGCACGCAAAGGTATGCGTGCACGCAAACGTATGCGTGCACGCAAACGTATGCGTGCACGCAAACGTGTGCGTGCACGCAAACGTATGCGTGCACGCAAACGTATGCGTGCACGCAAAGGTATGCGTGCACGCAAACGTATGCGTGCACGCAAAGGTATGCGTGCACGCAAACGTATGCGTGCACGCAAAGGTATGCGTGCACGCAAAGGTATGCGTGCACGCAAAGGTATGCGTGCACGCAAACGTATGCATGCACGCAAACGTATGCGTGCACGCAAACGTATGCGTGCACGCAAAGGTATGCGTGCACGCAAAGGTATGCGTGCACGCAAACGTGTGCGTGCACGCAAACGTATGAGTGCACGCAAATGTATGCGTGCACGCAAAGGTATGCGTGCACGCAAAGGTATGCGTGCACGCAAACGTATGCGTGCACGCAAAGGTATGCGTGCACGCAAACGTATGCGTGCACGCAAACGTATGCGTGCACGCAAAACTATGCGTGCACGCAAACACGTATGCGTGCACGCAAACGTGTGCGTGCACGCAAACGTATGCGTGCACGCAAAGGTATGCGTGCACGCAAACGTGTGCGTGCACGCAAACGTAGGCGTGCACGCAAACGTATGCGTGCACGCAAACGTATGCGTGCACGCAAACGTATGCGTGCACGCAAACGTATGCGTGCACGCAAACGTAGGCGTGCACGCAAACGTATGCGTGCACGCAAACGTAGGCGTGCACGCAAACGTATGCGTGCACGCAAACGTATGCGTGCACGCAAACGTATGCGTGCACGCAAACGTGTGCGTGCACGCAAACGTATGCGTGCACGCAAACTTATGCGTGCACGCAAACGTATGCGTGCATGCAAAGGTATGCGTGCACGCAAACGTATGCATGCGCGCAAACGTATGCGTGCACGCAAAGGTATGCGTGCACGCGTGCCTTGAGATCCTGAACGGTCTTGAGATCTTGAACGGTCTTGAGATCTTTAACAGTCTTGAGATCTTTAACAGTCTTTCTATTTTGAACGGCCTTGAGATCCTGAACGGCCTTGAGATCTTGAACGGTCTTGAGATCTTGAACGGTCGTGAGATCTTCAACGGTTTTCAGATCCTGAGCGGTCTTGAGATCTCGAACAGTCTTGATATCTTGAACGGCCTTGAGATCCTGAACGGCCTTGAGATCTTGAATGGTGTTGATATTTTGAATGGTGTTGATATTTTGAACGACCTTGAGATCTTGATCGGCCTTGAGATCCTGAGCGGCCTTGAGATCTTGAACGGCCTTGAGATCCTGAATGGTTTTAGATCTTGAAGGCATGCGTTTCACATGCGTTCCGCGTGCGTTACGCTTGCGTTACGCGTTCTTTCCGCGTGCGTTACGCTTGCGTTACGCATGCGTTACGTGCGGAACGAATGCGCGGGACGCACGCGTAACGCATGCGTAACGCATGCGTAACGCATGTGAAACGCACGCGTAACGCACGCGTAACGCATGTGAAACGCACGCGTAGCGCATACGGAACGCATGCGTAATGCATGCGTTACGTGTGCGTTCCGCATGCGTTCCGCGTGAATTCTGCATGCGTAAGGGTGCGTTCGGGAATATCAAGTAAGAAAACTCCTAGGGAATAAAATAGAATGGTTCACACCAAATTTTCGCTTAGGCTCTAGTTCGATATAAATCGGGACGCACAGGCAAACAAACCGACGGACATCTTTTGTCGAAAATCAGACTTCTACATTATCGTAAAGTTAGTTTTGATTGAAATCTCGAATTTTGTTTTTGACACAAAACCTATATAGAAAGTAAACGTGGAAATTCGGGACAATATCAGGATATATTGTATATCGGGACAGATATCGGGACAGGGTTCAAATATCGGTACTGTCCCGCCAAAATCGGGACGTCTGGCAGTCTAAGTAGGGCTACTTAGGGTTTTAAAGATATATGCGAAAAACCGTTTTTTTTTTTACAGTTGACACTATTGAAGTCACAATATCTTGCGACTTATGACTCGTATGGAAAAAAGTTTCATATTTTTTTGAAGAGAATATTATGGTTTATAAACTGGGTGTAATTTTTTTTTCGACATTTTATGCTTTTAAGAGTAAAAATTAAAAAAAAGAACTGAAATTTGAACTTATTCTTAAACTTTAAAAAAAATTATAACCTTAAAACTTTGTTTTCAGATGTTGGCAAAAATTTGAAACGTTTAGGAGTTATAGGTGAAAAACGACCATTTTTGACATTTTACGTTTTTTGAAATGTCGCTATCTTCTTATCGGTGGGTCGTAAGAAAAAAATTGTTGTAACTTTTTTTTTTGGCGGATGACATAATCTACAAGTTTTGCATGGAATACTTTTCAATAGCCTTTTTGCTTAGTCAAGTATTATTTGAAAACACAGATGTTAATAAAAAAAATTCAGAAGAATGAAAATATTTTTTTTTAATTTCTTAAATTCGTGAATAATTTTAAGTTATGGACAACAAATAAAATAAAATTCGTAAGAGCGGTTTCTTTTTCAAGTTATTTTTGAAATTTGGAATCATTTTCAGAAAAAAAAAAAAAATAATTGAAAAGTTTTTTTTGATTTTGGTATGCAATATTATTTAAAGTTTTTAAAAGCTCTGCATACAAAAATTATTTTGAATCGGGTTCATTCAGTTGAAAATGTTTCTATGGGAAATATTGTTATGTTTTGTTATAAAAATCGTTGAAGCTCGTTTCCAACATTTGTATCGTAGGCGGTAGGTAGGTACCGTTAGTTTTAGTTCTACAACAAACATTTATTTTTTAAGTACCCATTAAAAAGGGTGTTATAACAAATCAGATATCTTTAACAATTTCAGCACATTTTTAAGATTTGCTTTTCTTTTTTTTAAATACTCCCTTTTTACCTTAGTTTCTTGACCAATCTGAATTTTTTGAGCCACACAACTAACCTGAACTATGTTTATCATTAATCATTATCATTATGCTTGACTGTTGTTACCCTGGCACTACAAAAATGAGATTTATTCAGTTCAGACAGCCAGTAAAACTTATTTTTTACAGATTTATTTAAATAATAAATAAACCCATCAATTTCAATTTTGATGGAACCTTTGTTTGTAACGATTTCATTTACTTTCACTGCACTTTTTTTTAATAAGAAAACTTACGTTGCTACAAGAGACCGTCCCTTTCCCTAGCAACACTAAATTTAGTCCCCTACTTTTATAGTTGGATGGGTGCATGTGCTGTGCAGTGTACTGATTCTCTTAAGGAGACTTTCCTAATCTAGAATTAATATTAATTGTTGAGACAATGAATGGTTACAATTCATTGTCTCAACAATTAATATGTTTTCTAGATTTTTGCATTTTTTTTCTAGATTTTTACAGTTCGAGATTATGCTTTCTTGATTTTTGTTTTCGAGATTTTTTCAATTCTAGATTTTTTTTTCTAGATTTTTACTTTCGGGATTTTTCCTTTCTGGATTATTGATTTCTAGATATCGTGGTAAACCCTATAAGGTTATTGTTAATAATGGTAGTGGAAGATGCCTTTTAGTAGAACAATTTTTTTTTTTCAATTTTGATTTTTTCGAAAACGAATTGGAAGATATTTTTCATTTTTTATATAAACGATCTTCTAAAAGGTTACAATAGTGTTGAATATCAAAAATATATTTTTTTTTTAACTTAAAATCAAAAAATCTGGACACTTGCGAGCACAAGTTTGAAAAACTTCTTTTCAGTTTCAATGAACAAATTTTGCACCAAAAGAAGTAGCATGTAGTACAGTGGCGGATCCAGGGGGTGGATTTAGGTGCTAAAGTCCCCCCACAGCCGATTCCTAAAATAATTTGAGATATAGAAAGCAATACATTACAAAGTGTAGAGTTTTATATTCGTCTAAAATATTGTTAAGATGTACAAATATGTTGGACAAAAAACCTGGTTGGGGCTGAACAATTTACATGCAATGTAACTTTTTTCCTATGCCCTAAGGTTGGAACTAAACCCTGTAACGAATTGGACAAAACACCGAGTGGGGGAATAATGGACATGTTTTATGCAATTACAATTTTCTGTAAAAACAATCCGGAAAATTGGAAAAAAAAAAAACAGATTGGGACTAATAATGTCTGAGAAATTTGACAAAAACGTAATCAGGGTTAAACAACTAATTCCTTAAAAACTAACCTTATTCCAGAGAGCTTTTGGGGCTGTAGTCTAAGGACTGTCAAAGTCCAAATTTGGGGATAATGCTTGAAGATATAATTAATCGGGGCTTAACATTAACATGTCAAAAGCAACAATTGATTAGACTAAAAAAATTAGCTAATTTAAGGAAATAAACGCAATTGGGGCTAAAACAATTGGAAAACAACGGGGTGTTACTCTTAGTGTAAATGTTTAATACAACAAGAATTTTGGGGCTTAGTTTTCAAACTTGCAAAGGTCAAAGGCAATTGTACATACAAAAAATTTTTGGGCTAAGCAATGAAATACAAATTCTCTAGTCAAGGAGCCAAGTTCCTTAAGCGTGAAAAACTCTGTGAACTCAGAAAAATCTTGCAGGTTTGAATATTTACAATCCCTATGAGACATATTTTGAACAGGAATAGAAAGTGGAATTCATTCACACTTGCATAAATGGGCCGTCGTGGTTATTTTTTTAGAGCAGCTGTTTCTTTCTAATTCAAGAAAATGAGAACTCAGAGGACTGATACTCTCAAAGCACAAATGAGCTTTTGCCAGCAAGACCACTTAAATATCATTTTTCTGAGCTAGACAACTAAAAACAGTTTTTTATTTTTTTAAAAAAGGCGAAGTTGAAAGCATATTTTCCATCTAATTTAAACAAATAGTTATGTACATAATGTAGGTAGGTACCTGGTACCTAATCAATTATTAAGGAATATAAATAAACTAATTTGCTCGTGTGGTTTGAGGCTGTAACATGGCTGAAAATGTAAGTGATAAAATTAGTTATACTACCATGTTTTGCTGAGCAATTAAATTGGCTTCTAGCTCTGCTTAAAAATAATTCCCGTGTTTAAAACAATATCAATTCCAAATTCTTGTTATTGAACTTTATTTAAAACATTTTAAAGCGCGATAGGAGCGGATATAAGGCAAACAAAACACGGCTATTATAAAAGGAAAAGTGATAATGTCAAAATTCGTTTTCAGTTTCATATGTTTTCATATGAACCAATTGGATCTCCAAACTCCAAGGCCCCCCCCACAGCCAAATCCTAGATCCGCTACTGGATGCGACCGTTATGCTTGAAATCCAAAAAATAAAGTTTGATCCAAGAAGCTTTAGTTTGATTTAGCTTGTCATTTTGCTAGGAAAACTGCATTAAAACAACTCAAAGCATTAAGATAATTCAACCGAAATATCTACAATAATAATGTATGTTGCCTGTGGCAACTCTGACCAATGTGTTTGTTGTGCTTAAAGTGTCTCTCATTTTAATTATTTATATTTGACTAGTTCTTAATCGTGATAAATAAACATTTATTGACTGTAGTGATTGTTTGATCGTTCTGTGCCTCTTGTAATAAGTGATTCTTCATTTTTCTTAGTGTAAAGTGTTAAATTAATAATTTAAGCTTTGCTTTAATCTAACTGAAAAGTGTTTCATAATTTTGCTTGTCATTGCTGCGGCCGGGCGAAATTACAATCATAAACCTTCCATCACTATGTTTGATTTGAACAAAAACTATTGCATACTTACCAACTCCAATACAAAAAACTTCAAAACAAAATGATTTCATACAAGATGTTCCGGAATTTGACCCAAGAAGCACCTCTCAGATGGAAATCGAATTCAATTCATTACCAGATGTACCTCTACATTAAAACTTATACCAAAACCTAAAACCATTTTCCTTTCGCGATTTCATGCTTCAACGACTGAGGTTGAGATAGAAAACTATATAAAGGCCATTTCTAAAATTGAAAATCTTAATGGAATAACGTGTACCATACCAAGTTTAAATTTAAGAATGAAAGCGAAATCGCGTTATTTAAAGTCCCTCCTAATCTTTTTGATTTAGTTGTAAATCCCATAAAATGGCCTAAGAACACGGTTGTCCGTGAGTTTGAAACCCACCCACGTCCCCCCCCGAAACACCGTTGAACCTGCACAACTAAGTACTATTAAAACCGTTTCCTTTTACTACCATAACACCAGTGGCATGAAGTCAAAGCTTAAAGATATTGGGGCATATTCTTAGTCGCATATAGACCCAGGTTTAACTTAACTACAATTTAAGACAATTTTCGCTCAATGAATACAGACCCATTTTAACTACAAATTGTTGGTTTTATATTTTTATAAGATAATTAACTTCGTATACTACACAAATAGCTTCAAATATTTTGAAATGATAAACTTAAAAAAATAGAATCAACGTCCGAAAATTCAACCAAAGCTATGTTTAACTTAGACCCAGGTCTAAAATGACTATGAATACGCCCCATTTAAATTAATTTTTTTAAATATTGAGTATGATGTTTTAATTTTAACTGAAACATGGCTTAATGATACAGTTGTTGATAGTGAGATTTTGTGTAGTGACTTTACTGTATTTCGCAATGATAGAAATGTCCAAATGAGTGAAAAATCTGGTGGTGGGGTGTGATCTTATTGCCTTAAAGTAATCTTTCCATTCTAAAGAATTAATAGCACTTCATGGTGATATTGAATTTATTTGTATAGAATCTGTCATCTGTGGCAAAACGTTTTTGTTTTCTTGTTCCTAAAGCATCAATTGAAACTTATAAAAAGCACGCTGAATCAATTTCACATGCTATCAAACAATCTCCCACTGCAGTATTGTTTATAATGGGTGATTTTGATCTTCCGAAAGTAAGCTGGATTCCTAACCCTGATACCGGATCGTTTTGTGTACCCGTTTTACATGAAACTTTAGATGGTGATACTTATTCGTTTCTTGATGAATGTTGTGGTAATGGTATTGTCCGAATAAATAATATAACAATCAGAAAACATAGAACTTTGGATTTAATTTTTACTGATTCACCTGAATTAACAACATTGCAAAAAGCTGATAACTTCCTGTTTGTGAGTTTGAACGTCATTCTCCAATAGATATTAAATACTATGTAGATAACTTTAAAACGACTA
Source organism: Melangyna quadrimaculata (assembly GCA_949320155.1). Classification (NCBI taxonomy): domain Eukaryota; kingdom Metazoa; phylum Arthropoda; class Insecta; order Diptera; family Syrphidae; genus Melangyna; species Melangyna quadrimaculata. The sequence continues at coordinate 66,814,433 of OX439483.1, read as the reverse complement.
AAAAAACTTCAAGCTCTTATGAGATTGACTTTAAAAATGTTAATGAGCCGATGTTCTTGGAACTTTTTCAATCGTATGACTGGGATACTATATTTCTGGATTCAGATGTTAATAGATGCCTTTTACTTTCACCTTAAAAACTGTTTGTGCTCCGTTCAAGAAAGTGTCAAATGATGTGGAAAGATCACCATGACTATCCAAGGATATTCGAGTTTTTAGAAATAAAAAAAATAAACTTTTCAGGAAATACCAACTGTCTTTATCGGTGACTGACTACATTAAATACAGTACAGGCCGCAGAAATGCACTTCTGTGATACAACTTCAAATGAGACTGATACAATCTGTGATATGTTTTCTGACTTCTTCCAAAATATTTACAAACTGTCTGATTCCTGTGATAATAATGGCTGTGATACTTCCAAAATAAAGCTCGTAAGAGGTTGCGGTTGGCGTTGTTGAACAGATAACGGTCAGGTCTTTGCATTGCCGTTCAAAACTCAACTTTTTTTTTCCAATCGATTTTCGAAAAAAAGCATGGACTACCCCCTTATCACTAAAAATTGATTTTTTTACGAAAGTCTCTGGAACCCATTGAAACGTACATATATAGAAAGGTTTTGTCAAATGCAACCAGCACATCCAAAGCAAACCCTTTTATAAGGTCTAGTTTTCGAGATATTTGCATTCAAAGTTATTTTTTTGAGTTATGAAGGCTTGTATGACTTTGGATGCCTACAGTTCCGCAAATAAGGCTATGACGTCATTTTCGCTTGCAAACCGCTTAATAAGTTTTTCAAGAGCTATCCATAGCTGAAAACTAGAACATTCTAGGAGGTCTGGTTGCGGAGATATCTTAATTCAAAGTAAATCCATTAAAATCGATTTTTTTGAGTTTTGAAAGTTTGCATGACTTTGGATGTCTACAGTTCCACAAATAAGGCTCGGAAGGCCTTGCGGTTTATTAACTGCTTAATCAGTTTTTGGAGAGCTATCCACTGCTGAAAACTAGAGCAAACTTAAAATCTTAATATGGCCATAACTTCCAAAATAAAGCTCGTAAGAGGTTGCGGTTAGCGTTGTTGAACAGATAACAGTCAGGTCTTTGCATTGCCGTTCAAAACTCAACTTTTTTTTTCCAATCGATTTTCGAAAAAAAGCATGGACTACCCCCTTATCACTAAAAATTGATTTTTTTACGAAAGTCTGTGGAACCCATTGAAACGTACATATATAGAAAGGTTTTGTCAAATGCAACCAGCACATCCAAAGCAAACCCTTTTATAAGGTCTAGTTTTCGAGATATTTGCATTCAAAGTTATTTTTTTGAGTTATGAAGGCTTGTATGACTTTGGATGCCTACAGTTCCGCAAATAAGGCTATGACGTCATTTTCGCTTGCAAACCGCTTAATAAGTTTTTCAAGAGCTATCCATAGCTGAAAACTAGAACATTCTAGGAGGTCTGGTTGCGGAGATATCTTAATTCAAAGTAAATCCATTAAAATCGATTTTTTTGAGTTTTGAAAGTTTGCATGACTTTGGATGTCTACAGTTCCACAAATAAGGCTCGGAAGGCCTTGCGGTTTATTAACTGCTTAATCAGTTTTTGGAGAGCTATCCACTGCTGAAAACTAGAGCAAACTTAAAATCTTAATATGGCCATAACTTCCAAAATAAAGCTCGTAAGAGGTTGCGGTTAGCGTTGTTGAACAGATAACGGTCAGGTCTTTGCATTGCCGTTCAAAACTCAACTTTTTTTTTCCAATCGATTTTCGAAAAAAAGCATGGACTACCCCCTTATCACTAAAAATTGATTTTTTTACGAAAGTCTCTGGAACCCATTGAAACGTACATATATAGAAAGGTTTTGTCAAATGCAACCAGCACATCCAAAGCAAACCCTTTTATAGGGTCTAGTTTTCGAGATATTTGCATTCAAAGTTATTTTTTTGAGTTATGAAGGCTTGTATGACTTTGGATGCCTACAGTTCCGCAAATAAGGCTATGACGTCATTTTCGCTTGCAAAACGCTTAACTAGTTTTTCAGTAGCTATCCATAGCTGAAAACTAGAACATTCTAGGAGGTCTGGTTGCGGAGATATCTTAATTCAAAGTAAATCCATTAAAATCGATTTTTTTGAGTTTTGAAAGTTTGCATGACTTTGGATGTCTACAGTTCCACAAATAAGGCTCGGAAGGCCTTGCGGTTTATTAACTGCTTAATCAGTTTTTGGAGAGCTATCCATTGCTGAAAACTAGAGCATTTTGTGGGCTCTGGTTGCAGAGGAATTTTGATTCAAAGTTAATCTTTCTTGTTTCAACCCAAAAACTAAAAATCTTAATATGGCCATAACTTCCAAAATAAAGCTCGTAAGAGGTTGCGGTTAGCGTTGTTGAACAGATAACGGTCAGGTCTTTGCATTGCCGTTCAAAACTCAACTTTTTTTTTCCAATCGATTTTCGAAAAAAAGCATGGACTACCCCCTTATCACTAAAAATTGATTTTTTTTCGAAAGTCTCTGGAACCCATTGAAACGTACATATATAGAAAGGTTTTGTCAAATGCAACCAGCACATCCAAAGCAAACCCTTTTATAAGGTCTAGTTTTCGAGATATTTGCATTCAAAGTTATTTTTTTGAGTTATGAAGGCTTGTATGACTTTGGATGCCTACAGTTCCGCAAATAAGGCTATGACGTCATTTTTGCTTGCAAAACGCTTTACTAGTTTTTCCGAGCTATCCATAGCTGAAAACTAGAACATTCTAGGAGGTCTGGTTGCGGAGATATCTTAATTCAAAGTAAATCCATTAAAATCGATTTTTTTGAGTTCTGAAAGTTTGCATGACTTTGGATGTCTACAGTTCCACAAATAAGGCTATGACGTCATTTTCGCTTGCAAACCGCTTAATAAGTTTTTCAAGAGCTATCCATAGCTGAAAACTAGAACATTCTAGGAGGTCTGGTTGCGGAGATATCTTAATTCAAAGTAAATCCATTAAAATCGATTTTTTTGAGTTTTGAAAGTTTGCATGACTTTGGATGTCTACAGTTCCACAAATAAGGCTCGGAAGGCCTTGCGGTTTATTAACTGCTTAATCAGTTTTTGGAGAGCTATCCACTGCTGAAAACTAGAGCAAACTTAAAATCTTAATATGGCCATAACTTCCAAAATAAAGCTCGTAAGAGGTTGCGGTTAGCGTTGTTGAACAGATAACAGTCAGGTCTTTGCATTGCCGTTCAAAACTCAACTTTTTTTTTCCAATCGATTTTCGAAAAAAAGCATGGACTACCCCCTTATCACTAAAAATTGATTTTTTTACGAAAGTCTGTGGAACCCATTGAAACGTACATATATAGAAAGGTTTTGTCAAATGCAACCAGCACATCCAAAGCAAACCCTTTTATAAGGTCTAGTTTTCGAGATATTTGCATTCAAAGTTATTTTTTTGAGTTATGAAGGCTTGTATGACTTTGGATGCCTACAGTTCCGCAAATAAGGCTATGACGTCATTTTCGCTTGCAAAACGCTTAACTAGTTTTTCAGTAGCTATCCATAGCTGAAAACTAGAACATTCTAGGAGGTCTGGTTGCGGAGATATCTTAATTCAAAGTAAATCCATTAAAATCGATTTTTTTGAGTTTTGAAAGTTTGCATGACTTTGGATGTCTACAGTTCCACAAATAAGGCTCGGAAGGCCTTGCGGTTTATTAACTGCTTAATCAGTTTTTGGAGAGCTATCCATTGCTGAAAACTAGAGCATTTTGTGGGCTCTGGTTGCAGAGGAATTTTGATTCAAAGTTAATCTTTCTTGTTTCAACCCAAAAACTAAAAATCTTAATATGGCCATAACTTCCAAAATAAAGCTCGTAAGAGGTTGCGGTTAGCGTTGTTGAACAGATAACCGTCAGGTCTTTGCATTGCCGTTCAAAACAATCGATTTTCGAAAAAAGCATGGACTACCTCCTTATCACTAAAAATTGATTTTTTTACGAAAGTCTCTGGAACCCATTGAAACGTACATATATAGAAAGGTTTTGTCAAATGCAACCAGCACATCGAAAGCAAACCCTTTTATAAGGTCTAGTTTTCGAGATATTTGCATTCAAAGTTATTTTTTTGAGTTATGAAGGCTTGTATGACTTTGGATGCCTACAGTTCCGCAAATAAGGCTATGACGTCATTTTCGCTTGCAAACCGCTTAATAAGTTTTTCAAGAGCTATCCATAGCTGAAAACTAGAACATTCTAGGAGGTCGTCTGGTTGCGGAGATATCTTAATTCAAAGTAAATCCATTAAAATCGATTTTTTTGAGTTTTGAAAGTTTGCATGACTTTGGATGTCTACAGTTCCACAAATAAGGCTCGGAAGGCCTTGCGGTTTATTAACTGCTTAATCAGTTTTTGGAGAGCTATCCACTGCTGAAAACTAGAGCAAACTTAAAATCTTAATATGGCCATAACTTCCAAAATAAAGCTCGTAAGAGGTTGCGGTTAGCGTTGTTGAACAGATAACGGTCAGGTCTTTGCATTGCCGTTCAAAACTCAACTTTTTTTTTCCAATCGATTTTCGAAAAAAAGCATGGACTACCCCCTTATCACTAAAAATTGATTTTTTTACGAAAGTCTCTGGAACCCATTGAAACGTACATATATAGAAAGGTTTTGTCAAATGCAACCAGCACATCCAAAGCAAACCCTTTTATAAGGTCTAGTTTTCGAGATATTTGCATTCAAAGTTATTTTTTTGAGTTATGAAGGCTTGTATGACTTTGGATGCCTACAGTTCCGCAAATAAGGCTATGACGTCATTTTCGCTTGCAAAACGCTTAACTAGTTTTTCAGTAGCTATCCATAGCTGAAAACTAGAACATTCTAGGAGGTCTGGTTGCGGAGATATCTTAATTCAAAGTAAATCCATTAAAATCGATTTTTTTGAGTTTTGAAAGTTTGCATGACTTTGAATGTCTACAGTTCCACAAATAAGGCTCGGAAGGCCTTGCGGTTAATTAACCGCTTAATCAGTTTTTGGAGAGCTATCCATTGCTGAAAACTAGAGCATTTTGTGGGCTCTGGTTGCAGAGGAATTTTGATTCAAAGTTAATCTTTCTTGTTTCAACCCAAAAACTAAAAATCTTAATATGGCCATAACTTCCAAAATAAAGCTCGTAAGAGGTTGCGGTTAGCGTTGTTGAACAGATAACCGTCAGGTCTTTGCATTGCCGTTCAAAACTCAACTTTTTTTTTCCAATCGATTTTCGAAAAAAAGCATGGACTACCCCCTTATCACTAAAAATTGATTTTTTTACGAAAGTCTCTGGAACCCATTGAAACGTACATATATAGAAAGGTTTTGTCAAATGCAACCAGCACATCCAAAGCAAACCCTTTTATAAGGTCTAGTTTTCGAGATATTTGCATTCAAAGTTATTTTTTTGAGTTATGAAGGCTTGTATGACTTTGGATGCCTACAGTTCCGCAAATAAGGCTATGACGTCATTTTCGCTTGCAAAACGCTTAACTAGTTTTTCAGTAGCTATCCATAGCTGAAAACTAGAACATTCTAGGAGGTCTGGTTGCGGAGATATCTTAATTCAAAGTAAATCCATTAAAATCGATTTTTTTGAGTTTCGAAAGTTTGCATGACTTTGGATGTCTACAGTTCCACAAATAAGGTTAGGAAGGCCTTGCGGTTTATTAACCGCTTAATCAGTTTTTGGAGAGCTATCCATTGCTGAAAACTAGAGCATTTTGTGGGCTCTGGTTGCAGAGGAATTTTGATTCAAATTTAATCTTTCTTGTTTCAACCCAAAAACTAAAAATCTTAATATGGCCATAACTTCCAAAATAAAGCTCGTAAGAGGTTGCGGTTAGCGTTGTTGAACAGATAACGGTCAGGTCTCAACTCAACTTTTTTTTTCCAATCGATTTTCGAAAAAAAGCATGGACTACCCCCTTATCACTAAAAATTGATTTTTTTACGAAAGTCTCTGGAACCCATTGAAAAGTACATATATAGAAAGGTTTTGTCAAATGCAACCAGCACATCCAAAGCAAACCCTTTTATAAGGTCTTGTTTTCGAGATATTTGCATTCAAAGTTATTTTTTTGAGTTATGAAGGCTTGTATGACTTTGGATGCCTACAGTTCCGCAAATAAGGCTATGACGTCATTTTCGCTTGCAAAACGCTTAACTAGTTTTTTAGTAGCTATCCATAGCTGAAAACTAGAACATTCTAGGAGGTCTGGTTGCGGAGATATCTTAATTCAAAGTAAATCCATTAAAATCGATTTTTTTGAGTTTTGAAAGTTTGCATGACTTTGGATGTCTACAGTTCCACAAATAAGGCTCGGAAGGCCTTGCGGTTTATTAACCGCTTAATCAGTTTTTGGAGAGCTATCCATTGCTGAAAACTAGAGCATTTTGTGGGCTCTGGTTGCAGAGGAATTTTGATTCAAAGTTAATCTTTCTTGTTTCAACCCAAAAACTAAAAATCTTAATATGGCCATAACTTCCAAAATAAAGCTCGTAAGAGGTTGCGGTTAACGTTGTTGAACAGATAACGGTCAGGTCTTTGCATTGCCGTTCAAAACTCAACTTTTTTTCCAATCGATTTTCGAAAAAAAGCATGGACTACCCCCTTATCACTAAAAATTGATTTTTTTACGAAAGTCTCTGGAACCCATTGAAACGTACATATATAGAAAGGTTTTGTCAAATGCAACCAGCACATCCAAAGCAAACCCTTTTATAAGGTCTAGTTTTCGAGATATTTGCATTCAAAATTATTTTTTTGAGTTATGAAGGCTTGTATGACTTTGGATGCCTACAGTTCCGCAAATAAGGCTATGACGTCATTTTCGCTTGCAAACCGCTTAATAAGTTTTTCAAGAGCTATCCATAGCTGAAAACTAGAACATTCTAGGAGGTCTGGTTACGGAGATATCTTAATTCAAAGTAAATCCATTAAAATCGATTTTTTTGAGTTTTGAAAGTTTGCATGACTTTGGATGTCTACAGTTCCACAAATAAGGCTCGGAAGGCCTTGCGGTTTATTAACTGCTTAATCAGTTTTTGGAGAGCTATCCACTGCTGAAAACTAGAGCAAACTTAAAATCTTAATATGGCCATAACTTCCAAAATAAAGCTCGTAAGAGGTTGCGGTTAGCGTTGTTGAACAGATAACGGTCAGGTCTTTGCATTGCCGTTCAAAACTCAACTTTTTTTTTCCAATCGATTTTCGAAAAAAAGCATGGACTACCCCCTTATCACTAAAAATTGATTTTTTTTACGAAAGTCTCTGGAACCCATTGAAACGTACATATATAGAAAGGTTTTGTCAAATGCAACCAGCACATCCAAAGCAAACCCTTTTATAAGGTCTAGTTTTCGAGATATTTGCATTCAAAATTATTTTTTTGAGTTATGAAGGCTTGTATGACTTTGGATGCCTACAGTTCCGCAAATAAGGCTATGACGTCATTTTCGCTTGCAAAACGCTTAACTAGTTTTTCAGTAGCTATCCATAGCTGAAAACTAGAACATTCTAGGAGGTCTGGTTGCGGAGATATCTTAATTCAAAGTAAATCCATTAAAATCGATATTTTTTTGGATTTTGGATGTCTACAGTTCCACAGATAAGGCTCGGAAGGCCTTGCGGTTAATTAACCGCTTAATCAGTTTTTGGAGAGCTATCCATTGTTGAAAACTAGAGCATTTTGTGGGCTCTGGTTGCAGAGGAATTTTGATTCAAAGTTAATCTTTCTTGTTTCAACCCAAAAACTAAAAAAACTTAATATGGCCATAACTTCCAAAATAAAGCTCGTAAGAGGTTGCGGTTAGCGTTGTTGAACAGATAACCGTCAGGTCTTTGCATTGCCGTTCAAAACAATCGATTTTCGAAAAAAGCATGGACTACCTCCTTATCACTAAAAATTGATTTTTTTACGAAAGTCTCTGGAACCCATTGAAACGTACATATATAGAAAGGTTTTGTCAAATGCAACCAGCACATCGAAAGCAAACCCTTTTATAAGGTCTAGTTTTCGAGATATTTGCATTCAAAGTTATTTTTTTGAGTTATGAAGGCTTGTATGACTTTGGATGCCTACAGTTCCGCAAATAAGGCTATGACGTCATTTTCGCTTGCAAACCGCTTAATAAGTTTTTCAAGAGCTATCCATAGCTGAAAACTAGAACATTCTAGGAGGTCGTCTGGTTGCGGAGATATCTTAATTCAAAGTAAATCCATTAAAATCGATCTTTTTGAGTTTTGAAAGTTTGCATGACTTTGGATGTCTACAGTTCCACAAATAAGGCTCGGAAGGCCTTGCGGTTTATTAACTGCTTAATCAGTTTTTGGAGAGCTATCCACTGCTGAAAACTAGAGCAAACTTAAAATCTTAAAATGGCCATAACTTCCAAAATAAAGCTCGTAAGAGGTTGCGGTTAGCGTTGTTGAACAGATAACGGTCAGGTCTTTGCATTGCCGTTCAAAACTCAACTTTTTTTTTCCAATCGATTTTCGAAAAAAAGCATGGACTACCCCCTTATCACTAAAAATTGATTTTTTTACGAAAGTCTCTGGAACCCATTGAAACGTACATATATAGAAAGGTTTTGTCAAATGCAACCAGCACATCCAAAGCAAACCCTTTTATAAGGTCTAGTTTTCGAGATATTTGCATTCAAAGTTATTTTTTTGAGTTATGAAGGCTTGTATGACTTTGGATGCCTACAGTTCCGCAAATAAGGCTATGACGTCATTTTCGCTTGCAAAACGCTTAACTAGTTTTTCAGTAGCTATCCATAGCTGAAAACTAGAACATTCTAGGAGGTCTGGTTGCGGAGATATCTTAATTCAAAGTAAATCCATTAAAATCGATTTTTTTGAGTTTTGAAAGTTTGCATGACTTTGGATGTCTACAGTTCCACAAATAAGGCTCGGAAGGCCTTGCGGTTAATTAACCGCTTAATCAGTTTTTGGAGAGCTATCCATTGCTGAAAATTAGAGCATTTTGTGGGCTCTGGTTGCAGAGGAATTTTGATTCAAAGTTAATCTTTCTTGTTTCAACCCAAAAACTAAAAATCTTAATATGGCCATAACTTCCAAAATAAAGCTCGTAAGAGGTTGCGGTTAGCGTTGTTGAACAGATAACCGTCAGGTCTTTGCATTGCCGTTCAAAACTCAACTTTTTTTTTCCAATCGATTTTCGAAAAAAAGCATGGACTACCCCCTTATCACTAAAAATTGATTTTTTTACGAAAGTCTCTGGAACCCATTGAAACGTACATATATAGAAAGGTTTTGTCAAATGCAACCAGCACATCCAAAGCAAACCCTTTTATAAGGTCTAGTTTTCGAGATATTTGCATTCAAAGTTATTTTTTTGAGTTATGAAGGCTTGTATGACTTTGGATGCCTACAGTTCCGCAAATAAGGCTATGACGTCATTTTCGCTTGCAAAACGCTTAACTAGTTTTTCAGTAGCTATCCATAGCTGAAAACTAGAACATTATAGGAGGTCTGGTTGCGGAGATATCTTAATTCAAAGTAAATCCATTAAAATCGATTTTTTTGAGTTTCGAAAGTTTGCATGAATTTGGATGTCTACAGTTCCACAAATAAGGTTAGGAAGGCCTTGCGGTTTATTAACCGCTTAATCAGTTTTTGGAGAGCTATCCATTGCTGAAAACTAGAGCATTTTGTGGGCTCTGGTTGCAGAGGAATTTTGATTCAAATTTAATCTTTCTTGTTTCAACCCAAAAACTAAAAATCTTAATATGGCCATAACTTCCAAAATAAAGCTCGTAAGAGGTTGCGGTTAGCGTTGTTGAACAGATAACGGTCAGGTCTCAACTCAACTTTTTTTTTCCAATCGATTTTCGAAAAAAAGCATGGACTACCCCCTTATCACTAAAAATTGATTTTTTTACGAAAGTCTCTAGAACCCATTGAAACGTACATATATAGAAAGGTTTTGTCAAATGCAACCAGCACATCCAAAGCAAACCCTTTTATAAGGTCTAGTTTTCGAGATATTTGCATTCAAAATTATTTTTTTGAGTTATGAAGGCTTGTATGACTTTGGATGCCTACAGTTCCGCAAATAAGGCTATGACGTCATTTTCGCTTGCAAACCGCTTAATAAGTTTTTCAAGAGCTATCCATAGCTGAAAACTAGAACATTCTAGGAGGTCTGGTTGCGGAGATATCTTAATTCAAAGTAAATCCATTAAAATCGATTTTTTTGAGTTTTGAAAGTTTGCATGACTTTGGATGTCTACAGTTCCACAAATAAGGCTCGGAAGGCCTTGCGGTTTATTAACCGCTTAATCAGTTTTTGGAGAGCTATCCATTGCTGAAAACTAGAGCATTTTGTGGGCTCTGGTTGCAGAGGAATTTTGATTCAAAGTTAATCTTTCTTGTTTCAACCCAAAAACTAAAAATCTTAATATGGCCATAACTTCCAAAATAAAGCTCGTAAGAGGTTGCGGTTAGCGTTGTTGAACAGATAACGGTCAGGTCTTTGCATTGCCGTTCAAAACTCAACTTTTTTTTCCAATCGATTTTCGAAAAAAAGCATGGACTACCCCCTTATCACTAAAAATTGATTTTTTTACGAAAGTCTCTGGAACCCATTGAAACGTACATACATAGAAAGGTTTTGTCAAATGCAACCAGCACATCCAAAGCAAACCCTTTTATAAGGTCTAGTTTTCGAGATATTTGCATTCAAAGTTATTTTTTTGAGTTATGAAGGCTTGTATGACTTTGGATGCCTACAGTTCCGCAAATAAGGCTATGACGTCATTTTCGCTTGCAAAACGCTTAACTAGTTTTTCAGTAGCTATCCATAGCTGAAAACTAGAACATTATAGGAGGTCTGGTTGCGGAGATATCTTAATTCAAAGTAAATCCATTAAAATCGATTTTTTTGAGTTTCGAAAGTTTGCATGACTTTGGATGTCTACAGTTCCACAAATAAGGTTAGGAAGGCCTTGCGGTTTATTAACCGCTTAATCAGTTTTTGGAGAGCTATCCATTGCTGAAAACTAGAGCATTTTGTGGGCTCTGGTTGCAGAGGAATTTTGATTCAAATTTAATCTTTCTTGTTTCAACCCAAAAACTAAAAATCTTAATATGGCCATAACTTCCAAAATAAAGCTCGTAAGAGGTTGCGGTTAGCGTTGTTGAACAGATAACGGTCAGGTCTCAACTCAACTTTTTTTTTCCAATCGATTTTCGAAAAAAAGCATGGACTACCCCCTTATCACTAAAAATTGATTTTTTTACGAAAGTCTCTGGAACCCATTGAAACGTACATATATAGAAAGGTTTTGTCAAATGCAACCAGCACATCCAAAGCAAACCCTTTTATAAGGTCTTGTTTTCGAGATATTTGCATTCAAAGTTATTTTTTTGAGTTATGAAGGCTTGTATGACTTTGGATGCCTACAGTTCCGCAAATAAGGCTATGACGTCATTTTCGCTTGCAAAACGCTTAACTAGTTTTTCAGTAGCTATCCATAGCTGAAAACAAGAACATTCTAGGAGGTCTGGTTGCGGAGATATCTTAATTCAAAGTAAATCCATTAAAATCGATTTTTTTGAGTTTTGAAAGTTTGCATGACTTTGGATGTCTACAGTTCCACAAATAAGGCTCGGAAGGCCTTGCGGTTTATTAACCGCTTAATCAGTTTTTGGAGAGCTATCCATTGCTGAAAACTAGAGCATTTTGTGGGCTCTGGTTGCAGAGGAATTTTGATTCAAAGTTAATCTTTCTTGTTTCAACCCAAAAACTAAAAATCTTAATATGGCCATAACTTCCAAAATAAAGCTCGTAAGAGGTTGCGGTTAACGTTGTTGAACAGATAACGGTCAGGTCTTTGCATTGCCGTTCAAAACTCAACTTTTTTTTTCCAATCGATTTTCGAAAAAAAGCATGGACTACCCCCTTATCACTAAAAATTGATTTTTTTACGAAAGTCTCTAGAACCCATTGAAACGTATATATATAGAAAGGTTTTGTCAAATGCAACCAGCACATCCAAAGCAAACCCTTTTATAAGGTCTAGTTTTCGAGATATTTGCATTCAAAATTATTTTTTTGAGTTATGAAGGCTTGTATGACTTTGGATGCCTACAGTTCCGCAAATAAGGCTATGACGTCGTTTTCGCTTGCAAACCGCTTAATAAGTTTTTCAAGAGCTATCCATAGCTGAAAACTAGAACATTCTAGGAGGTCTGGTTGCGGAGATATCTTAATTCAAAGTAAATCCATTAAAATCGATTTTTTTGAGTTTTGAAAGTTTGCATGACTTTGGATGTCTACAGTTCCACAAATAAGGCTCGGAAGGCCTTGCGGTTTATTAACCGCTTAATCAGTTTTTGGAGAGCTATCCATTGCTGAAAACTAGAGCATTTTGTGGGCTCTGGTTGCAGAGGAATTTTGATTCAAAGTTAATCTTTCTTGTTTCAACCCAAAAACTAAAAATCTTAATATGGCCATAACTTCCAAAATAAAGCTCGTAAGAGGTTGCGGTTAGCGTTGTTGAACAGATAACGGTCAGGTCTTTGCATTGCCGTTCAAAACTCAACTTTTTTTTTCCAATCGATTTTCGAAAAAAAGCATGGACTACCCCCTTATCACTAAAAATTGATTTTTTTACGAAAGTCTCTGGAACCCATTGAAACGTACATATATAGAAAGGTTTTGTCAAATGCAACCAGCACATCCAAAGCAAACCCTTTTATAAGGTCTAGTTTTCGAGATATTTGCATTCAAAGTTATTTTTTTGAGTTATGAAGGCTTGTATGACTTTGGATGCCTACAGTTCCGCAAATAAGGCTATGACTTCATTTTCGCTTGCAAAACGCTTTAATAGTTTTTCAGTAGCTATCCATAGCTGAAAACTAGAACATTCTAGGAGGTCTGGTTGCGGAGATATCTTAATTCAAAGTAAATCCCTTAAAATCGATTTTTTTAAGTTTCGAAAGTTTGCATGACTTTGGATGTCTACAGTTCCACAAATAAGGCTCGGAAGGCCTTGCGGTTTATTAACCGCTTAATCAGTTTTTGGAGAGCTATCCATTGCTGAAAACTAGAGCATTTTGTGGGCTCTGGTTGCAGAGGAATTTTGATTCAAAGTTAATCTTTCTTGTTTCAACCCAAAAACTAAAAATCTTAATATGACCATAACTTCCAAAATAAAGCTCGTAAGAGGTTGCGGTTAACGTTGTTGAACAGATAACGGTCAGGTCTTTGCATTGCCGTTCAAAACTCAACTTTTTTTTCCAATCGATTTTCGAAAAAAAGCATGGACTACCCCCTTATCACTAAAAATTGATTTTTTTACGAAAGTCTCTGGAACCCATTGAAACGTACATATATAGAAAGGTTTTGTCAAATGCAACCAGCACATCCAAAGCAAACCCTTTTATAAGGTCTAGTTCTCGAGATATTTGCATTCAAAGTTATTTTTTTGAGTTATGAAGGCTTGTATGACTTTGGATGCCTACAGTTCCGCAAATAAGGCTATGACGTCATTTTCGCTTGCAAAACGCTTAACTAGTTTTTCAGTAGCTATCCATAGCTGAAAACTAGAACATTCTAGGAGGTCTGGTTGCGGAGATATCTTAATTCAAAGTAAATCCATTAAAATCGATTTTTTTGAGTTTTGAAAGTTTGCATGACTTTGGATGTCTACAGTTCCACAAATAAGGCTCGGAAGGCCTTGCGGTTTATTAACCGCTTAATCAGTTTTTGGAGAGCTATCCATTGCTGAAAACTAGAGCATTTTGTGGGCTCTGGTTGCAGAGGAATTTTGATTCAAAGTTAATCTTTCTTGTTTCAACCCAAAAACTAAAAATCTTAATATGGCCATAACTTCCAAAATAAAGCTCGTAAGAGGTTGCGGTTAGCGTTGTTGAACAGATAACGGTCAGGTCTTTGCATTGCCGTTCAAAACTCAACTTTTTTTTCCAATCGATTTTCGAAAAAAAGCATGGACTACCCCCTTATCACTAAAAATTGATTTTTTTACGAAAGTCTCTGGAACCCATTGAAACGTACATACATAGAAAGGTTTTGTCAAATGCAACCAGCACATCCAAAGCAAACCCTTTTATAAGGTCTAGTTTTCGAGATATTTGCATTCAAAGTTATTTTTTTGAGTTATGAAGGCTTGTATGACTTTGGATGCCTACAGTTCCGCAAATAAGGCTATGACGTCATTTTCGCTTGCAAAACGCTTAACTAGTTTTTCAGTAGCTATCCATAGCTGAAAACAAGAACATTCTAGGAGGTCTGGTTGCGGAGATATCTTAATTCAAAGTAAATCCATTAAAATCGATTTTTTTGAGTTTTGAAAGTTTGCATGACTTTGGATGTCTACAGTTCCACAAATAAGGCTCGGAAGGCCTTGCGGTTAATTAACCGCTTAATCAGTTTTTGGAGAGCTATCCATTGCTGAAAACTAGAGCATTTTGTGGGCTCTGGTTGCAGAGGAATTTTGATTCAAAGTTAATCTTTCTTGTTTCAACCCAAAAACTAAAAATCTTAATATGGCCATAACTTCCAAAATAAAGCTCGTAAGAGGTTGCGGTTAGCGTTGTTGAACAGATAACGGTCAGGTCTTTGCATTGCCGTTCAAAACTCAACTTTTTTTTTCCAATCGATTTTCGAAAAAAAGCATGGACTACCCCCTTATCACTAAAAATTGATTTTTTTACGAAAGTCTCTGGAACCCATTGAAACGTACATATATAGAAAGGTTTTGTCAAATGCAACCAGCACATCCAAAGCAAACCCTTTTATAAGGTCTAGTTTTCGAGATATTTGCATTCAAAGTTATTTTTTTGAGTTATGAAGGCTTGTATGACTTTGGATGCCTACAGTTCCGCAAATAAGGCTATGACGTCATTTTCGCTTGCAAACCGCTTAATAAGTTTTGCAAGAGCTATCCATAGCTGAAAACAAGAACATTCTAGGAGGTCTGGTTGCGGAGATATCTTAATTCAAAGTAAATCCATTAAAATCGATTTTTTTGAGTTTTGAAAGTTTGCATGACTTTGGATGTCTACAGTTCCACAAATAAGGCTCGGAAGGCCTTGCGGTTTATTAACTGCTTAATCAGTTTTTGGAGAGCTATCCACTGCTGAAAACTAGAGCAAACTTAAAATCTTAATATGGCCATAACTTCCAAAATAAAGCTCGTAAGAGGTTGCGGTTAGCGTTGTTGAACAGATAACGGTCAGGTCTTTGCATTGCCGTTCAAAACTCAACTCTTTTTTTCCAATCGATTTTCGAAAAAAAGCATGGACTACCCCCTTATCACTAAAAATTGATTTTTTTACGAAAGTCTCTGGAACCCATTGAAACGTACATATATAGAAAGGTTTTGTCAAATGCAACCAGCACATCCAAAGCAAACCCTTTTATAAGGTCTAGTTTTCGAGATATTTGCACTCAAAGTTATTTTTTTGAGTTATGAAGGCTTGTATGACTTTGGATGCCTACAGTTCCGCAAATAAGGCTATGACGGCTCGGAAGGCCTTGCGGTTTATTAACTGCTTAATCAGTTTTTGGATAGCTATCCACTGCTGAAAACTAGAGCAAACTTAAAATCTTAATATGGCCATAACTTCCAAAATAAAGCTCGTAAGAGGTTGCGGTTAGCGTTGTTGAACAGATAACGGTCAGGTCTTTGCATTGCCGTTCAAAACTCAACTCTTTTTTTCCAATCGATTTTCGAAAAAAAGCATGGACTACCCCCTTATCACTAAAAATTGATTTTTTTACGAAAGTCTCTGGAACCCATTGAAACGTACATATATAGAAAGGTTTTGTCAAATGCAACCAGCACATCCAAAGCAAACCCTTTTATAAGGTCTAGTTTTCGAGATATTTGCACTCAAAGTTATTTTTTTGAGTTATGAAGGCTTGTATGACTTTGGATGCCTACAGTTCCGCAAATAAGGCTATGACGTCATTTTCGCTTGCAAAACGCTTAATAAGTTTTTCAAGAGCTATCCATAGTTGAAAACTAGAACATTCTAGGAGGTCTGGTTGCGGAGATATCTTAATTCAAAGTAAATCCATTAAAATCGATTTTTTTGAGTTTTGAAAGTTTGCATGACTTTGGATGTCTACAGTTCCACAAATAAGGCTCGGAAGGCCTTGCGGTTTATTAACTGCTTAATCAGTTTTTGGAGAGCTATCCACTGCTGAAAACTAGAGCAAACTTAAAATCTTAATATGGCCATAACTTCCAAAATAAAGCTCGTAAGAGGTTGCGGTTAGCGTTGTTGAACAGATAACGGTCAGGTCTTTGCATTGCCGTTCAAAACTCAACTCTTTTTTTCCAATCGATTTTCGAAAAAAAGCATGGACTACCCCCTTATCACTAAAAATTGATTTTTTTACGAAAGTCTCTGGAACCCATTGAAACGTACATATATAGAAAGGTTTTGTCAAATGCAACCAGCACATCCAAAGCAAACCCTTTTATAAGGTCTAGTTTTCGAGATATTTGCACTCAAAGTTATTTTTTTGAGTTATGAAGGCTTGTATGACTTTGGATGCCTACAGTTCCGCAAATAAGGCTATGACGGCTCGGAAGGCCTTGCGGTTTATTAACTGCTTAATCAGTTTTTGGATAGCTATCCACTGCTGAAAACTAGAGCAAACTTAAAATCTTAATATGGCCATAACTTCCAAAATAAAGCTCGTAAGAGGTTGCGGTTAGCGTTGTTGAACAGATAACGGTCAGGTCTTTGCATTGCCGTTCAAAACTCAACTCTTTTTTTCCAATCGATTTTCGAAAAAAAGCATGGACTACCCCCTTATCACTAAAAATTGATTTTTTTACGAAAGTCTCTGGAACCCATTGAAACGTACATATATAGAAAGGTTTTGTCAAATGCAACCAGCACATCCAAAGCAAACCCTTTTATAAGGTCTAGTTTTCGAGATATTTGCACTCAAAGTTATTTTTTTGAGTTATGAAGGCTTGTATGACTTTGGATGCCTACAGTTCCGCAAATAAGGGTATGACGTCATTTTCGCTTGCAAAACGCTTAATAAGTTTTTCAAGAGCTATCCATAGCTGAAAACTAGAACATTCTAGGAGGTCTGGTTGCGGAGATATCTTAATTCAAAGTAAATCCATTAAAATCGATTTTTTTGAGTTTTGAAAGTTTG